>OZ030023.1:59062774-59400274 GCA_964023405.1 Apodemus agrarius | reverse complement strand
GCACTTGGGAGGCAGAAGCAGGCGTATTTCTGAGTTTGAGGTCACCTGGTCTACAGAGTGAGTTTAAGGACAGCCAGGGTTACACAGAGAAACCCTGTCTCAAAAAAAAAATGTGGTAACACAATGGAGTATACTTAACCTTTTAAAAAATGAAATCATGACTTTCACTGGTAATGGATGGACCTAGAAAAAGTCATCCTGGGTGAGGTATCCTAGATTCAGGAAGACAAATACAGTTTGCATTTGCCCATATGTGGATATTAGCTGATAAGTTAATAATAAACAAACTTTAACTTATAGAACCACAGAGGTTAGGTATAGAGTAAGGAGCTAGGATACAGATAAATCTCATTAGGAAAGGGAAATAAAATAGATAAGGATGGATGGGGTGCTAGAAACGGAGAATCAAGTAGGGAGCTGGAGTGGAAAGCTGGATGAGGGAGAAGGTTCATTTGAGCAGGCGTGTGTGTGTGTGTGTGTGTGTGTGTGTGTGTGTATATATATATATATATATATATATATACCCATGAAGTCTATCTAAATTAAATCACCAAATAATTGGGGAGATAGAGTCCAACTGTCCATCTCTTGTTACCAAATGAAGCTTCCAACACTGGGATTGAATTACATCTAATTGAGTTGTTGGGGTCCCATGGGAATCCCATACAACCCAGGCTGTTGCCAAGACTATAGTTTACTCTTCACATACTGACAGCAAAACCCCCTTGCTGAAGACCTTACACACACAACTAACTCATTGAACTTCAAGACGTCAAGTTGATGCCTACATAGAGCCCTCACACCTATTGTTCTCTGATACAAGAAGGTACTCTGCACACACTGATAGAAAAGTGGAATCACCAAGCCAGCCACAAAACCTTTCATCTACACTGGTCTGCAATATATGCTAGGGCAATGGTGGCAGAGAGTTTGTGTGTGTAATGAACCAATAACTAATCAGACCTAAGGCCTGCTCTGTGAGGTGGAACCCATACTTGATCCTGCTTAAGGAACCAGGACCCTGAGACTAAAGAGCCTAGAGATGTAAAGTAAACCAAATAGTATTGGTCTTCAAAAATAACACAAAACAACAAACAAAAAACATAACAATAGAATGACTCCTGGTAACATTGTGCTATACTCACAGATCAGTGTCTTGCTCAAGCATAATAGAGACTCTTCCTCTTGCATCAGATAGAAACGAACACAAAGACCCACAGACAGATACTATGCAATGTGAGAGACCTCAGAACATTCAGTCCTAAGTGGTGTATCTCCAGTTAAATTCCTCTCTTTGGGACACAGGGAACCCTGGAGAAGAGGGGACAGAGAAAGTATAAGAGCCAGAGGGATTGGAAGACATCAAGATCTAAATCAACATTGATCAAGGCTCATATGAACTCACAGAGACTAAAATAGCACACACAGTGCCTGCCAGGGTTCTGCAAAGGCTCACCTGGAATATATTATGCCTTCCAGCTTAATGTTTTCATGGTATTCCTGAGTGTGAACAAGCAGATTTCTGATTGAATTGTGTCTTCTCTTGGGCTCTTTTCCTTCTGTTTGTTTTGTACAATTCTAATGTGTTAGGTTTTGTTTTATTGTATTGTATTTATTATTATTGTTAACCCTTAAAAGCCCGGTTGTTGTTGTATTTGTTGTTGATGTTGTTGTTGTTTCTTCTTCTTCTCCTTCTCCTTCTCCTTCTCCTTCTCCTTCTCCTTCTCCTTCTCCTCCTTCTTCTCCTTCTCCTCCTCCTCCTCCTCCTTCTCTTCCTCCTCTTTCTTTTCCTCTTCTTGTTTTGTTTTCTAATGAAAGATAAAAAGAGAGTGGATCTGGATGGGAGGAGATGTGGGGAGAAAGTGGAGAAAGGAGAGTGAGGGAAAACTGCAATGGAGGTATATACTATGTGAGAAAAAAATCTATTTCCAATAAAAGGAAAAAAACATGTAGGGGGAAACGCAAGTGAGAGGCAGCCCATTGAATGGGGAGCAAGTGTTTGCAAACTATTCCTGTGTCAAGAAGTTTATATCTGGACTACCTTAAGAACTCAAAATTATTATTATTTTTATTATTTTTTTATTATTATTAAACTTCAAATGTGCATTAAATGTTTCTCAAGTATAATTAGAGAATAATTACATGAAAAAGTATGTTTGATTATATATTGTGTCAGTTTTAATTGTCAATGTCACAACCTAGAATCATCCGGGAAGGGAGTCTCAGTGGCAGATTGTCTAAAGTATGTTGGTCTGTGGTCATGTCTGAGACAGGAAGATAATGAGGTTCCTAGCCAGCCTGGGCTGGTGGTGATTTTTTTTTTCCTTTTTCCTTTCTGTGGTTCTAGAATTGAAGCTTTGTGTGTGTTAGAAGGCTGCTCCATCACTGAATTACTCTACAACTGCTTTTCAATTTCATACAGGAAGGTTCATCTCTTGTGAAACTATTCCTCACAAATAACCGCACCCCCACTCCCCCCCCACCCCGCCACTATGCTTGAGAAAATATATGTAGGCATTCGATTTCAGGGAAATGAAAACATTCAAATCTTAGAATTCGTTGCATGTGTAAGAATAACATGAGCTCCAGCAGCTGAGCGACTACATCTGTACGAGGTCATCACTTGTCACAAATGGTACCAGATATGGTGGCACATGGCTGTCATTCTAGACCTCAATAGGCAGACACAGGAAGAGCACTGGAAGTTCACAGCCTGAGTGACACAGCAAGACTGTGTGTAGGAAATAATTACACCAAATGCGCCACTTTGGTAAAAGCAATTCTGGCTGAGAGAGTAGGGACTGTGCTGGCTTAACTCCAAAATGTCACCAAAAGGCTGTGTGGTAAAGACATGGCATAGCTGGCGGTGACTGAACTCTGGAGCTGGAGCCCTCTTGAGGAAGCAGGGCCTTGGAAACGCTTTCAGTCCATGACTTGACTCCATCCCCCACAGCTCATCCCTTTCTTCCTCTCTCCTAGCATGTGAAACTGGTCCAGCATGCTCTCCCTGAAGCTGAGTCTCACCATTAGCTTAGAATGTCTCATCTCTGGCCTCTCTTTTGTTGATAGATACATTCTTTCTACACACAATATTGTGAGAGTTTCCACTGTGAAAGGATGCTGAATTTTGGCAAAGGCTTTTTTCTTTTTTTCCTTATGCAATGAAATGATCCTGTGGGTTTCTTGTCTTTTGTTGTATTAGAGGTTAAATCATGTTTACTCATTTGTGTACATCGAACTGTCCTTGTATCTCAGGGATGAATAAGCACTGAATTCAATTATGCTGGTATTTTTTGTTGGGGAATTTTGCATCTATATTCATCAAGAACACTGACCTATAATTATCTTTTCTTGAAATATTCTTATTTGCTTTGATATCATACTAACACTAGCCTTGAAAAAGGAGTAGAAATATTTCTTCTTAATTTTTGGAAGTCTAAAAATGATTGATATTTCTTCTTAAATGTCTGATAGAATTCAGTGGTAAAGCCAACAGTGCCCAGGCTTTCCTTTAATGGGAGAATATTATACCTGACTGAACCGACTCACTCAGTAACTCTTGCTGATCTCAAACCCACAATCTTTAGTGCTGGGATTACAGTGATGTGTCACCACACGCACCAAAGTACAGGCCTCAATCTCTGGCTCACACTTCTGCTTCAATATTCTATATTGAATATTGAAAAAATATCCATTTTTTCCAAAGCTGTCTGTCCAAGTTACTGGTGTATACTTGCTCAGACTATTCTATTATGGTCTTTATTTCCTTAGTATTTGATCCCCTTCCTCCTCTCTCTATTTTTTTATTCAAGCGCAAGTCTATTTTTTTTCTCAAAAAAAAAATCAAATTTTCAATAGGTTGATCTTGTCACATACCTTTTTAGTCCCTATGTAATGTCTAATCACTAATATTTCTTTTCTTCTAACTTCAGGCTGAGTTTTTTCGTTTCTTACCTTATTTGTTCTTTAATGTGTAATATTAGAATGTTAACTGTAATCTTTTCTCTTTAGGATACATTTTGTTATTGACATTATTTTTCCTCCTATTGTTGCTTTTGTGAGCTGAGTATGTGGTTCACTTCTCTACACCAGCACTCAAGAGGCTGAGGAAGCACATTTCCAGGTTTGAGGATAGCCTGAGCTACATAGTTCCAGAAAAGCCCGGACTACATAACAAACTCCTGTCTCACAAAACCAGAGATGGAGATGGAGGGAGAGGGGGGAGGATTGTCTTCATATCCCATAACTTCAGCAGTGTTTCTCTTTTAATATTTCCCATTTTAAAATTTCCTCATTAATCTAAAACTCTGGGTCCAAGGAAATCCTCTTTATCTAAAGTTGTGCCAAACCTGGAGAGGGTGAGTAGCCTCTTGCCTCTACTTACCCTTCTAATCCAGATCTCAGTCACTTGGGGGTCTGACATTTTTGCAGGTGCCTGAGTCTGCAGCTGTTGGAGCTGAAGACTTCTTTCCTCTTGTCATCACGTTTCTGTTCTCACTTAAGTTTCCAGGGGGTGCGGGGTGTGGGGTGGGGAGGATCCTTCACTGGAGCTAGCTGGTTCAAACACACAACAGACAGCTTCCAGGGAAAACAAACAAAGAAACCTCAAAAATCCATCTTTATGGGCTATGGAGATGGCTCAGTGGTTATGAACAAATACTGCTCCTGCCGCAAACCTTAGCAGTGTTCACAGCACCCTGGTCAGATGACTTTAACTCTAGCACCAAGGGATACAATGCCCACCTCTGCCTCCAGAGGGCGCTGCAAAGTCGCGCATAGGTACATAATTAAAACAAAAGAAACCCTTAAAATTGAAAACCAATAAGAAGGGTGTCCTCACCTAGCTTTTGTTTGTGTTTCTCATTGTTTGCCACATTTCTTTCCAGATTCCGAGAAACGACTTCCTTCAGATGCTTCAGCTCTGACCTGCTTGACTTTGCCGGAGCTCGCAGGACTGCGGACTCTTTCCAGAGTACATGCCGCAGGCCTTTGTTTCTGCTGCAGGTTGCAACTTGAAACTGTTTCTTCCTCTTTCATCTATAAAAGGGTGAGCTTAGAAAGAAAAAGACTTGTCTCTGTTCCGATTTTTCCCTCTCTCTCCAGTCTTGCTGTCAATGTACAAGGCAAAAAGGCGAGTAAAATGAATGAAAAATAAGTTATGTAATTGAGTCAGTGCTCACAGGGTAAAGGCTCTTGCCAAAACTCCTGGAAGATCAGTTCCATTCCCAGACACTTCTGGAAGTTGGAAAGAGAGTCGTGACTGCCCAAGTCTTGCCCTCTGACCTCCCTATGTGCACCAGGGGACATATGCCCGCCCACCTGCATAGTCGTGCACTGTCACATGATACTAAAGAACAAAGAAAGGGGTTACATTAAAAACAAAACTGATGTCTCCCAAACCAAAAGATCTAACCACTGTAAGCCGAGCCTACAATAATCTAAATTTTAATGTGATTCAATGATTCACAACTGCATATTTCTTTTTCAAAGGAATTAGTCTTTGTCAAAATTCTACCTCACTGAAGTCTGCCAACTCTTCTGTAAACAAAACAGCAGCTGCCCCTTCGACTGAACTACAGATGTTGTGACTTTTGTAGCTTTTGTATATTTCCTTGGAGGTTTTCTCTAATCATTTCTTAGCTATTTGTTTACGAAGAGATTGTAACTTGAGAACCATAAAGTTCGTCAAGTGATTTCTTCGGGACAGATAATTTGACATATAAATAAATATGTGACTTACAGGGTAGTTTCTTGCTGTCACCTTTCGGGATACTTAGCATTTTGCAAAGGAATGTCGTTAATGAAGTTGATGCTGTTGGTGGGCCTTGGGGGATGACTCTTTGGCCGAGTGCCTGACATGCAAGTGTGAGAACGAGAGTTCAGATACTCAGTCCCCAAATTTAAAAACTAGGTGTGGTGGCACACACCGTCAGCTCAGTGCTTGGCAGGCAGCTGGAGGGGCCAGCCAGTCTAGTGAACAAATTCAATGAGAGAGAGAGGGCGGGGGCGTGGGGAGAGAGAGAGAGAGAGAGAGAGAGAGAGAGAGAGGGAGAGAGAGAGAGAGAGACCCTGTGTTTTGGGGTTTGTTGTTGTTTGCTTGTTTGTAAATTAAGGTGGAGAACTGTTTCAGAAAAGACCACTGTCTGTCTCTTTTCTCCCCATAATTTCTCACACACGTGTCAATGCACCTACATGCACACATGAACACACACATGACTATGTCCATACACCACAAAAACATACACAAAAGAACCGACTGTAAGGAGGGACATCAGTCACAGCTGATTTGTTCGGCAATGCTCTGTTGTGTTTTATACGCGTGATTTCACTTTGTTACTGAAGAAGACAGACATAAAAGATACCGATATTTTCATTCCCACAATATACTCTCCTGTATTACAGTGGCAAGGATGAACATTTTTATTTAAGAAGACTTATTTATCTTACTTCCCAAGCTTATTGATTTATAAGCCAGAGTTATAGAGAAATGCCACTAAGAACGATTTGAATATAATGGAGACTAACTGCTTCCCTTCTAGGATAATGTCAGAGCGAGGGCTCCCGGCATAATGTGGAGACTTGTGAGAACCTTGGTGACTTAGTATAAATTACCTGGTGAACTATTTGTATATAAAATAAATCCACTTTAATTGTATTCTCAGCTCAACAAATTGTTCAGCATTTTTTTTCATGTGTTAGCAAATTCCACATCTCAGAGAACCAAAGAACACAAAAGGCAGAAGCTGGGATTTTCATTAAGCTCGAGACAATCTTTCTTTCTTCCGATATTATTAAAAGCTGCATTCTTGCTCTGCTATAGGGAGATTCCCCAGAGACATCAGGACCCCTCCCTTTTAATCACTGGTCTGCAGAGTCCCCGTGGCTATTCCTGGCAAGTACTGTGGCATAATGAGCAGCTTCTGGGGCAGTGGCTCCCAAGGCTGAGATCTGAACATAGGAGCAGCACTGAGAGAAAGGCTGATACGGCCCTCAACTCTGCAATTTGCTAGCAGTATGAATGCCGGAAAATTATTCACTACAAGCTGCAGCTAAAAATAGCCCTCAGATAATAGCATTCTAATAAGTATTGAGAAACTCTCTATTAAATTGCAGTTAGAAGGGTAGCCAATGTATAGTCCTGAATGGTTACTAAACATTACCAATAATTAAGCTACCAAGTAGAAAGTGGAGAAAAACAAAAATAATTTCAAAAATGAAGTTTATAGGTTTTGAACCTGTTCTTTGTTATTCTGAACTAAAATATGTGCTCAATATTTATTACTAAACACAAACTCTGAATATTCTCTCTCATGTTATTGCTGGACTTCAGAGGACAGATTTATTTTAGTGCTACAAAGTTCTGTCAAAACTAATTATTTTTTCTTAGATGCTTTTTATTTGCAGACAGTTTAGTAAGATGAAAAATCAATTTTTTTATTATAAGCAAAATTCCGTTCCCATGAAATGAAATATTTTTGAATGCTTCCTAAGAGCAACATAAAATAAAATGCTCCCCTTTGTGGAGAGGTAGGCACGGCTGAGCCCTAGAGGGGAACCCCGTGTGTCCACTTGCTGTGGTCAGGCTGTGCCCAGAGCCGGCTCATTGAATCTGACCCTTCAGTCCGGGAGTCCAGGTACACTCTCAGACTGCAATCTTCCATCCAGGACACAACTTCCTTTCTTCTGCCTGGGGCTGACCTAGGCCTTCAGAAACGACCAGACTTCAGTTCAAACAAGAGCAGCCTCACTTTCGTCCAAGACTTGGCACATGCTGTAAACAAGCTTTTACCAGAGAGCCCTGCATTGGCTCGACCACTTAAAAAAAATTGGTCCCCATATAGCTATTAGTTCTCTACAATTTGTTCCATTAGCCAGGGCATGGGAAGATAAAATCTTTAATAAAAACTAAAAGCACGAAATAGAGTTTCTGAGTTCTGTCATCATCATCATCATCATCATCATCATCATCATCACTACTATTGTGCCTCCAAATACTTCTTTTCAGACATGTTTTCCTAATCCCTCACCCTAAAAATTCAATATGCACGTAAACATATTTAGATATAAAAAGACGAAGGACAATCTCCCCTCTAAGAACCAAGATTTAAAGCCAGGCAGTGGTGGCGCATGACTTTAATCCTAGCACTTGGAAGGCAGAAGCAGGCAGATTTCTGAGTTCAAGGCCAGACTGATCTACAGAGTAAGTTCCAGGACAGCCATGGCTACACAGAGGAATCCTGTCTTGAAAAACAAACAAACAAACAAACAAAAAACAACAAGATTTGCATCTGTGGGAGTAATCCTGCCCTTTGATAATACTTGATACACAGGAACTGAAGCACTAGAGACAGGTAGCACATTTCAGGAGCCTTGGCTTGTATCACCCTGCACTGTCAAACACATCAAACACCACACTTGTTTGAATGAGGAAAAGTTCAGGATAATATGTCCTCTGCATACATCATAATTCACATATATCAGTACCTCATTTGCAGACAGGCTCTCTGGACTTCAGGAGTCATGATGTCTGAAGTCACTTGTCTTGGACAAGTGAAGGCTCCCGTCATTCTTATCCACAATTTTAATTTGCAGTGTTTATAAGCAAGTCAGGGTCATGGATGTTATGGGAGGAGAAGGGAGGGTGAAAGGGAAGACAATAGACTACCACATGTGACACATCCTAAAGGTTCCAGGAGCCTTTCTTCTCCCAAGTGTTAGCTGACCACTTACCCATGTTCCTTTTGAAACATCCTACTCTGAAAGTGGGCTCACAAGATTTGTTTTTATTTTCCCAGTCTCAAATGATTAAAATCTCCCACCATTTCAAAAAAAAAAAAGTTCTATTTAGATGTCCAATCACTAAATTCAACATGAGAGAATCCTCTGTGCTTTAAAACAGTAGTTTCTGGGGCTGAAAAGATGGTTCCAATGTGCAGAACTCCTGCTGCTCTTGCAGAGCACCAGAGCTCAGTCACTAGCTCCCAGCTCTAGGAGAGGAACACTCTTCTGACCCCTCAGATGTTTATGCACACACACACACACACACAGAGAGAGAGAGAGAGAGAGAGAGAGAGAGAGAGAGAGAGAGAGACATGCACACACATACACACAGAGAGACGCACACATACACAGAGAGAGAGGTGCACACACACATACAGAGAGAGAGAGAGAGAGAGAGAGAGAGAGAGAGAGAGATGCACACATACATACACAGAGAGACGCACATACAGAGAGAGAGAGAGATGCACACATACACACAGAGACGCACACACACACAGAGAGAGAGAGAGAGAGAGAGAGACGCATACATACACACACACAGAGACGCGCGCACACACACACACACACACACACAGAGAGAGGTTCACACACCTACACACACACATACACATACAGAGAGAAACAGAGATGCACACACATACACACACTGAGAGAGATGCAGAGAGAGACAGAGACAGAGAGAGACATGCATACACACACATGCACATACACAAACTACTAAAACAGATCTAATATTTAAAAGAAAATAATCAAAGCTAAAGATTTATATAAACCTATACTCTTCAGTTAGTCCTAAGTTTTTCTCCCTTATATTCATTAATCAACCAAGAAATCTTTAAAACCAAAGCCTGTTTCCTTGATGCTTTGGTTCATTATGCTTCACGTGAGTGAGAAAATGAGCCAATAAAAATAACTCTGAAGACCGCAAAGCCCTGTGAGATCGTTTTATGGTTTATTCGACCAAAGTGACACAGACAACACTCTGCTGCCTGATTTCTTGATTAATAATTCTATTATTCATTCATCCAACAGTTATTCAGTGTGAGTCTTTGGCTCCTTCTCATCCCATTAGCTCATTATCAGAGTTAGTGGCCCATCCCCAGCCCTGTTAGAGCCCGCCCCCAGCCCTGTTAGAGCCCGCCCCCAGTCCTGTTAGAGCCTGCCCCCAGCCCTGTTAGAGCCCGCCCCCAGCCCTGTTAGAGCCCGCCCCCAGCCCTGTTAGAGCCTGCCCCCAGCCCTGTTAGAGCCCCTTAGAGCAATTAGATCCAGGACAGTTTCCCATTCTCTACTTACTTTCCCAGTGTCTTACCTATGAATTGACAATAAATTACTTTAAAACTCTCTATCTGTACTTTTTGCATTTGAAGGCATTTCTGTTTTCATTAAGCCAGGTACAACTATATAAAGAAATAAAGAAAGGTTGGTATTCTCTTTCCTGCCTTTTGTGAATGCCACCTCAGTGAAAACAGTCTTGCCAGGCATGAGCGAATACAACCAGACTAGACTACATTCACATACAAGAGGAACACGCCTCCATTGTGGGTGGGACTGCCAGCTGGTAAAACTACTTTGGAAATCAATCTGACAGTTCCTCAGAAAATTGGAAATAGTTCTACCTGAAGACCCAGCTATATCACGACTGGGCATACACCCAGAAGATGCTCCAACACATAACAAAAACACATGCTCCACTATGTTCATAGCAGCCTTATTCATAATAGCCAGAAGCTGGAAATGGACACAGAAAATGTGATACATTTACACAGTGGAGTACTACTCAGCTAGTAAAAACAATGAATTCATGAAATTTGCAGACAAATGAATGGAACTAGAAAATATCTTCCTGAGTGAGGTAACCAAGAAACAATAGAACACACATGGTATGCACTCACTGATAAGTAGATTTTAGCCCAGAAGTTCAGAATACCCATGATACAACCCAAAAAACATATGTAGCTTAAGAAGAAGTAAGACCAAAGTGCAGATGCTTCAATCCTACATAGAATGGGGAGCAACATAATCACAGGAGGTAGAAAAAGGAGGGACCTGGGAGGGAGAGAGGAGGGGGGATGGGCGGGGCAGTATCAGGTGTTAGAAGGGACAGGAGAGAAGTGCAGTGGGTCAGAGAATGGAATAGAAGCAGGTAGCTGTGGGGGATGGGGAACTAGGATAGCCACTAGAAAGTTCCAGGCTCCAGGGAATCAAGAGGATGCCAGGACCCAGTGGTGATGGCTTTGGCTGAAACACCCAACAGAGGGGAGATAAAACTGTAGAGACCACCTCCAGTACATAGGCACGACCCCCAGTCGAGGGATGGGGACACACATCTCAAGACGTTAACCCAGAAGAAATGTTCCTGTCCAAAGGAAAGACAGGGACAAAGAAATGGAACAGAGACCCAAGGAAAGGCCACCCAGAGACTGCCTCTGCTAGGGGTCCATCCCATTTCCAGGCACCAAATCCGACACTATTGCTGATGTCAAGCCTGACTGCTGTTGCTGACAGGAGCCTGATACGGCTGTTCCCTGAGAGGGTCTACCAGCACCTGACAGATGATGCAGATGCTCGAAGCCAACCCTCTGACTGAGCCTGGGGACCCTAAGGGAAGAACCCCCATAAGAACAGTATCAACTAATTGAACCACACAGAGCTCCCCAGGGACTAAACTACCAACCAAAAAAAAAAAAAAAAGAAAAAAAAAAAGAGGGAGTCAGGACTCCAACAGCATATGTACATATGTAGCAGAGGATGGCCTCATCTGACATCAGTGGGAGGAGAGGAAGGCTTGATGCCCCAGCGTAGGGGATGCTAGAGTAGTGAGGTGGGAGTGAGTGGGTGGGTAGAAAAGCACCCGCATAGAGGCAAAGGGGAGGGGGGAGAGGGGCGATGGGATGGGGGGCTGTGGAGGGGTAATCGGGAAGGGGGATATCATTTGAAATGTAATCAAATAAAATGATTAATTAAAAAGTAAACTTTTTACCTTTGCATCATTCATGATAACATAGACTCCACAAGAAATCCATGCCACAAACTAACTCAAAACAGATAACTTACCGGGCGGTGGTGGCGCACGCCTGTAATCCCAGCACTTGGGAGGCAGAGGCAGGCGGATTTCTGAGTTCGAGGCCAGCCTGGTCTACAGAGTGAGTTCCAGGACAGCCAGGGCTATACAGAGAAACCCTGTCTCGAAAAACCAAAAAAAAAAAAAAAAAAAAAAAAAAACAGATAACTTAACTTCAAGCTTTAAAATACAAATATAATTCAGCCTGACTACACTGAGATGCTACTATTTATTTGGAGGAGAGGAGAAACAAACCATTCCAATTTGTCTAGGAAGAGAAAAGTAACCTGAATGCGGAGATAATGATTATTTCGGAGATACTGGAAAAAGTGAAATACAGAAGAAACACAGGTAGTAACGAGAAGAAATAATCACAGCAGGACTTTCTCCGACCTGCCATTGGTATAAATAATGACACAGAGTCTGCTATATAGTTTAAACCACAGGCCTTTTGCTAGGACAATCTCCCAGCAAGCTCATCTAACTGGACCTATGACCCAGCACGTGGCTAGCTCTGTACCATTCCACTCTGCGGTGGGCGGTCGCTTCGTCTGTTCCCTGTGTCCACTCCCAAATATCTTGCATCTGCTATATTCCCTGACTTCATCCACTCAGGACAGAGGTTCTACCTCCTACTTCCTGCTCTGGCTAATGTCCATCAGCATATATCATTATATCCTTTATTATAACTAATCAGCAATGAGACAACATCTGATACAATTCTAGATCACCTAGAAGGATGAGGAAAGGATGAGGTAATTCACATTTCTACATTTACAAAGTAGAAATGCCCAGTGAGGGGCGATAGAAATGAGACTACCAAAACCTGCCAGCATTTAACTCTCTGCCAGGAGAGAATTAACAATTGAAAATGTAGAGACACACCTCCATATAAAGTAAAAAAAAAAAAAAAAAAAAAAAAAAAAAAAAAGGCTATCCCAACAGATAATGATGCAGCTGTCTTGTAGAACCTAGAAAAGCAAAGTAGAACATGTTTCTGTGAACTCTAGGGCAGGAGGGGGACAGTCTTCTATGAGGAGCTAAAACCTGCTTCATTTTAGCAGAAAGGTAGTTTTCAGAATTACCTCACTCGCTGCATATATTTAGAGATTATTTTTGTCCTTGACAAGTCTGAGCAGAATCTAAAATAGGCTCAGAACTGAATGGACAGGAACTGGTCTTCTGCTCCCACGTGCAATAAAAATGACGAAACGCCATGCCCTTTAAATGCCTGGGTGCGATACTTGCACTACCTTTGCTTTTACTTACTGCAAATGTAACGTGCTTAGCGCCCTAGCTGGTTTCTATGCAGATGTAATGATTATTCGGGCTTGTGAAAGATGCTGCAGTAGACTGCCAGGCTCGCCATTCCTATCACCAGACACTAAGTACAGAAGGGTTGAGGAGTGGAGTCTGTCCTCCTGCTCGTCTGGAATGTCGAGACTGAGTCAAAGTGGGGTGTTCGTGTTTCACTTTCTTCTGGAGTGAAAAGATGGATTTGAAGCTGCCTTTCAGTTTTGTTTTGGGAATTTCCTGGTTTTGTTTCCATCACAGACTCTAATATTGATTTTTGGAACCCACCATTAATGAGCTCTAGCTACCTCTAACACAGATATTTACACTTGTCATCTTAGAAACTGACCATCAGCCAGGCAGTGGTGGCGCACGCCTTTAGTCCCAGCACTTGGGAGGCAGAGGCAGGCGGATTTCAGAGTTCGAGGCCAGCCTGGTCTTCAGAGTGAGTTCCAGGACAGCCAGGGCTACACAGAGAAACCCTGTCTCGAAAAACAAAAACAAAACAAACAAAAAACAACAACCAAAAAAGGAACAACGGAAAGAAAGAAAGAAAGAAAGAAAGAAAGAAAGAAAGAAAGGAAGGAAGGAAGGAAGGAAGGAAGGAAGGAAGGAAGGAAGGAAGGAAAGGAAGGAAGGAAGAAATAGAGAAAGAAACTGACCACTGTGATCTCTGGACACGGTCAGCTCAGAGAGCAGCCGTTGCATGAGCCTGGCAACGTGGCTTCCATCCAAGAGTCCCGCGTAAAGGTGGAAGGAAACAGCACGCCAACCCCACTAGGTTTTCTTTTGACCTCCATATGTGTATACAGAATAACTTTTTCTATAGTAATACAATCTATAGAGATTAAGTCATATTCAGAAAAACAGATTTAAAAGCCTTACATTAAAATTCTATGGAGCTGTCTGAGCCTGCCTCTCCCTGTACAATAGCCTCTCCCTGTGCAAATAAGGATTTGTATTCCTTTTCAGTTATCCATGGGGGGGTGAGGGGATGATTAAGGTAAACCTGAAAAATCATTTTCTGAATGCTCCCCAGTAAACGCCCTTATGTAAATTCATTCGGGCAAAGAGTCTAGACATCACTGACAGCACAGCTGACTGCTCCTAGCTACTTCTCCAGAGGGACAGGTGACACACGCTTGCTTCCATGTGTTAACGCTGATGTGATGATAAACAAAGAGATGGATACTAGTCAAGTGTAAAAGGGGTGGGCATCAAGGGAAAAGAAGATGGGGTTCTAGTTTGGTTTTCTGTTGCCATGGTGACAACTACAAAGCAACTTGGGGCGGAGACTGTTTATTTCATATTACTGGTTACCGTCCATCGAGGGAAGCCAGAGCACAGAGCATGGAGGACTACAGCCTGCTCACGTCCACCTACACTGCTCACGACAGACTTACGTTTCTGAGCTACCTTTCTCATCTAGCCCCAGGTCCCTCTGCCCAGGGATGGTTCTAAGAGCCGGATACTGAAACCTCCTCAATTAGCAATCACAAAAATGCCCCCCAAAGACATGCCTGCAGGCCTATCTAATGAAGGCAACTACTCAGTAGAGGGAGGTTCCTGCTTCTGGGCTGTGTTAATTTAGCAACCAAGATTAAGCATCACAGATTGCGAGTGGCTTGCTTCAGAGCAGAGAGTGTAGCACCCTGAGACACTTAAACAGTCCACCAGTCCTACAGACTTGTTAGATCAGATCAGATCTCCAGACTTTGTAAATGTCATTCGTGGACTTGACAAAACTGTTTCTCTAGTTGGTGGGAGCAAAGGCCTCATTAGAATAAACCAAAGAGAAAGCAGTAGTGGCAGCTGAAGGCTGGACTCACAGGGATGGCTGAGGTGGACAGGGACAGGAGCTGGCAACGAGCATCAAAAGTAAGACTTAAGTTTCAGTTCCTGCCCTGAGCTCCTGTCCTGACTTCCCTTCATGTCAGACATAAGGTATAAGATGGATTAAACCCTTCCCTTCCCAAGTTTTTTTTTTGGTCATGGTGTTTATCACAGTAATAGAAACCTAAGTAAGTTCTTAAAGAAAGGAGCACAAGACCATCTTGACCCCTGTGACCAAGCAGCCAGCTCAGCCAGATACACAGGGAATAATACATTGAAAGATCGCTTGGGACACAGTCCGCCTGGGTTCCTTCTGTGTGTAGAAGCTGGGCAGCTCTACAGCTGTCTGGGCACACATCCTGCAAGGGAGCATTTGACCTGCAGGGAGTTCTGCTCTTAGAGGAAGTCCTGCTCTCAGAGACCTGTGCCACATCTGACATGAGGAAGATCCTGCTTCCTGATACTCTGGAGAACTGGCAGAAGCAGGTTATTTGACCTGCACCCCTTCTGACACGGGAAAGAGTCTACTTCCTGATATTCTCTAGAGAATGGGCAGGAGCATGGCAATCAAGAACTGGCAGGAGCAGTTCAGAGAACTCGCACCAGTAGGTGCATTCAAACCGGTAGAAGGGGGACATTTGAGAACCAGCATCAGCAGAGCATTTGAAAGCCGGCAACACAGAAAAGGAATCTGAGGAGTACAAAAACACAGGCAGGAGAATGGGCAGGATCATGGCAATCAAGAACTGGCAGGAGCAGGTCATTCGAGAACTCGTACCAGTAGGTGCATTCAAACTGGTAGAAGCGAGACATTCGAGAACCAGCATCAGCAGAGCATTTGAAATCCGGCAGCACAGAAAAGGAATCCCAGGAGTACAAAAACACAGGCCAGCAGGACAGAGAAGATAGAGACAGCAGAGATAACAAGATGGCCAAAGGCAAACACAAGATCATTACCAACAAAAACAAAGGCAATATGGCACCAGTTCTCCCACAGCAGCAAATCCTGCATACTCAATCACATTAGAAAAACAAGAACTAGATTTAAAAGTCACATCTCATATTGCTGATGAAGGACTTCAAGAAGGACATAAATAACTCCCTTAAAGAAATATGGAAGAACATGAGTCAGCAAGTAGAAACACAAATGACACCTTATACAATAGTCCCAAATGTCATACCTAGGGGTGACCCTAACGAAGCAAGTGAAAGATCTATATGACAAGAATTTTAAGTCGCTGAAGAAAGAAATCAAAGAAAATCTCAGAAGGTGGAACGATCTCCCATATTCATGGATTGGTAGAATCAATATAGTAAAAATGGTCATCTTGCTGAGAGCAATCTACAGATTCAATGAAATCCTCATCAAAATCCCTAATCAATTCTTCATAGATATAGAAAGAGCAATTCTCAAATTTATCTGGGATAACAAAAAACCCAGGATAGCAAAAACTATTCTCCACAACAAAAGATCTTCTGGGGGAATCACCATGCCTCTCAAGCTCTACTACAGAGCAGTAGTGATAAAAACTGTTTAGTATTGGTATGCAGAGAGGCAAGAAGATCGATGGAATAGAGTTGAAGACCCAGAAATGAACCCACACACATACGGTCATTTGATATTTGACAAAGGAGCTAAAAACATCCAGTGGAAAAAAGATAGCATTTTTAACAAATGGTGCTGGATCAACTGGAGATCTGCATGCAGAAAAATGCAAATGGACCCTTTCTTATCTCCTTGTACAAAGCTCAAGTCCAAGTGGATCAAGGATCTACACATTAAACCAGACACACTGAAGCTTATAGAGGAGAAAGTGGGGATGAATCTTGAACACATGGGCACAGGGGGAAAGTTCCTGAACAGAACACCAATGGCTTATACTCTAAGAAAAAGAATCAACAAATGGGACCTCATAAAATTGCAAAGCTTCTGTAAAGCAAAGGACACAATTAATAGGACAAAACGGCAACCAACAAATTGGGAAAAGGTCTTTACCAACCCTACATCTGATACAGGGCTAATATTCAATGTATATAAAGAACTCAAGAAGTTAGTCTCCAGAGAGTCAAATAACCCTGTTAAAAATGGGGTACAGTTTGGGAGGCAGAGACAGGTGGATTTCTGAGTTTGAGGCCAGCCTGGTCTACAGAGTGAGTTCCAGGACAGCCAGGACCATACAGAGAAACCCTGTCTCGAAAAACCAAAAAAAAAAAAAAAAGGAGGTTGGGGGGTACAGAGCTAAACAGGGAATTCTCAACTGAGGAAACTCAAACGGCTCTAAAGCACCTAAAGAAATGTTCAGCATCCTTAGTTATCAGGGAAATGCAAATTAAAACAACCCTGAGATTCCACCTCACACCAGTCAGAATGGCTAAGATGAAAAACTCAAAGGACAGCAGATGCTGGAGAGGATGTGGGGAAAAGAAACACTTCTCCATTGCTGGTGGGATTGCAAACTGGTAAAACCACTCTGGAAATCAGTTTGGTCGTTCCTCAGAAAATTAGACATAGTACTACCAGCTGATCCAACTCTACCGCTCATGGGCATATACCCAGAAGATGCTTCTACATGTAATAATGACACATGCTCTACTATGTTCATAGCTACCTTATTTATAATAGCCAGAAGATGGAAAGAACCCAGATATCCCTCAACAGAGGAATGGATACAGAAACTATGGTATATATACACAATGGAGTACTATTCAGCTATTAAAAACAATGAATTCATGAAATTCTTAGGCAAATGGATGGAACTAGAAAGTGTCATCCTGAGCGAGGCAACCCAATCACAAAAGAACACACATGGTATGCACTCACTAATAAGTGGATGTTAGCCCAAAAGCTCAAAATAAACAAATTACAATTCCCCAAGCTCAAGAAGAAGGACTTAAGTCAGGGTGCTTTGGTTCCTCTAAGAAAGGGAACAAAAGGGAACCAAAAGGGAACACAGTAGCAATAAGGTAGACAATGTGTGGAGCAGAGACTGAAGTAAAAAGGCCACCCAGAGACTGCCCTACCTGGAGATTCATCCTATAAACAGTCAACAAACCCTGACACTACTATGGACGACAAGAAGTGTATACCAAAAGGAGCATGCCATGGTTGTCTCAGGAGGGGCCCTGCCAGAGCCTTACACATACAGAGGCAGATGCTAACAACCAACTATTGGACTGGGAATGGGGTCCCCAATGGAGGAGCTGGAGGATGGTCCAGGGGAGCTGAAGGGGTTTACAGCCCCATGGGAAGAACAATGATTTTGGCCACCCAGATGCCCCAAGACTCCCAGGGACTGAACCATCAACCAAGGGGCACACATGGTTCCAGCCAAAAATGTGGCAGAGGAAGGCTTTGTTGGGCATCAGTGGGAGGGGAGGAATGGTCCTTGGTCAGATAAAGGCTCAACAGAGGCCCCAACAAAGGGAAACCAAGGTGGGGGGGGGCAGAGGGGGGAGTGTGTTGGGTGGAGAGGCATATATGTGGAGGCAGGGGGAAGTGGAAACGGGAGGGTTTAGGGGTCTTAGGGGAGGGGGGAAATATGGGGAAAGGTTTTACCATTGGCAATGTACATGAAGACGATATTCAATAAAAATAAATAAATTTAAAAAAAAAAGGAGCAGGCCAGGCAGTGGTGGTGCACGCCTGTAATCCGAACACTTGGGAGGCAGAGGCAGGCAGATTTCTGAGTTCGAGGCCAGCCTGGTCTACAGAGTGAGTTCCAGGACAGCCAAAGCTACACAAGGAAACTCTGTCTCAAAAAAACCAAACAACAAAAACAAAAACAAAACAAAACAAAGGAGTACAACAGTGACTGGGGAAGAGTATAAGGACTCCTCTGGAATATTGGGAAAGTCACAGATCTTGATCTGGGAGGTGATTCCATGATCTAGGCACATGTAAAAATTTATTGAATTATTCCCTTTGAGGAGAGTGAGCTTTAAGATACATAAATTACCCTTTAATTAAAAGATGTTTTAATGTAAAAAAAAAAAGTAAGACTTAAAAAGATACAAGACAAGAGGCAACTTCCCAGTACAGGAGACGTGACGGTGCTTGGGAAGTGGAGGACGACGTAGGACTGCGATGGTTGAAGTGTCGAATCAGCCTGGACCTATAGTGCGAGCTCTAGATGATGCGGTTTCTTCTTTTGAAAAATACACTGGGTTCTTGTCAATTCATTATATTCAATGGGATTTTCAAGTCTACATTTCTAAGAGAAACAAGCCTAATTTTCCGTTTTTATAGTCTCAGATTTAATATCAGTTGCACTGGTCTCATAAACTATATTTGACTTTCCCATCAATTTTACATGAAATTGAATATCTGTTTGTAAACTGCTTACAATTTACGTGTGAAGCGATGAGGCCCCGAGGAGTCTCCGTGACAACGCTGGGTTCCTGATGCTGCTCCTACTTAATTGTTAAGAGGCCTCGCTGATATTTTGTTTCTTTGTCCATTTTCATATTTAGGTTTTCACAGATATTTGATTTTTTTTTGAGAAAAATCATTAGCATGAAGGGTTTTTGTGGGCTGCTATTTGCTATTTGCTTATACCCACATATAATCATGGTTATTCTTTTTAACTGTGTGGATACACTTGTCAAGTATATTTCTCATAGAATCATCAGCTTCAAAATGTGGAATTATCGGAATGACCTTCAGGAAAGAGCACATGTCATTGCTACTCTCTATAAAGTTGAAAACTATTAGAGCAAGAGAATAATAAGCATTTCTGCAGCTTCTGTCAAACTCAGCACCACTGTCCTTTATCATCTGTTGACCATTTAACATGCTCAAAGAATATTTTTGATTAATTTTTTTTCAAAAGTATCTGGCAAACTTACCAAACAAGTAGTTTTCATGAGCATCCCATGGGTTACAGTTTTATTAATTGGGTCTTTTTTTTTTTTTTTAACCTGTGGTAACAGGGACTGCACTGAGCCTTGCTAGGTGTTGCTGCTAGGTTGCAATATTCTTTCCTATTTAAATAGTACAAATTATATCATTTTAATGTTTTCAATATACACAAATGCAACAGAATTTCATAACTGTTCCCTACTAATTGCTTAATGAAGCATTCTGAATGTCAAAGGATTCCATGTTTGCAAACTATCACATGAACTGATGCCATCACCGCGGCACCAAACTGTATTGCATTTTGTTTAGAAATTGGATGAGCTGTTTTTGTTTCCTTCTATTTACTTGTTTATTTATTTACTTATTTACTGAGACAGAGTTATTAACTTTATATGCCAGATGGGTACCGAACCCATAGTTAGCCGCTCCCATCCCTGCCCAGTGCAGACCGGTTCACTCTCTTACAGTTGCCACTGTAGCTTCACACAAACATACTGTATAACACCTGGTGTCCTTGTGTGTGTAATTACTACCATTGAACTCTAAGAGTTATACCCCATCATCAGACGATGATCACAAATGAATACTCTTTGAATCAATGAGATGACAGTTCAAAGGCTCTGTAAACCACGTTTACTAGGGGGACTCGTTAAAGGAAACATTAACAGAGTATACAGTGCTCCCCTAGTGTTTGTTCCATGAGATTTACAGATTTGTTCTTTTAGTATCTTTATAATATTTTTACAAGTAAATCTAGTAGATTGCCTCCAGAGTCTTCCTCATCCTGAAAAGCAGAGCAGACCTGGAGGACAAATCTCTCGGGACGCATCATCTAGCCCTTTAACCTCCCTTAGGAACGTGATATATATGTACAGCATCCGTAACTCTTTGCCAACTGTAAAGGGCAGTGCTCCAGATGGCATCACTAAAGTCCAGCTGCCCCAGATGTGTCCGTACAAATACAGCAGCTGGGGTAGTCTTACTGGAATATTCACACTGAGATGAACTAAAACCTTCTGGACTTTTATCTTCCTCAAAGAGTTTGGCGGCCTTGTTTTTTATAGACCATCTGAGGTGATACGGATGAGAATAGCACCAAGGGGCTCTTATGTTTGAACGTTTGGTCCCAAGTTGGTGGACTGTTTAGGAACAATTAGGAGGTCGGACTTCTCTGGAGTGGGTGTGTCAGTGGGGCGTGGACATTGCAGCCTCAACAGTTAGCACACTGTGTCTCTGACTGTCTCGTCTGCCTGACTTTTGGATCAGAATGCTTACAACTGTCAACCTCTTTCCCAGGGCCTGCCTGCTGCCATGATGTTCAAGCTCACCCTCCGAAACTGTCCTCAAGTACCGAAGTAAATGCCTTCTTTTATACGCTGCCTTGGTCGTGATGTTTTGTCATAGCAATAAAACAGTCACTAAGACATTATTTGAACTCCTACTTTTCAAGCAAAGTTCACAATGATGAAAGTGGTTTTAAAAAAAGTTTTTTTCTAAAATGCAGTGATTTCTATGTCATAGTTGAAGCCCTCTCAAAACCAGCCCTAGTCCATTGCTTTAGACAAAAACAAACAAGCCCAGGCATGATGTAAGAAACTACAAATTGACCACTAAGGATATGAGGGTAGAATACTGGGTGCCAAGAGCTGAGGAAAGTAAGGGGCGAGAGGAAGGACAGGTTGTTCACCTTGACCTGGATTATAGACAGAAGCAAGAAGTTCTGAAGTACTTATTGATAATTATTATTATTGTATACTGTGAAAAAGGTGTCAGAAAGTATCCCAAATGTTTCCATCAAAGCAAAGTAACAAATCTGAAAGGAGATAGTCAGAACCAAATTCAACCATTACACAAAGTATAAATGCACTGATATAGAATCACATGCCCTATAAATAAGTACAACTTATAAATTTAAACATTCAAAAAAAGGAAGGAAGGGAGGAAGGAGGGAGGGAGGGAGGGAGGGAGGGAGGAGAAGGAGTAGGAGCAGGAGGAAGAGAAAGAAGAAAATGAAACCATTTTACCATTGATCTAAGCAAATTTTAAGAACCAACTGGCATGAATTCTATGTAAAATAGGTTTTATGATGAAGGTATTTAGATACCATCCAGCCATTAAATGGGCTTCGGGTAATGTTCTGCAATCAGCACATGTGAAGTTCTATACTAAGAAACACAAAAAAAGACTCCCAGGGGAGATAGATGGCTAGTGATGCCCAGAAACAAGGATACAGTGGCTGTCTCTTAAATACCCTTTCTGTGTTAGGCAGACCCCGGAAAAAGACTCCAGAAAGGAAGCTCAGTCCTAACCCCCGATTCTCAGATGAGGACCGCAGCAATGAAAGGTCAACACAGTCACATTTACAGACAGAAATGAAGGTTACATAATAGGCTTTGCTGTTATGTTCACGTCGATAGCCTGAAAGACTCAAAGACAAAACCCCGCATTCCTTTTCCATACAGTATTTTTCCTGCTATTTAAGAGATAGGGTGCCTTTGTTCAGATCTGAGAACATGTCAGAACACTTCTGAAGAACCAGGCTCAATCTTGGATAAGTATCAAGGGCTAATTATTATTATTTTTAATGTGCTGACACTTGGCACACCCTCTGCCCAAAGGTCACGGCATCGTGGCTGAACAGGCTCAGGTGACCTCATTCCACCCCCACCTCCACTTCTCCTCCTCTAAAACCCTTTCTGTCTCTTCCTTATCCTGCCTCCCTCTCTCCTCGCCTCCCTCCCTCCCTCCTTCATCTGTGAATATCCACCTACTTCGAGAACTTGCACAATTCTCAACCTTTCCAGTCTGCCTGTGAAAAGTTATGTACATCAAGCTGAAGCTGGTATCCCTCTCTTGTAATGTATGAATGATTTCTCACTTGCAATCTAGAATTAAATTCCCTTCAGGAAGGAACTTGTATTCTGGGCATTCGTAGCTATCATAGATGTCAAATATTTCTTCTGCTTCTGGCTGCACTTGCTCAAATATCCATCCACCCCTACCCCTTCCTCCTAGCCCATCAGAAACCCAGTTTTGCGTACCCTTTCTCTCTCTGCCAACACCCCCCTTCCCTCTCTCTCTAGTGGAATTTTTGTTCCTTAAAGAAAATGGGGAGGTGGGGCTGGAGGACAGAAGTAGAGAGAGTACAATCAAAATACATTTGCATAAAATTCTTTAAGCACAAAAATTATACTTAAAAAGTATTAAAACTCAGTTTTTTCCCAAACTGTCTCATGGACAACCAGGTGTCTATAACAAATGTTTTTAAATTATTCTTGAACAAATGTGGCAAAAAAATTTTTAGAGAAGAGGTAGGTTATTTTGTAAAGGTGTTACAAAAACAGAGCATGCACAGATAGAAGAGCGAAATTAGATCCCTTTTACGCTGTATGAAAATTACCTCGAAATAGCGCACAGGCCTTCATGCAAACGTTACACTGGTGGAAACCAAAGGGAAGGCTTCGGGATACTGGCGTGGGCTGTGACTGCTGGGCAGCTCCTTTAACATAGTTTAGAAGATAAAAGAACTGACATTTGGGGTTGTATTGAATTAAAAAGCTTTTTACACGGAAAAGAGAGAGAGGCCACCTATAGAAAGGGAGAGAATCTTGGCCATCCACTCATCCAACAGAGCACTAGCCTGCAGAATCTCTAAAGAACTCAAGCTGACTGTGTGGCTCAGTGGTAGAGGGTTTCCATGGGACTCGTGGCCTTGAGGTAGAATTTGCTATGCTCAGCACAGAGTTAAGGGACCAGGCTAGGGGCGGGGGGGTGGGGGGGTGGGGGGTGGGGGGGGGGGGGGGTGGGGGGTGGGGGGGCCCACAGAGGCACAAGCGGGGAAGAATGAAGAGAAAAAGAACCTATGAATAGATTCTCAAGAACGCTACAAAGGGTCTACAAATACATGAACATACCGAACATCTTTAGCTACAAGGGAAAAAAATAAATCACGAAATGAAAATGAGTCAAAGCTAGCGCAGGTTCCATCTCAGTCCAGTTAAAATGGCTTCATCGGAAAGCACAATGATGGGCCAAGGAGAAGGTGCAGTGTGCTAAGGAGTGTCTCAAACAGGCCTAGCTCAGTTCCTACCCACATACAGGTGGAAGATCTAACTTGATAATGCCACCTTCCAATCCCCACACATGTACACAGACATAGTAATAAACAATTATAAGGAAGACAGCATACTAAACAAACCCAAAACCAAACGAAAAAATGCTAGCACGAATGTGAGCAGGTAAAAGAAATCCTGATGAATTTGTGGGGTGGCTGGGGGTGTGGGGGAGGAGAGAGTGCAGATTAACAGCTACTATGGAAAACACTATAGCCCCCTGAAACAGTAGGAATGTAAGTACCATGTGACCTAGCAATGGCACTTATAGGAAGATTCAAGGGAACAAAGGGTACTGGGGACATCTGTGCACACATGCTTACTGAAGCACCACTCCCAAGAGCCACACTGGGAAGTCAACCTATGTGGCTATCAACTGGTAAGAGGATACAGGCAGCAGTACTGGTACATAACAGAGTATTCAGCACACACACACATACACACACACACACACACACACACACACAAATCAGGTCCTTTTCAGGAAAATGGAATGAAGCAGGGCTGACCATGTTTAGCTAAAGATAGCTGCCTGCCCGCCAGTGTGAAGCTAGGGAGTACAAAAGAAAACAGACCTGAAAAATAAATCATTTCGTGATTTATTTTTTCCCTTGTAGCTAAAGATGTTCGGTATGTTCATGTATTTGTAGACCCGTTGTAGCGTTCTTGAGAATCTATTCATAGGTTCTTTTTCTCTTCATTCTTCCCCGCTTGTGCCTCTGTGTGTCCCCACCACCCCCCAAGATGGAGATGTAAGGAAGGAGGAAGGAAGCTTAAGACAGAATTGGGAGAATACAAAGTACCATATGTAAATAAAAGTTAATATGTACAGCTGACAAGCACAATAAAGATTTTGAATATTTAAAGACTGTCAGATTTAGAAACAGTTTTTGTTATGTTACTCCAGGTCTAAACATCTTGTGGATTGTTTCTTGTCCTCACAATTCTGAAAATAAGGTAAGACCTTGTTTTCTAGGAAAACCTATATGGATTTCAAGGAGTTTCTGAAAGGTTGGGTAACAAAAGCCACTTGAACCTACAAACTACACCAAAGAACAGTGGTTGCTTTTGGCCTAATTATCTTGTTATCAGGGTGAGCCATCTCTAAGATAGACACCTGTCTTAGTTACTGCTCTCTTGCTGTGAAAGGGATGCCATGACCAAGGCAACTTTTATAGACCGAAGCATTTAATTACGAGTTTGCTTATTATCTCTGAAGGGCGGGGGAGGGAGGGAAGAGGGGGAGAGAAAGAGATCCAACAATGTTATATCTACTCCAACAGGGGATCGGCCCCTAATCCTTCTCAACTAGTTCTGCCTACCGGAACCCAAGCATCCCATTCAAATATGAGTCTACAAGGGTCAATTCATTCAAACAATACCCTACCATAAGATTCCAATTATCACAATATCACTTATAGGCAAAGTTCTATGAAGAAAAATACGCATAAAGTGACATGTTCACAACCTATACATTAGAATAAACCCTATCCAACTGTCATCTTGTAGCCAGTTTTGAATAGCTCAACGTAACAGTATTGGAATACATTAACAAAATGTTAATACATTAACAGCTATTTTCTTCTCTTAAAACCATTTCTGCCTGTAACTTGTAAACTGAATTCATCTGAACCTATATTGTTACCAATAATTATACAGTTGAAATCCAAAGCATAAAAAGTATCTACATCAAATGAATCATACACCAAAACAGCTTCCATAATTGAGTCTGAGGGTGCCAAATCATGTCTGAAACAAAAACACTGCATGATACATCATCAGATATTTCAAGTGCTGTTGGAGGGAAAAAAACAAATGTCCCCCTGCACTCCGGTGTCATCGGAGCACACCGTAAAAGCTTTAGAGAGGTATGCTAACAGGCTGTGCCCAATGACTGGCAATTAGTATCAAGAACATTTTAGAGCACCTCTACCATCACCACAGAGACTGCCACCATCTATTTACGTTTCAATGGGCAGTACCTGCTAACAGACCTTTCCCTTTGTATCTGTGCTGGGTTACCATTGGAGTCACATCTCTTGTTAGAAAAAGCATTTGGCTCCTTTATCCGCAATATGAATGAAAGCATTTACCACACCAATGAGGTCAATTTGTTCTGTTTGGGGGATAATGAGACAAACTATAAGGTACTACAGTGTAAACCATTTGTCTTTCATCAACCTTACAAAAGAGGCAATGAACAACTGACGTGTCAGGGTGAGGTTTTCATGCTAGGCTGCAAACAATAAACACGGAGAGCAGTATAGAATACAGAGCACACAGTGAGACTTTATTTGCACTAAGGAAGTTATTCTTCATTTTGTGCTCTCATTATTCGTTTACCAACTAATAGACACATTTGTTCATTTTTTCCAGTACACTAAGTAGTTGACCCTATCTAATTCACTACCAGAATTTAGATCTAGGGTAGATAAATGTGATGTTATTATTGTTTAAAACAAGTATCTGGTAGGAAATCTTAAAGAGATAATCTCCAACCTTGGTCTCAACTATAGTACAGTGTGCCCTTAATATCTCAGGACACAAGTGTGCAGAATCCTGTCTGTTATATGTTAATTTATAATCACATACATAAGGATGAACAAAGTCATAAAAAATGAGTGTATTCAGCATTACAATGGCTGAAAAGATACTGATGTATGCTTTCCTTTAGAATTCTAACTGCATTAAGTCATAAATAGTTCAGGTTTAACAATACCTGATGGGATTTTGTAAACTAGATGTTTGATATTTTACATTTTCAGCCCAAACCTCACTGAAAGTTCTGTGCATGTGTGTGTGCATGCATGCACTCCTCATAGGTTTTCTTTAATGACAAACAAGCAGAGTCTGAACATGTATTTTAGGAAGGTTCACTGGGTGGACATGTAGATTAACTCATTCTGCAAATGTCAGGTTTTGAATTTTAAGGGCTCTTATTTAAGAAGGCACTGAGCAAATCCCTAGCGCACAATCACAGTTGTACATAGTATGGCTGTTCTAATGAAGTTCTAGGCACCTTGAGCACCTGATGATAGTACTCCATGTAAGGAATGTGTTCAAATCTTAGGACATTGAGCTAAGATGGGGCAAGAACCAAGGCTGTGACATCACTGAGTTTGTATTTCCTGTCTAAGTCAATCGGAGGTAAGACAGACCTTAGTGTAGCAGAAACAGTGTTTAATATTAGGACTCAACAACTGGAATTTTGTAAAAGACCAAACAGAAATATCAAAGTCACTTAAAATATTAAAATGTACAAATCCATATAATCAAATTTAAAACACAGCCATTACTGTTGAAAGGAAACATCAGGGATACGCTACGCTTGGGCTGCGTCTCCTCAAAGCAGCCGTGCTTCGGAGTATCGCTGTAGACACACGAGGTAGCCTTTGAAATATTGGGACCTTAAACCCCTCCTTCCCATTATAAGTTAAAATGGCAACACTCAGGTTCTCATCAAATGGTATTTTATTAGCAAAAACAGTCAACACATAAAAGTAACAAAAAGCCGGGCGGTGGTGGCACACGCCTTTAATCCCAGCACTTGGGAGGCAGAGGCAGGCGGATTTCTGAGTTCGAGGCCAGCCTGGTCTACCAAGTGAGTTCCAGGACAGCCGGAGCACACAGAGAAACCCTGTCTCGAAAAACCAAAAAAAAAAAAAAAAAAAGTAACAAAAGGTCTATAAAGGAGTGTAGTAGTACAAAGTGGAGAGAGGAAGTACTGCTTCTGTCTGTCTGTCCCTTCTCTACTTAGCACTGATGACTAAGGACTGTTATTACCATCTCATTACAGTGGAGGGGGTACTTCACTTTCCCAAAATGTTCTGCTATGGTCTGACTGCCCGCTCCCAAACTCATGTTAGTTATTGGAGGGCTACTAGTAAATAGGATCTTTAAAGCTGGGCTTAGACAACACGGTGTCAGCTCATAAAGTGATTATGATAATCAAAATACCTCACTTTCCCCAACTGCTTTTACCATGTGATAAAGCAGCAAGCAGACTCTTGCCAGATGTCGGCACGCTGACACTGGGCTTCCAGATCTCCGAAACTGCGAGGCAGCCAATCGGTTTGATATGAATTACCCAGTCTGTGGCACACAACTACAGAACTGCACTGCCTAATACAGCATGTCCCTCAGGGAACTCGTTTAACTTTTCAGGTTGGAGTTAACTGTAGGGCCAGGGTGATTTAAAAGGTACTCTTCCATTAAAGCGAGGGAGACAATCTTGCAACATCTCTCTCTCTCTCTCTCTCTCTCTCTCTCTCTCTCTCTCTCTCTCTCTCTCTCTCTCTCTCTCTCTCTCTCTCTCTCTCTCTCTCTCAAAAGGTCTGTTAGTGTACTGCTCCAAAATCCACAGACTGGGTAACTTATAAACAATACAGATTAATAGTCTTAGTTCTGCAGGCAAGAAAACACAGCAGCTTCTTTGGCATCGGCCCATTCCTGTTCCAAAGTCAGCACCTCATTCCCAGATAGTCCACAGGAGGGTTAGAGGAGGAAGAGAGCTCCCACAGTCTCCTCGGTTCACCCACGGATAGGTAGCTTCCCTCAGGAGGAATCCCACCCCAAAGGCCCCACACTTCCTAATACCACCTACAGCAGACTGTCTAATCACTCACACCGGCCGGAAGAGTCAAACCATTAGCAGTCAGGCTCCAGACCAAGGATGGAGAGCTGACTACAAGACACATCCTGGGAAGATAATCCATCCCCCAATGCTGAGGATATAGAACTTGTAGTTCTCCTCACTTGTAGAACAACCACTGCTACCCAAACTTAGCTCACTCAAGTGTGAGCTGTCAAGAAAGCTGTAGTGTTTGCCCTGAAATATCTGCAGACTAAGATTAAATTCTATGCAATGCTGGGGACAGCAAACAATGATAGGGACTGCCTGCAGTAGGCCTGGATGGAGACATCTCAGAAGCTTGCAGCAGCTCCTTGTAGAAAAGGATGGTGTTTGGGACCCTGAGAAGCAGGACACATATCCCTCCAGGGGACCCACCATCTGAAATAAGGGACTGCGTGCAGTAGGCCTGGATGGAGACATCTTCAGTAGCCCGCGGCAGCTCTTTGTAACAACAGTTGTTCCCATTTCTCCTAACCTTAGCCCTTGACAATGGCTGTATAGATTTCATTTGTGCGTAACTTTCAGTTGGCCTTGGTGTACATAATTATTCTATTATATCTGACTTTCTTCTTCTGCTCTGGTGAATTCTGTAAAACTAGATGTTCCCTGATGTCATGATTCTTAAACAATTAAAAATTGAGGTATGGGCCACAGCACAGTACAGCACAGTCCTAATGGCCCAGGTGCATGCTGTGTGTTCTCATCTTAGAAACAATGCAATAACTGCACAATGGTAGTTCCAGATTAATGCTTGACTTGCAAAGAAAGATTGACGAAATTATTAGAAAATGAATTAGAGCCAGCATTGGTACCCCAAAGAAATAAACTGTCAAAGTTATGAAGTAAGTTCTGCACAGCATTTGAGAGTGGTTCCTGGATAAGCAAGTATGAATATGTAAAATCTTACATTAGTAAAACTAAGTCAAAACGCCGGGACTCTTCGGAGAGTCATTGTATGCAATGCGTAGAGGCGGAAACTAGGGGAACTATGGAGTTAAGGATTAACTGGATTCTTTCTGACCACTGCCTGGCAGCTTTGCCCATGTCATTTATCATTAGAACTTTACAAGGAAATGCAAGTAGCTGGCCTCGGAGCTCTGAAGTATAATAGTTAAAGTTTAAATAATGATAAGTTTGCAATTATTATTTTGGCTATAGGCCTGGAAATAGGGAAGCTTGAAACTTTGGGGAACAATTGTAATTCTTGACTTGTGGGACTTGGTTATTCTTTTGAATTTGATTTGGCAATGATTATACAATGTCTTTTTTTTTACCTGTTTTTGGAGTATCAATGAAAGACTGGGGCAAGAAGAAGGCAAAGGAGAATACAGAGAGAAAGAATGCAGAGAGAGAGAATGCAGGGTGAATGAGAAGAGACTGTAGAGAGCATGCAGAGTGAATGAAAGAGCATGCAGAGAGAATGTAGAGGGAATGTAGAGAGCACATAGCAAGCATGTGAAGAGCAAGGAGAGAGTGAATGCGGGGAGCATGAGAAGAGCTTGTGAAGAGTGAGTGAAGAGAGAATGTGAGGTGTGTGGAGTGTGTGTGTGAATGAAAGGAGAGTGCATGTGGTGTGTGTGTATGACATGTGTGAAGAGTGTATATGTGTGAAAGGGGAACACACAGAAGTGTATATGAGCGAGAGTGCAAGAAAAGCAAAGTGCACAGGAGAAAAGCAGAGAGCGCAGCACAATGCACTGTGCATAGCCTCAAGCTGCGAGCGAATGAGCAAGAGAGAAAGAAAGCAGAGAGTGAGAGAGAAGAGAAACTTTAAGCCTTGAAAAATTGCCTGTTAGCTTGTACCCAAAAAGTAGTCTGTGCATATTTATTACGCGCCTTCCAGATGTCCCTGCTATCCTGTGTCGAGGCTGGACCTGGCAATGCAACAGCCGTATGCACTCTTAACCCATGAGTCATCTCTCCATCCCAAACACAACCTTACTCTTAATTCTATCAACCAAACATTCTACAAGTCAGAAATACATACTGTAAACTATAAAGAGCATCTCCAGAGGGAAACGAAGAATCCCCAACATGATAAAGTTGACACGCTGCACACACTAAGTGAAGCTCTGCCTGCCCAGCCAGAGACCTGCAGGGCTCTACACAGCGCTGCAGCTACCTCTCTGCAGGAAGCCAGGCCAGCCCTCAGTGCAAACCGAGCCACCAGGCTTGGAGTATGTGTGCCACACGAAGTACTGTAAGGATGTCAAGGAACAAAAGGTTAGAAGCGCCAATTTAGCAAGGTGCCGAGAAAGAAGAAACACCCGGACTCAACTCCCCGCCACTGTAACAGCTCAGTGGCCCTGCGTAGATGACAGCCCCATTCTGAGCACTCAGACTCCTCAGTCAATAGGTGGAGGGTACAAATATGCTGGAGACCTACTACTCATGCTCCAACATCCCTTAATTATGCTGAACATTACACCAGTGCCGGAAAAAACACCCATTTAATTAAAACACTAAGTTCACTCAGTCATTCAATATGCCTTTATTACACATGTCATCCATGTCAGACACTGGAGAGCCTGGGAACAGACACAGAATACACATATACACCAACACATGCCTTAATGTAAGCAGCGGAACAGTAAAGCTTTCTAACAGACAGTACATAAACAACAGAACTCCATCAATACATAGTTAATACTAACCAGCTGGCGAGAGCTTCGACTAATAGTATCTTTCTCTTTCATACTCATAACTTGCTTAAGGAAATCAAGTTTAAAAAATTCTTACACTTAAAATCAATTCCAAAAGTGTCAAGTTTAGAAAAATACTTTACCAGCTCTCAGTGTGCAGCAGATCCTAACGACCACTGTGCACGTTGCTTACTGGCTGTGGGTAGTGGAGGACATGATTCAACACTCTACTTAAATAGTACCTGAACTGGAGTTTTCTAAGAATGAGATGAACTGTCCCTGTGAATACCATTTCACAAAGGCTACAAATATATATCAGCTCATAACTGAGTTATTTAAAATATATATGAACATACAACTGAGTCATTTGATTTAGTATTTTACAATGATTTTTTTTTTTTTTTTTTTTTTTTGGTTTTTCGAGACAGGGTTTCTCTATGTAGCCCTGGCTGTCCTGGAACTCACTCTGTAGACCAGGCTGGCCTCGAACTCAGAAATCCGCCTGTCTGCCTCCCAAGTGCTGGGATTACAGGCGTGTGCCACCACTGCCCGGCTTTACAATAACTTTTTTTAAAAAAATCTAGTTCTATAATATATGTTAATTTTCTTTTTTCTTTTCTTTTTTTTTTTTTTACCATATTTCTCTAAAATACAAGCATACAACTAATAGTAAGGTCCAAAATGAGAAGAATTACTTTCTCCAGGAGAAGGAGGGGGAGGTGGTGGAAGAAGGGGCGGTGGGGGCAGAGAGTATGGTAAGTTGAGCACAGGGTGAGAGGCCATGCTAGGTGCTGCCCACCCCATGCTCACAGTGGGCGGGGGCGGGGGTGGGGGCGGGGGTGGTAGTGGAAAGCTGTGCATATCAAACACAGGCGGGGGAGGGAAGGCATAGTGGGGCACCACAGGATTATCTTGTCTCTGAGGCGGAAATCCCGAACTCTCTTGAGAAGCCATATGATCAGAGTTGTAGTACTGCTGAGGCGGAGGCCTGCCATGGCTTCCTCGAGGATATCTACCCCTCGGAAAGCCTCTTGTGAATTCCCTGCTGTGATATCCTTTTGAATGTTCAGAAGAGCTATAAGCATTCCAATTCTGATGCACTTCACCAAAATCTTCACCTTTGATGGCAAAAATAAAAGAAAAATTAAAATTTAGTTTAATATATCAAGATTATTGTCAAAAAGTAACTTCTATTCCTAACGTTACTAACATGACAGAAAATTCCAATTTTAAATGAATTGAAAAGGCACAACTTATGCTTAAGGATTAAGAACCAGCAACACTGAAAACACTTACTAATAACTGTATTCAAATCCCACAGAAACCCCAGCATTATCCCCATCCACACTCAAGGTTGAGCAGGAAGGCTCATTCCTGCCTATTATTTCTCCTAGAGAAGTGAAATTTTATTTTAAAAGCCTTTACAAACATATTTATATAAGATTTACTCCTGACCAAAAAGAAAAAAGGAAAAAAGAGAAAGAAACAATGGAAACAAGCCAAATGTGACTAACTGGGTAAGTAGTTGAAGGATGTATGGTACAATTCCCTCCAGGACAGGATCCAGAAGGAAAGAACAATCTACACGTCTGGCAACCTGGATGAATACCCAGGACAATATGATCAGCACCAAAAGCAATGTGGGATTTTAACACTGTGTGATAGGATTTTACTGAGGTTCCTAAAATGACCAGGTATTAAAGAAATGGAGACCAGCAGAGACAAAGTAACCCTGAGCCCGGCAATTGCACATGCAAGACAGAAAGAGAAGGAACAGAGAAACACAGGCATGCTTGTCATGAACTGAGGTGAAAAAGATATACGCAGCCACAACTAGAAAGCAAAAACAGGCCTAAGGAGCATTCTATTCTGGTCTTAGAAAAATATTGAGCGCTGGGTGTGGTGGCGCACGCCTTTAATCCCAGCACTTGGGAGGCAGAAGCAGGCAGATTTCTGAGTTCGAGGCCAGCCTGGTCTACAGAGTGAGTTCCAGGACAGTCAGGGTTACACAGAGAAACCCTGTCTCAAAAAAACCAAAAAAAGTAAAAAAAGAAAAAAAGAAAAACATTGAGACTTAAAAATATTACCTCAATAATCCTAAGTAAAAGAAATGGGGTGTAGGACACATAATAAATCTCTCTTGTTTAATACAACTCTGTAAGATCTACAATTATCTCAAAAAGCTTAATTTTTAAAATGAAAATATTATAAAAGGGAAAGTCAAAATAAATAGTGGGACCTGGTGCCACACTACTGAAGTAATCCCAGGCACGCAGGCTTCGTGAGCAAACCATGATGAAGCACAGCTGCCTCCATTTGTTACCCCAGAGGACAGCGTGAGATGGAGCTCAGAGGGCTCTCAACACAGCTCATGCTGTGTAACGCCTGCAGCGTGAGGAGCACCAGGAGATAAAAGGAGAACACCAATGCATCTACTTAATTTGTACTTACCTATTTGTGGATGAAGGACAAAAATTACTATACAATAACAATATACTCACCTGACTCATTCAATTCAGATTTGAGTTTTTTGCGGCCTGGAATCTGAGATTTTTTCCTCTGTTTGGCTTCTTTTTCTTTCTCATCATCACTGAAATCCAAGGCCTAGCAGATAAGATAGAGATTCACTTATCTTACTGGTGTGTCAGTGAGACAGGAGACACTTGATCAAACCACTGCTTGCTCACTGACCAGAGGAAAGGTGCTCACTCCAGCTTAATACTACCTGTCAATATGCGAGTTAACATCTAAAATAACAACAAAAAAATTGGCTACTTTGTTTTTAAGCCCTAATAACTTTATTAAGGTGGACACTCTGGTTCTCTGTCTGTTTGGTTTTGTCTATTTAATTCCTAGAAATCTTCAGATGGGTAAGTTTAAAATGCCAAAATTAGCAATATTCAGATATGGAATGCACACTCTATTCCCTGGCCAGAAGTCCAACTTCCTGCTTAGATTTAAGACTCATTATCATGCCAGCTGCCAGAGAACGCCAGAGAAAGCCAAAGAAAGCAGTAATGAAGACTAAGCTACGTTTACACATCACCAGATCCAAGAGAGATCAAAGACATCATTCGATGAGTTGTTCACTTGAATCAGACACAAGCCTTGTCCATCAACCTCATGTCAGCTCAAATCTCGCTCCTTACAGTACAATATTCCTTACAATACCACAGCCTGTGACAGTGGGGGAGTGTCGGGTGGGTAAGGAGAAAGCAGCAAGGAGGACCTCCTGAGCACACAGTCAAAAGAACACAGTACGTGCAGTAAAGTACGCGTGCTCTGTAAGGCATGCCAAAGCTTTTCTCTAATAGAACAGAATCGGAACACTGCAGTGTCAGGTTAACTGTCTTCACGGGACTGAGAGGGAAAACATTTTTTTTTAATTGGGAGATTTTGAGATTGCACTGAGTAAATTTTGCTTTCATTCCCTAAAATAATCTTGTTTATACAAATTCAATTTTGCATTCATGGAATATTTAAATCCACTATAAAGTTTGCATATGTACATTGGAATTATAAAGATGAGTAAGATTTGTTTCTAAGAAATCTTTATGCCTTTTATGAATGACCAGCATTTTACCATGGTCTAAAATTAGAGCATTCTTCTGGACTGCAAGATGTCATTAACAACTATATAAAATTAAATCCCAACATTTTCCAAGAACTAGTCTGCCACCACCCCCCACACACACACCCCAAAAACCCACAATCATACAGCATGTGGGATTTGCCTCTGTAAAAAAGTAAACCAATTTCTCAAGAACTTGACATTACCAAAATTACTAACTTTATTTAATCCTGAGACCTAAAATGGAGATTTAACAGGATCAATTTTAAGGCCCATATTGATGTCCAAACACTTTAAAACATGCAATTTCATTATTAAGATGTTCTAAGTATAACAGAGAATGTGAGTGAGAGTACATTCTTAGCATTGCTAGGTAACATTTGGTGTACTCCCGAAGTGATTCCTGCCTGTAAGATCTCCCTCCTGAAGGGGCCATAACCTGACTCGTACCTCAAAAAAGTTAGAAACTAACACAGACCATGATCTTCTGCACTGTTTGAGATATTTGAAGTACTCAGAAGTTAAATCTTCAATTAAACCAAAGCTATAAAACAAAATCTTTAGAATACCCAATTCTGCATCACCTGGAGTGCAAGAAAATAACCAGGACTTGTTCGTATGTGATTCCCAAATAAGATTCACAGCTCTAGAAAGATTAAATTACTAATCCCCTTAGGAGATGAAACTAAGTCCTATAGACAAAGACAGAAAATATAAAATCAAGAGCTGTGCAGAAGAGTAGCTGTGTTCTACAAGCCTGAGGGAGGAGAGGAGGATCTGCTGACACCACCAACCCCCACCGGGGGACTGACTTCTGCAGCACAGCCAGAGGTCAGCCACTCCCACTCTAGCATTCACTACACTTAAGAATAAACTTGCTTTCAAGTAATAACATTTTGACTACCAACAAAGTTTATAAAAATGAGAATCAAACTAAGTAAGCTAGAATTAATTAACAATGTATATGATTAAGGTATATGCTGCCTTGTGAAACATTAAATGAAAAGGCTCATACTAACTTCTGGAGGTGGTTCCTGATCATTCTTCCAAGAAGCATCCGATCCTCTGTCCCTAGAAAAGATGATATTTTGTTAAGTGCTTATAGAACCTAACCCTATGAGAAACTAGATGTGTCCAGCCTTTACTTTTATATGAAAATATGAAGAAGCTGAAACTATTTTTGGTGTTTTTTATTAATCCCAAATAATTCAAACGTCCTATAGGATACACACACACACACACACACACACACACACACACACCCCACATGCGCACTCACTCAAGAACACCTGGAACATGTGTAAACACTGGGGATCTGAACTGAGAAGAAAGTTATGCTGTGCAAAGTAAGTGGTTCTGCACTTGGCTGTCCTTTGAAGATCCTGACCTCTGTATAAAACTTGGCCCCACACCACACATGAGAAGATGCTCCAGCTGCTGCAGACATGATCAACAAAAGGACAACTCCCTCTCTAGAACTTCGCAGGAACAGCAGAGGCAAAGGCAAAAGTTTTCCTTAACTCACCTAAGAAATCCCATCAGTTTTCTGAGTGATTCTCAAAGCAGAAGGGTGAAAGAAAGACTGGTGAGAATGGGGAGAAGGAACCCTGAACATGGTGAAGGACACTGCAGTGTATCAGATGGCTTATATGAAAAGAGTCATTAGAGACAAAATTAGTAAACCAAAAAAAGTATAAGCATGAAAGTATAATTATAATTTCTAAAACCTCATTTTAAAATCTGTTTAATTGTAACTATGGTTTCAGGCATCTTTTACTCATCTATATTAATACAAATTATTGTGACCAGATATCCTGACCACTTTAAATTAGATCTTAAAGATAGATGAGATTCTCCAGAATCAGTCCCACTAAAATCAATGTGCCAATGACACTGATGTCACAAAATGAAAACTAAATTGCTTGAAAATTAAAAAAATCACTGAGATCATTGTTTGACATTATATGGTGCTATCTATGACTGTTTAAGTGAGTCTGCTGTCATTAAACCGTTCACCTTACATGAACCCCGTGTTCCTTTTGAATACAACCAGTACTAGAAATGATGTTTAGGATCCTTCATCTGGGGTTTATACAGATAATAGTAAAGTTCCTGAGCTAGTGTGTCTACCACAAGAAACTCAAATTCACCAAGGAAAGATCAAGAAACTACCTAAAGTAGTCTTGCTAGGTTTAGAATGGGCTGAACCACTCTACTCCAAAAGCCAAGGTCTACACACAGGGACAAGCAGACACCAAATGAATAAACGGGTAGAGCTTCTGCAGTATAGCCTCACTGCTCCCTTCTCTGGTTTAATCATAGTTCTCAGAACTGCAAATCAACAAGATCTGCTTTACTTAGCTATTTCATAGGAATTTTCAGAAACCCTTTTCTGGTATCTGTTAAAGGTTACATATGTGGTACATAAGATGTGGTAGCATGTTAGTATTCATGGAAGAATGGAATAGTCACTGTGTAGGCATTACTTAAAATATAATGTCTTTATGACTTAGTATCTATTTAACTCATTTATCCTGTCACCATTTCATGTAAAAACAAACCAAACAAAACTACATACAGCTAGAAACATAACTGAAGCCGAATGGTTCTCCTGTAGATCCTTATAGGTGGTATGTCCATTATGAAGACCAGAACATTCACTTCTGAAATAGTACATGAAATTTAGAAACCTATTTTAACATAAAAATGGCATGGAGGATTTCTTATATGCTATCTGAGAAAATAGTATCTGTTTATAATGCTAGCACTGTGGTACAAACTTGAAAACTCAGCACACGGGAGACAGGCAGGAAGACCAGGAATGAGTCCAGCTAGGGATACATGACTCTGCTTTAAACAAACAAAAAACAAACAAACAAATAAATAAAAAAATAAAAAAAGTGGTGGCACATGCCTTTAATCCCAGCACTTGGGAGGCAGAGGCAGGCGGATTTCTGAGTTCGAGGCCAGCCTGGTCTACAAAGTGAGTTCCAGGACAGCCAGGACTACACAGAGAAACCCTGTCTCAAAAAAACAAAACAAAAACAAAAACAAAACAAAACAAAACAAAACAAAAAAACAACAAACAAAAAAACCAAACCATACCAAAAAAAAAAAACCCAAAACACTAAAAACAGTTCTTTAAACTTATAACTGTATTGGAAATGATTTTCCTTATGTAGTAATACTAATAATGAAGTAGTTTGTATAACAAAATATATAATGGGGAGAAAATGAACTAAAATTCATAGGGTTCTATGTTATGCAAATGCTGTGATCCCAGTGGCTGATCACAGTATCTGGGGAAAGCATAAAATTACACATTTTCTCCCTGTTAATGCTGACGATAAGTCATACTCTCAAAGGCGTCCACAGAAAGCATGATGAGTTCTCTGGAAAGCAGCTGCCATGTAAGTGTAAGAAGTGATCATCTAAGGAGAATCACTCCTCAAATACAAGTGGAGACCACACAGCTACCAAGCACTTACTGTTTGAGTTTTTCGGTGAATATATATTGAGTGAAGTCTTTCATTGATGGAGCAAAATACATCGTGTCCTTTATTTTGATACCTTTACTTTCAATGTGATCTGAAGAATTAAACCGTAACACATAAAATGGATGGGCAACAGGTCCAAATATCTCAAATATCTACAAAACAGAAAACATGGGATATGTATCCTTCAATAGTAATTTGAAAAGGTACCAAGATTTTTTAAGATACTGAAAATTGCTAAAGCAAGGCAATTTTGTTAGCGATAATTTTTTATACCTTAAGTTTTTATATTTTGATTACAAATGCAATAGCTTATTATAAATTTCTTTCCTGCAAACATAGCAATAGCAAGTTTGTTTTTTGGACAATTCTAACCATTTTGGTGGCACATTCTAGATGCAAAAGCAAACTTTTCTATCAATGTTTATGAGTTATATATATGCTATAGAAAACTATAGGGCACAGTCAAAAATTGGAAATCTTATAATGGAAAACAAAACAAGCTAACGGGTCAATTACGCTGTTCCCATTAACGCTGGCATTTTGGGAAGTGGAGGTGCCTGTGGCTGCCATGGCATCTCCTAGATCAGAGGGGCAGAGCGGCTGGCACAGGGCTGGAAGGAGCAATCCCTCCCGGCCTGGCACTGGAGGCAGGAGCTGGAGGCCCCACACAAGCCCTGCTCTCCACAGCTACAAGAACGGGAAGTCCCCTTTGTGATCCAGCACGCTTCACTACTAATACTGTTTAAGACAGTTGCAAATTTGCTCAACATCACATGATGGTGAAATCACAGAGTCCTTGATGTGGAAGAGGTGCATGGTCTGAGCAGAAAGCATGACTACGACAGGATTTTTTTAACTACTTACTAACAGCAATAAATGTGCCTGGTTCACCACTCCCTTGGCACCTAATTTTATAAATGTTCTCATTTTGTTATTCAATATTTTCCCATCTTTGTTAAAGAACAAAACTGCTAATCTACCAAGATAAGAGTATTCTCAAGTTTAGGAATACTCTAAAAATAAGAAGTCACATTTAAAATAATAATTAAAAAAACATTCTAAAATAAAACTAGGAATATCAATACTGCTTCTTTTAATTTAAAAACTAAGACAATAATGTGACAATATAGCATGATAAAAGCTTCAAAAAGGTGTAAAGAAGTAGCAGACTTACACAGCAAGCTATACAGGATAGGATGGAAAACTGCCAGCCACCACTCTTACTGTCCTATTCAGGACAAACACCTCACTTAACTCATTATCTTACCTTTAGTAATGCAAAAAGTTTAACTTCCTGGACAAACTTTATATGATAGTAATAATCTACATCATTAAAAAAATTCTGTGACTCCAACAATACATGGTAATCACTATAACCTTGAACATAAGGCTCGACCCTAGGGTCTCATTTCCTGAACAGCATGATTCCATTTGCTAACTAAGGTAATGATTTTACCTGAGGACCCCAAGGACAACTTCAGGCTTATATGTACATAGATCTTGGTTTATATTAAATCTGTGACACTAAAAATTCTTGGACACATTTGAAGTGACCCATTCCTTTAGGATCTAAAGTGTTTCTGCTTCATAGCTACAATTAAATCATTATTAAGTTTTAAGTTAAAAAAAAAAAGTGGCACATAGGTAGAAAGAGGGGGAACCCAGCTGGAGAGGCACAGGGGTGGGGTGGGGATCGGGTGTAGGGAGAGCAGGAGAGAATGGAAACAGAAGGATGAGGGGATGGGGAATGGGCAAGGGGGGAACAGGGGGTGGAGACTGGGGTGGGGAGGTAAGGTCCCAGGGTGGCTATGAGGATGACTCTAGCTGAAACTCCTAGTAGGAGGGAATACAGATCCCAAAGTGGCCACTTCCTGTAGCCAGGCAGTGCTCCGAGTGAAAAGAATAAGGATAGCAACCCACCCACAAAACCTTCAATATAAAATGTGGCCTGCCTGTAAGATGTGCAGAAACAAATATAAAGCAGATACGGAGGGAATGAATGGCTGGCCAATGCATGGTTTAAAGTGAGACCCATCCCATAGGCAAAAGCCAATCCCTGACACTATTAATGATGCTCTGTTATGCTTGAGACAGGAGCCTAGCACAACTGTCCCGAGAGGCTCCACCCAACAGCTGACCCAAACAGATGCACAGACCCACAGCCAAACATTAGATGGAGCTTGGGAAGTCTGTGGACAAGTCAGGGGAAGAATTGGGGGACCCGAACAGGATAGGGACGTCACAGGAAGACCAGCAGAGTCAAACAACCTGGACCCTTGGGGTCTCTCAGAGACTGAACCACCAACCAAAGAGCATACACGTTCTGGACCTACCCCACCACACACACACACACACACACACACACACACACACACACCAAAGAGCATACACGTTCTGGACCTACCCCACCACACACACACACACACACACACACACACACACACAGGTGCAGCTTAGTCTTCATGTGGTCTCCCAACGACTGGAACAGGACTGTCTCTGAATCTGTTGCTTGCCTACGGATCCCATTCCCCTAACACCCCTGTCTGACTTTAATGAGAGGATGTGCCTAGCTAGCCCTGTAATAACTGATATGTGTGTAGGGTGGGGGTGGGGGGATATTCAGGGAGGGCTGCCCCTTCTCAGAGGAGAAGCAGAGGGGGTAATGGGGGAGGAGCTTCAAGGGGGGATTCAGGAAGAAGAGGGAGATTTGGCGATATAAAGTGAATAAATTACTTTTAAAAAGTATCACGTAGCAAGTAATGGGGAGATTATTACAGACTTAGCCTGCGCCTCGGGGCTGTACCTCAGCCACAGGAGAACTTGGTTGACTGAAATATATAATTTACTCAATCGAGATTATTTAAAAGGATATAGTAACATTATTTTAAAACAAAACAAAGAAACAATCAGTCAAAAAAGCCTTATGATGCTCAGAATATAGATCTGATGTTGAACAACACCTGAGGGTGAAGCTGCAGAGCAACTTTACAGTCGGGCTCTGGGTAGCACGCCTGCCTGCCCGCCTGCCCGCCCGCCTGCCCGCCTTCTCAGAGTTCCCTGGGAGTTCTCGGCACCCTTGCCATGACATTCTACTCAATATTGGAAAGTTTGTAATTGCACACCATCTAATGTGAAATTAAAACAAAGGAAATTGTACAGTGTGAGAAAAGCATAAAAAGCGAAGTTTAGAACAATAAGAACTGAGACATTTACTTTGAGCCACCTACAAGCATCTTTATATCTTAAAGAAGATACAATTACACAAAGGATTCCTGTCAAAGCAGTTAACACATGCCACTACACAACAGAGCACCCACAGGACATACAAAGCTGTGAGGAAACAGCTAGTAACAAGAGTGCACACTCCCCCAAATTCTCATCTCACAGCTGTTCTGAGTGAATGACCCACAGCGTGTGAGCCCTGGCCTAGTCATCAATTTTTATTAAGTTTATTTCAGATTAACAGAAAATCAAGTAGCAGTGTTCCCCGCACTGTCTGTCAGCACTTCCTGAGGACAGCAGTAAGCACTCTATTTTTGCTGGGGCAAATTAGTTTCCTCTGAACCGGCAGAGTGGGCGTGGCGAGCTGCCCACAGCATGGTCCTGCGGCCTCTCTCCTTTTCTTTCCACCTAGGGGGGTTTCCGTCTCCCTGTCTGGAGACACACACTGACACCAACAACATCCAGCCTAAGTTCTCAGAGGAGGAAAAGCACAACACCTTCCTCCATATATAAATCTTCCCTCACTTCCCAGCTTTCCCCCAAATAAAAAGTTCTCAATGCCAATAAATCCTGCCACCAACTGCTTTGCAATGGGCCATGGTATACCAGCCCACCAAATTTAACATATAGGTAGTAAAAGGTGACAGAATCAGTAAAACTTGATCCTTTCTAAGCTGTTTTAAAATTAAAACACTGAGGAAAGCAGAGAACCTCAGAGCAAGAAAGGGAGGTAAATTTGCCTAAGAATATTTCCTTCTTCCTGCTTCAATGTAACTTACTTTAATCTCCTGAAACAAAAAAGCTCATCTGGGAAGAACTAAATCCTAATAGCAAGTTGCAGAGAGCCACAGGTTTCTTACATAAGATTTCAAGCAGATATACATCTACTCAGCAAGTTAATTCAAAAATGAACACTTGGTTAGTACGTAAGCTCTTCAATTTGAGGTCCAGAACTGCCTTACTTACTGGGCCAAGGGTGTGGTTTCCCACTAAGCCCAGACAAGCATGATTACCCACGAAGACGGAAGAATGTGGCCATGGCTACTATATTCATATTGATAACCCTCCAGTTTGTATGTAAAGCAATATTGAATTTGTTGCTGAAATCTTTTCCCATAAAAAATAAAGTCCCCTCTGTACCTCCATCTGAAGAGTTTCAAAGTCACTAACTTAAAAGAAAACCGGTAGCTACTACTACACTGTGGAAATGCTAGTCAACTCTGAGTACATGTCAAAAGAGAAGCAATGTCAGTATTTAGAACTTCTGCCTCTGAGTATCCGACAAAACACTGAGAAAAACAAAAATGAACATGTGAATTTACTGGTTATGCAACAAAGAATTCTAAGGCATATTAAGCCAATTTATAACACACACACACACACACACACACACACACACACACACACACACACACGAGAACTGAGAATGAATTCTAACTTGAAGACTTGTCTAGTTAATAAGCTCTTAAGACAAAAAAGAGAAACTAGAAAACAAAGTAACAAGAATTTGTATGAGTTTTAACAAACCTTCCCTGCTGCTTGCCGATCACTTTTGAAAATGACAGTATCCTCATTAACTGGAGGTATGTTAGTCATAGACTCAATTATTACTGAAAAATACACAAAAAACAGATAATGGTTTAAAAAGAAGATAAGCTAGAATTTTAAATGCAATCTAAGCTGTAAGCACAATACAACTGACGGTTTAAGTGGCATGACATACCTCAGTAAGTATTCCTCCTTAGTAAACACAATCTTAATTACCAAATAGCAAACGAAGATTGGCTGTGTTGTAGTTATTTTAATATAAAAACAATTCCCAGAGGAAAAAATAGAGTAACAAAAAATATGAACTGATCATTAGTCTTGAACAAATTCAAACCGTGTACATCTTTAAGCAGTTATTACAAAATATATTATTATGTAGTCTCAAAACTTCTATTACAGAACATTGGTACTCTTCCCTACAAGTTTTGCCTGTTTACTAGCAAGAGTTCAATGACTCACGAAAGCATCTTCCTCTAAATAAATAAAAATAAGCTGACAACAGGCCCATACCCCTCTTCTCAAAAGAGGAAAACTCTGTATACCAAGGCTTTAGCATAATATCCAATTCTTATGTGTAACATATATACACCACAGTAAGTTCTAGAAAAGTTACAATAACACAAAACACCATTATACTACATAGATAATGCCATGTTTACTGGAAATGAAGCTCATTTAATTAAAATTAACCCAAATTTTCTTTTGTATTTCAATTATTTTTACAATTAAATTCTGAGTTCTAAATATAATGCATGATATAGAATTCAGGAGACTCCCCCCCCCCACACACACACACATATACACTCAGTAATAAGATGTAAAGAATTATGACTCATTGGGTATATGTAAATGCAGTAAATGTAGTAACTGGAGTTAAGTTTTAGAATTATTTTTTATAAAAATGAAAATATCTACTTTAACCCAAATTTAAATCAAAAATTAAAACATTATGGTAAGTACTAATTTTTAAAAATATGGATATAGCTAATGTTTAGGAATGGGTGAGAAGATAAAGTTCTATCTGAGCTATTTGTATAATTGATCTGAAGAGTAAGACTTGAATTCTGTGTTATGTACATTCTATAAATTAAATGATATAATTTAGTTGTTTTCTCAAATTCAAAAATCCTATGGCTGTCTCGGCCAACTGTAGCTTCCTAGATTTATCTCATTGTAAGACTCAGTAGTTGGTTGACTACCATAATTAGATAAGATCCAGCTGCCAAAGAAGACTCCACACGCTGGTTGCAGGACAGAAAAAACTAAACTACGTTTAATAGGGTGTAGAGGGAAATCCTTTTCACCCAGGGCCTTGTAGGGTCAATCATCTTATCCTTTGGTTGTTTATTTTTCTAAGAAAATCTGCAAACTGCTGTCCTGACCAAATCTAGGATTTCTGAGAAAGGATGCAGTTCATATTCTTGAAGGCAAATCTCTGTATTCTCTACATATAATACATGTTTAGGGAGGAGCCTCACGGTTTCTTGTAGCCAGAGACATGATGGGAGGGCCTTCTTCATCTACACCAGATACTTCTCCTAACTGTACTGGCTGATCAAGTAGCCGACTTTCCAAGGGAAGGTCAACAGTAGATGCAATTACGGATGCGGAAGGGTCAAAGAGGGTTAACTCCTGCCTTTATGTAGGAGGCAGGTGGATCTCTGCATTCAAGGCTAGCCTGGTCTACAGAGTTCCAGGTCAGCCAGGGATATACAGAGAGACCCTGTCTCAAAAAACAAAAGCAAAGCAAGCAAGCAAACAAACAAACAAAAGAATGAAGAAGAGAAAGGAGAGACAGGAAACTTGTGGGCTGTGCCTAGAAACAAACAAACAAACAAACAAACAAACAAGCAAAACCAAAAAGAGGATCCATCCCCAATGAGCCTAAGAAAGGGAGAACTCTTGGGCATATGAGTTTAGCCTTCTAGGACCAGACCTGTACCAGACTACTCCACAAGGCTATTAGATAGCAAATTTGTACTGTTTCTAAGTCACAAAATCCATGCCAAAATGTTACAGACAATAAACACAATTAAAAAACAATTCTCAAAAACCAAAGACAAGAAAAAATATATTTAACCAAAAACTGAACATTATTACTAATTACTATTATTATGACTAAGATAAAGTATACATGCTTCAAAAAATTTTAATACATCAAGTCCTTGACCTTGACATCAAGTGCATGTGTGAACATAAATTTTGTTAATGTTACTTACATACCTAATTGTTCAATAATGCTTGAAACTTTCCCAAGAGGCTTCAGTTCAATGTCTTCAGGCAGAATTATAGTAAGTTCTTCAACAGAAGGTAGTTCCTATAATATAGTGAAAAACATTAATCTTCTTGAAGCTTCAAAAACATTTTTTAAAAAGAGGAGAGCTATTTTCCATTTAACGTGTGGCGTAGACTGCTGAAGATGGGTGGTCAGGGTTAAAGGATTCCCTCAGCATCTCCTTTGCAGTTAAGTAGCCAGTAGTAAGGAGCCAACTGGACTGCGGGTCGCAGCTCTGACGCTTAAGTGACTCAGGGACTCTGTACATTAGCCAAATGATATAGACTTAAACACTACCAATCACACTGGCAAGAGATGACCTCTGAAAAGAAAAGCTGCATTAAGGAATCCAGAGACTCCATTTGAAGAGTTCTACTAAGAACTCCATCCCTCCACAGCAGGAGGTTCTCTTCTTTGAGCTGTTTTGTAAATCTAGCTAATTAATTAATGTGACTTTAATTATAGTAGAATAAATCATCAGCAATCTTTCCTGGCACTGTGTGAAACATAAAAGTCTGACAGTGACACCTATCAATCAAATACAGACTTCTTGGAAACAGATGTGGCCTGTAAAAGATGGCTACCTCCTACCTTCTCTTTCCAGGCTAAAAAACAAGTTTCTTAACACCTACAGATTCCTTTTTTGACCCAACTGCAAACCATACCTCAGTTGCTATAGAAACTAAATACTGAAATAGATGAAGTTAAAGCAAAACCTAAGACATTAGTTGTCATATTAAGTAAACAGAGCTTTCTGCTCTTGACCCTTGACTAAATGGGTCAAGGGTTCCTGAAGGAGACCCGAAAGTGCAAAGGCCCTGTCAGTGCCCTTAGTGCTTGTTGGCAGGATAATACGTGGAGAAATGTTGAAAAATGAGAAAAATCTAAATAATACAATCTATAATGCAAATGATCATGGGTAGTGATTTTTCCTGTGGGAACATACATTTTTAAAGAATTAATTATATGTCTCAAATATACTTTCTTTTGGGATACACTATTTTTTTTTAAATACTAGGGTTTTAGCCAACAGTGCAGCAATTTGCCTCAGTACAGTTAAAACATGCCTAGTGTTACAGGAAATAATTTTTTTTCAATTGTCAGATTTCTACAGACCATCTTTAGGGAGAGAACAACCACCTACCATTTTAAAAATGTATTATTTTATGTGTATGTCTTTGTTACAAGTATGTGGGGGCAGCACACGTATGCTTGGTGCCCAAGAAGCCCAGAAGAGGGCATGGAATCCCTGGAACTTAAGTTACAGATGTGGTCATCAAGTTCATGATGGGAACTGAACCTCTTAAGGGCTGAGCAATCTGTCCAGCACCCACCTGCACTTTAACACAATAATGACAGAAGCTCCTCCTGCTTTGGAAGTATTAATCTGATTATCAGACATCAAAAAGGCTTTCAAAATAAGTTCTAATTGTAAAATATATGTTCATGTTAAAAGAACAAAACACCCTCTAGCAGTACAGGATACAAAGAACAAATTCCCTAACCTCATCCTTACCACACCGGTGAGTCAGTCACTAGGCTGCGTTCCCTTCAATGCATTCACTCTGCAGATTTCACTCTATATTCTCGCTGCACACTAGCCGTCTCCTTTACTACCTGCACATTTTCCTAGACCAAACCATAAATACTGACAACTATCCTTATACCTACTGTACAGTCTTGTAGAACTGTGCCATACTCTAAGCCAGCAACCATGAAATATGTTTACCTACTCTCTAGAAATCTCTGATATCCTTGTTTTTACATGACTGTGTGTGTGACTCCTGTTGGAAGCAGACCTCCTATATCATCCTACATTGTATCAATTCACACCTCCTACATCATGCCCCTCCTGAGAAGTAAACTTAAAAAAAAATCTCTGCCAGTTGATACAAAATAAGATAGTATCTAGCTTTTAAACCTCTTGTCCTTAAACTTGATAAGCAAAACTACATCTTTCTAGGTGATCTGTATGTGTTTTGGCAAATGTAATTTGTGCAGTTTTCTCTTTTTTTTTTTTTTTTTTTGGTTTTTTGGAGACAGGGTTTCTCTGTGTAGCCCTGGCTGTCCTGGAACTCACTCTGTAGACCAGGCTGGCCTTGAACTCAGAAATCCGCCTGCCTCTGCCTCCCAAGTGCTGGGATTACAGGAGTGCGCCACCACGCCCGGCGTGCAGTTTTCTTTTAGAAGATTTTTTTACTGACTTTCCTGAGAACTATGGACATTTAATGCTATTTTCCTTGGTTCATATATGCAGCAAATCCGCTCTCCTTGACCCTAGCATCTGTCACATATCTGACACTTCTGAATTGCTCAAAAAACCCACCGATAGCCGGGTGGTGGTGGCGCACACCTGTAATCCCAGCACTCGGGGAGGCAGAGGCAGGTGGTTTTCTGAGTTCTAGGCCAGCCTGGTCTAAGAGTGAGTTCCAGGACAGCCAGGGCTATACAGAGAAACCCTGTCTCAAAAAACAAAAACAAAAACAAGAAAAACCCCACCGGTATTGTAATCACTTCTCTAGTTTCAGGAGTCAGTATTTGTTTATTTGGGCCATTCATTATGCTACTCTTATATAAAAGTAGAACCGAAATTGGCTTTCTCTTTACCTAAAATACTAGTCGCAATCCCCACAGATTATAATCTTACAGATGGACTTAACAGAAGACTTTAACATATTAAATATACTTATCCTTGCACAGTTCTACCAAAATCTCAGTTTAGCTCCACTGACCTGTGACACCATCAGTATATTAACAACTGTAATTCTCATCTACTCAGGGAAGAGCTAACTCCCTACCAATTCCATCAATATTTTCCCCAATGGCATTTTTTCTAATTGTTCTTACATGTTTATTATACTAGATAAACTTCAGAATCGTCATATTAGTAATATTAGTATTGACTGAAATCACAGTATAGTAGTTTTGATACCTACAATAGCACTTAAAACTTGTTATAAGCTACTTTACTAATTACTCGCTAACATAAATTCCTAGTATTTAGCCCCCACACCCCTTCTTAACCCTACCCCCACGAGCTCAGTTCTTTCCCCTTCCTCTATGCTCTTTTGAGGCAGGGTCTCACTGCATAGCTCTGGTTGTGTGGGAACTCACTATGCAGGCCAGGCTGGCCCCAAACTCAGAAATCCGCCGACGTGTGTTTCCCAGGTGTGTGTGTGCCACTCTGCCCTGCTTTGTCTGGTTCTCTTCAGGGATGTAACTGGCACACTCTTTGCAGTATTCGTGCTTTATGTTTTCAGATTCTTTAGTGTCAAGTAAAATAGTGGGCATGCTACCTAATTCTAAGAATATTTTGTTAATAATTACATACTGATGTACTTTATATGTTAAAAAATATATAACTATTCCTCTAAGGTTAATCAAAAGAAGCCCAGTGAGTCTTACTGTCTTTTGATCACAATTTTTGTAGTTTAAGCTTCCTCAGTGTACAGGATGATGAAGTCCTTATATTCTTCTAAGGAATACTTGAAGAAAATAAAATAGACAGCACCAGACTGTTTCTAAGGCAAACGCTCAGTGCTGTAGTCAGATGGGAGTCCAGTAAGCCAATCACCACCTTATTTCAATCATTATTATAACAATAAAAAGTTCCAACTAAAATTGTGCAGGATATCTGATTTCATAGAGAAATAAACACAGGGAAAAATTAAAGACTGGAATTTGTGATTGTCACCACATTTCAATATCTGTAGAGTGATCTGGAGGAGCCTGAAACATGAGAATGTGTATTTCCTCAGCATTAAATTGAAGGGATTAAATTCGCCTATATTCACTCATTAATTTGTGTGTGTGTGTGTGTGTGTGTGTGTGTGTGTGTGTAAGTCAGCTGACATAAGTATCTTTATCATTCTCACCTTGGTTGTTGAGACAGGGTATTTTTGCTAAACCTGAAGCTCTCTGACTGACTACACAGGCTGGTATGCGAGCTTCAGAGCTGTAGTCACCCCTCCCTCCCTCCCTCCCTCCCTCCGTCCCCAGCAGACAGATGCCACAGCACCCTTTCCAGCGTAGCACCTACCTATATACAGTGCCATAAATAAAGTCTCTATTCTAAATACTCTATGGTCAACTCTATAGTGTATACACAAAGCACAAGAGGTAAGTAATGAAATTAGCACCACACACCTCCAATTTGAACTTATTACAGAGTGTGCCTTAAAAAGTCAGCTAAATCAAGCTATACAAAGCTATGTCCATAATGACAGATGTTTTTCAGACAAAAAAAAAAAATTCAATGGAAAATAGATGCTTATTTCTTTCAAATAAACAGGCTAGGACAAAGAAAAGAGAAAGAAAATTATTTTAAGTTCTATCAGCTAGGATTCACCTAACATATTCTTTCCTTGAAAATTACTGGTAATCCAAAGAAGCAGAACTCTGAAAGATTTGCAAAAAAAAAAAAAAGTCTCTATAAAAATCCAAAGTGAAGCTCTCTGGGTCACCATTTCCAATAGAGAATTAATACGGCCTTGTCTTGATGTTTGTATTCCAAGTGTTACTTACCATCTCCTTCCTAACTGCTAAATCTACAGAGCTGCAGGACCAGAGCTAATTATTCTCTACCTGATGTTCTACTCTTTGCCTCCTTCAAATCACACTGACATTCTATGCATTTCTTCCACATCCCTCATGAGAAAATAAACCCTGTAACCAGGACCTAGTTATCTTAGCACCAGAATGATGACTAGTACATTCATTATGTATTTATTAAATAAACTGACCCATGTTACCACTCCAAGCTAATCAAGGATCCCAGAAATCAATGTTCATTTTAGACAGAGGAAAAATCAGAAAATGAAAATATAATTTAATATACAACCCTCAAGGAAGGAGAAACACCTGAACCCAACCACCCCAAGCTAAAATAAAGCCTCCTAAGAAAACTTCCTGCCAAGAATGATACAGGGACACCTCTAGCTACAGCTGCAAGCATTACTACAATTAGGTTAACACTGGCTTCCCGGAGAGCACAACACAAGCCCTGCTCAGACAAGATGTAAATCTCCTCAGAGGCACATTAAAGGAACATAGTCAATCTCTTTACTTTTTTTTTTTTTTTGTAGGTATACATGTGACAAGAAATAAAAACAAACAGCAATAGAGAAAAAAACAGCTGGAATACATACTGATAAGAGATTTTGATTCCAATCAGAATATAAAGAATTGGAAGAGATCTCTAAATTATCTAATGCAGAGACGAGAGAGAAATGGGAACGACCCTATGCATCAAGTAATGAACAAAACCCAGGACATGGTAGAAAACAAGGTACTTATCTACAGATTAGAAAATTTAAATGAGCTGGGACTGCCCTACATCAAACTGTAAAAAAAAATCCCTTCAATTTTTACATATCCGTGTCGGAAGATACTAACTACACTGATAAGTTTAAATGTAACTCATTAAATTTAAAGAGCCAGTCTAAAGTCAGACGACATTAAACATTCTCATCACTGCACATAAACCTCCGAGTCTCACAAAGAAACAGAGACCACCACCTACACACACTCAGGCACCATTGCTCATCTACTTCCAGCCTGGGTCAGAGTTAAAAATTTTTAAATCACACAACCATATTACTGAAATACCTTAATGCTAACCTAAATGGTCTACTTGGGAAATGGGGATCTGTAATTAATCTACACTTTAGTTTCCAAAATTAAAATGAAATTAAAAACTTGTTTTAAATGTACATTATCTACAACTAAACACAAACACTTATGCTGTAATTTATCTAAAACAAGTATTATAAAATGTTTTCTATCTTAAAATCCAAGAATAAAAATATTTTCCTAGATAGTCCATATTTCTATATTTGATAACAGAATACAAAAGGATTGATATTGTCAGTCCAAAAGGCTAACTGAACATAAAATACACCTATCACTTCTTGTAAAGGAATGACTAAAATTCAAAATTCAAGTCATTATTTTCTACACACTCCACAGGTAAGTTAAAGGTGAAGCAAATCTGACAAAAATACAATTTAAGAAAACATACATTCAACAGATTCATCATGACAAAATAATCTACTATTATTCAAAACCTAAATAATAATAATAAATAACTTAGCACAGATTCTAATGTGGCTAGGCACTTTGCTATTAATCTTACCAATTTTGAATCTGTTCCTTCCCTCTTAACAGGTTCTCAGGAACATCTCTTTTTTTCTATTAGTTTTTTCCCCAAGAATAATGCAGAACACTGAGCGAATTATCTTTTTTTTTATTACTGCTTTTTTTTTTTTTTCCCAAGACAGGGTTTCTCTGTGTATCCCTGGCTGTCCTGGAACTCACTCTGTAGACCAGGCTGGCCTCGAACTCAGAAATCCACCGGCCTCTGCCTCCCAAATGTTGGGATTAAAGGCGTGCACCACCACCGCCCAGCTTCAGAGCAAATTATCTTAGTACAAATGTCTAACACAATTGACCACAGGCTGAGGAATCACCATCAAAAAGGCAGTAAATATGTAATGAATATGGAAACTACATACAGATAAAAACAAAATTACTATGATTTTCTGATAAATTACTTAAAAGAAAGCCATAAAATCACAAGACCCAGGAATGGTGTGATGGTGCCTACCCTTAATAGTAGCACTCAGGAGGTAGACAAGTGACTCTCCAGTGAGTCCTAACCCAGTATGATCTACGCTGAGAGTTATAGGATAGCCAGAGATAAACAGTAAGACTGCCCAGAGCAAAGCAAAGCAATACAACCAAACAAAAAGACCCTAACAATCCTTCTCAAACAGTCTTGAGACATTTGTTGTAAGATTATTGTATTCTGACTCTGTAAACATCTGTAAGGTATATATATAAGGTTTTCTATTCAACAAAATACTCAAAGGTGTCGTGCGGTGGTGGCTCAAATCCCAGCACTTGGGAGGCAGAGACAGGTGGATCTCTGCGTTTGAGGCCAGCATGGTCTACAAAGTGAGTTCCAGGACAGCCAGGGCTACACAGAGAAACCCTGTCTGGAAAAACAAAACAAAACAAAACAAAACAAAACAAAACAAAAAAACAACAAACAAAAACCCTCAAAGGAGTAACGCACAACATTCAAAATGCATCCTACTAAAAACAAAACTTCAGGCACAAAAATTGAAGGAGCTACTCTGCCACAAGGAGGCCCCTTAGGAAAGGATGTTCATCCACTACAATGGCTTCGACTTCTCTAGCTCTTTTTTGAAGGTTTACTATTGAAAAACAAAGAGAAAAAAAAAAGCCAATTTGGAAGCGGGGCGTGGTGGTGCACGCCTTTAATCCCAGTACTTGGGAGGCAGAGGCAGGCGGATTTCTGAGTTCGAGGCCAGCCTGGTCTACAGAGTGAGTTCCAGGACAGCCAGGACTACACAGAGAAACCCTGTCTCAAAAAAAAAAAAAAAAAAAAAAAAGCCAATTTGATGATCTAAGGTAAAAATTATCTAAAGAATCTTACGTGTGTTTTTTGTTTTTTCCACAAAATTGGAGGAAGAGCAATAGAGCGCTCTGAGAAAAAGTAAAGCCCCCTCTGGTACTACTTGGGCAGAACTGAGAAAAGTGAGGAAAGTGGAATAAATCATCTGGCCGGCCACTTTTCCCTTTTACTCAAGAAGAATGCATGCCAATTACCTGAAGCTATTAGGTGAGCCTTCACTGTGCAGATATGCTTGGAAGGTAGGATCCAACCTCTGGAGGACTGAGAGCCATGACTCAATTTTTATTTTTCCTATTATCTGGTAAAACATATTGAAAAAAAGAGAATGGAGTAGGTCTGTACAATTTGTGGCATCTATGACCATAATTAATTTCATTAATAATTTTTTAGCTTCACAGATTTCTGTAGAACTCATCCATCTGTATACTGATTGCATCATTAGTGCTGTTATTAATCACTGTTATATGATATCAAACAGTCTCAGGCCAGCCATTAAATAGTTACACCTAAAAATGTCAATGATTCTTAGAAATGTCTTTTTTTCTTATCCAATGATTATGTTTTCATACTATTTTTCTCTAAAATAACTGTCAACAAAATCAAAGTTCAAGAGTGGGCATAGTGGTGCACACCTTTAATCTCAGGGAGAAGCAGATCGCTGAAAGTTCAAGGCCAGATGGTCTATGTAGAGTGTGAGGCCAGTCAACACTACATAATAAGATGCTGTCTCAGAAGCACACAGCAAACAAAAACAAAAACAAACAAACAAAATCACAAAACACAAAACCACAAGCTTCAAAAAAGCTCTGCAAAAGACTAAAACTCAACTATAAAACTGAACTAAAATTATGCCTCAGTATGAAAAATAATCTTATAACAAACTCTAAGCATCTCTCTTGTTACCTGAGACTGTACATTTCATTTAAGATCTTACATAAAACTAAGAGAAAAGGTACTGTGACTGCCTCAGATCACATATCTAAAATGCTTAAAGGTTAAAAAAAAAAAAAAAAATAGGTCACGTAGGGCCGTGGTGGCGCATGCCTGTAATCCCAGCACTTGGGAGGCAGAGGCAGGTGGATTTCTGAGTTCGAGGCCAGCCTGGTCTACAGAGTGAGTTCCAGGACAGCCAGGGCTACATAGAGAAACCCTGTCTCAAAAAAACCAAAAAAAAAAAAAAAAAAGGTCATTTTAGAACTACCAACATTAGCTGTGTAGATGATAAAGGAACAAATCATCACTTTGTGAGTTCCTAGTGACTGAGACTACAACTGCAATGGGATTAAATCCCCCTGTCGTGGGTAAGTTCCCATGCTCCTCACAGTCTGGTCAGCCCTGATGCCTGCCTTCCCTTAGCACTGCAAGGCAGGTTGCCTTCACTTTCTGTGGGTCCTACTGCTTACCACACAGCACTCCTCTGAAACCGTCATTAATTCTGTTACTCTTTCAACACATGTATCCTCACACTTCAACTAGACAAGTGTACTTATTAAAGTCTATCAGGGAAAGTAAGAACATGGGATGGTTCCAAACAATTAAAACCAAATGTATGTACACACACTGGAAATGTAAGGATGCTCTAGTGCATAAAACCTTCATTTGAAGCTTAACAAACTACTCATTTTCCTGCCTTGAATAACTCATGGTGCTAGAACCGGGGACCCTGTGGGTGTTAAAGCATGTGCTTTATCACAGCTACATCTCAGCATAGTGCATGTGGGCTTTATGGAATTATCTGTAAAGATAAATTCTTCCTTTAAAAAATTTGATGATTGCATAATATCAAATACTAATGAAAAATCATCTTCCTCTGAGTCTAGAAAACCCTACTACATATCAGGCATTGTGACAACTTTCATTAATATCCAGGTTAGATTGTAGTAAATTCCAAATCTACCCTGTATCATAAAAACTTAAGATTTTTCCCCATATTTAGGACAAAATGATAAATAAGTCAGACCCTGAAAAACACATATTCACTTAGTAATGATTAGTGCAGACCATAGTGCAACCTGAACTTCTAACCACCTGAAATGCCCCAAGTATTTCTTTCTTCATGCGAAGATGTTTTAGACATGTCTGCATGCATGACCTAGCAAAATCAGGTGAATGTGTCCTCAAGCTAAATACAAAGTACATTTCTTAGGAAGGAAGGAAGGAAGGAAGGAAGGAAGGAAGGAAGGGAGGGAGGGAGGGAGGGAGGGAGGGAGGGAGGGAGGGAGGGGGGGGGAGGGAGGGAGGGAGGGAGGGAGGAAGGAAGGAAGGAAGGAAGGAAGGAAGCAGGCAGGCAATCTTGATGAGAAAGTTAGATTTCTCATGAACATTTTCTTTGTCATACTGTTCCATATGCATAAATACACATGGTTATCCCTAATGAATACTGCACATAAGCATTTAAGTCATAATTTTCAGATAAGAAAATAAGCAGCAATGTATAAAATTGATTTCTAGTTCCTAGGTTGAACCATTGGCATCCCTAATGCTTTTAATAATTTACATTTTCAATTACATTTGATTTATTTGAATGAAGAGTTAAGAGAGAAAGTTTCCGAAACAATTTTCAAAACGAATCTAATCTTGGATTTCAGCATGCTGTGGGGCTTAACCTGCCTCCAAGGCTGCAGTGCACTGGCCCCTTTACCGTTGTTCTACATGGTTCTCCAGCATTCTGAAGTTTACCCTGAGGAAGTGCGATGAGTTAAATCACATCAGAGCCTGTAATCCTGACATCATCAAGAGGGCCAACTGGGGCTCCTTTTCAGTTCCTCTATGGTTCACATTAAGGATGCTCAACCTATAGCCAGATCACTGAGTTCTAGTTTTCAAACAATAGGAAACACTTAAGGAGGCAAAGGAAGCATTCTTGCTTGAAAGCAGACTGAAGAGAAGAGGATGTTCTGCACGTGTGAAGTGACCACTCCTCAAAGATGAATGAACACTTGTTTTTTTTTTTTTTGGATTTCTTTTTTTCGAGACAGGGTTTCTCTGTATAGCCCTGGCTGTCCTGGAACTCACTCTGTAGACCAGGCTGGCCTCGAACTCAGAAATCCGCCTGCCTCTGCCTCCCAGAGTGCTGGAATTACAGGCGTGCGCCACCACCGCCCAGCTGAATGAACACTTTAAAAGCAGATAGGACATAAGATTTCACTAAACTGGGCATGTCCATGATCCAGGCATCCCTAGGACTCCAAACTGAAAGCTGCCATTACGGAGCTGCCATTAATTGGAGCATTTAACTAATTTTCTTCTGAATATTATTAGATATGAAATTAATAGACTGCTTCCATCCAGCTGCTCCACACTAAGCCATGCTAACACTGCCTAAGAGTTCAAGCGACCCATCCAAGGTCTTAACAAAACAGCCTACAGCATATAGTTGAAGCAAAGAGGGAACAGTCCCCAGAAGAATGAACTGCTACTTAATAAACAAACAAAAACGAAAACCTAATATTTTGACCCAAAATAAAAGAAACAAGACATTAGCCATTTAACAAGAAAATGCCTCATCTAGAGCCAGGGACAGAGATGTCCATAAAGCTATAATGAAAAAGTTCCCTCTGAAGGCGAGCACAGGAAGCCAGCGTGGAAAGACAGAATCGCATGGTTTCCACTGAAGATGGAAGAATATCCAAGAGGCACAGAAATAATGACCTAAAAGCTGCCTTAGTTCCCACGGCTTCCCAACCCAAGTTTACAGGAAATCTTTCTGTTGTTCTCAATACTGAGTCCATCCTTGGCTTAGCATCACAATCACTCCCAAGTTCTCGCCTCTACCAGTTAACACCTATACTCAAGGGCTCAGTACCTTCACTAGTCAGAAAAGCATCCCAATAGCTCAATACCCACCCATACACACCGTAGCTGCCTTTTGCTACTTTGTGGGCTTCTTTGCATGCTTCATGGCATTTCTTCGGCCCTTTTAACCTCCTAAACTAGATAAGACAGAAAAAAGAGAGGAAAGGTAAAAGATCCCTGAGTGAGCCAGGGGCCGGAAAGGGGGCTAATGTTATATTTAGACTACTTCCTGATGATTAGGAACCTGGAGTTCCTTGGGGCAAGTTTGATCTTCACAGGATATCAGATCTCTTCTTGTTTCTTAACACACAACACACAACAGCGAACAACCCAGCCCACCTGTAGAGGCTCTAGCATTTATATAGCCTCTGACAAGTCTCCAGAATTCCAAATGTCACACAATCGCAGAAATTATCTGCAGCTAGCAAAATCATGCCTGCCCACCGCTCCCCCACCCCCACCAGAGTACAAGGCAAATCACAGTAAAGCGCTGTTGAGAATCTGAAGCAGCCCCAATCCCACACCTGGGGTTAAAATGAAAGCACATTATTATAATATTTGTGATTTTTTTTTTTAAGAAATCAAAACTCCAAAACTGGGGCTCAGCGCTTAAGAGCACTAATTGCTCATCCAAAGGTTGTAAGTTCATATTCCAGCAACCACATGGTAGCTCACAACCATCCGTAATGAGATCTGACACCCTTTTCTGGAGTGTCAGAAGACAGCAACAGCATACTTATATATAATATATAAATAAATAAATCTTAAAAAAAAAAAAAACCTCCTAACTGTCACTACACACATTCCCACTCCTGCTGCCCGTGGCCGGTGGCACTCCCACTGTCACTGGGCGCTTCGCTGGCCCACACACCCCGAGCTCTCACTTTCCCATTCTCACCTCCTACAGACTTGCCCACACAAACACGGATGGATGGCCATGAGGCTCACCATGTCCAAGCAAACTCATGCATTCACTGACTCCATTATTCGTTCAAGGCTGTGTAATATAGCTGATTTAACCCTCATAAAAAAGCATATTGGTGGACCAACTGTCACCTCTACAGAACACAGAGGCAGAGCAGGAAAGACACTGAGGTCATACCATCCTTGGAATTCACCTACTCATTTTCTCTAATTTTTTTTAGACTTTTTCCTCCCCAAGATAGTCTCCTGTCATGAACTTGTTGAATCCTTTGAGAGAGTTAATAGATCCTTACAGAGTTAGAGATTTAGGGCAAACCAGAAAATTATAATGTCTCCACTACCTCTAGCAACAAAGCAGCAGTATTTTTTTCCTTCCTAATACTATTCATATATTTATAAATATATGTTAATATCCAACAAAAAATCCATTCATTTTAAAATTAAAAACTTGCTGGGTGTACCTTTAATCAGATAACTCAGTAAGTAAAGACAGGCAGATAAAGGCCAGCCTAGTCTAGGCAATAAATTCCAGGACAGCCAAGGCTATGTAGAGAAACCTTGTCTCAAAAACCTAAATAAATAAGGGCAGTAAATCAGGGCTGAAGAGATGGGTAAGAGCACTGGCTGCTCTTTCATAGGACCTGGATTCAATTCCCAGTGCCGACATGGCAGCTCACACCTGTCTGTAACTCCAGTTCCAGGGCTTTGGATACCCTCACACAGACATACATAGAGTCAAATGCCAATGAACATAAAACATAAGTAAATTAGATATGAAAAACACCCAACTAACTAAAATCTGTAAGGGCCTGTCTTAGGGTTTCACTGCTGTGACAGGATAACACAACCAAGACAACTCTTTTTTTTTTTTTTTTTTTTGGTTTTTTGGATTTGGTTTTTTTCGAGACAGGGTTTCTCTGTATAGCCCTGGCTGTCCTGGAACTCACTCTGTAGACAAGGCTGGCCTCAAACTCAGAAATCCGCCTGCCTCTGCCTCCCAAGTGCTGGGATTAAAGGTGTGCGCCACCACCGCCTGGCACTTTTGTGCCTTTCTAAGAGATCTTGGAAAAGACATAAGAGGAAGCACTGTGGTGGTCTGATTAGGAACAGCCCCATAAATGCGTTTGAATACTTGGCCCATTGGGAATGCACTGTTAGAGGTACGGACTTGTTAGAACAGGTGTGGCCTTGTTGGAGGAAGTGTGTCACTTTGGAGGCCAGCCTGATCTTCCAGGATAGCTGGAGCTACACAGAGAAAAACAAATACAAAAACAAACAAACAAAAAAAGAAATGGCACAAAAAGGAACACACTAGTCACTGTTCTAAGTTCTAAAAGACAACAATGTACTCCCAAAGGAAAAAAATTCATTTGTGCCAAATATTCGCTTCAACAGAACTCCTAACAACTAAATCTGTCTTCTGCTCTATTTATTATCTTTCCATTAGATTTAAAGTACCTGGCATATGTTACAGATATGTTACAATTTCTTAAAAGAACCAATGAAGAGCCGGGCAGGGGTGGCGCACACCTGTAATTCCAGCACTTGGGAGGCAGAGGCAGGCGGATTTCTGAGTTCAAGGCCAGCCTGGTCTATAGAGTGAGTTCCAGGACAACCTAGGGCTACACAGAGAAACCCTGTCTCCAAAAAACCAAAAAAGAAAAAAAAAGAACCAATGAAGAAAAGACACTTATTCACATTCATTCTGTAATCATTTCTCTGTTAACTATGAACCAACCACCAGGGTCAACTACGGTACCAGGGAGATGCAAAAATCAGTTATGAACTCAGTCCTCAAAGAACAAAGCCTGTGTGGCTGCAGATCCTGTCTGATTTCTCATGAATGTCTACAGTATTCTATTTAGAAACCACACACACAGCAATATAAGAGTTTGTGTTAAATTCAAAGGACTCCCAATGCTAAAAATTCAGACTCAATAAGGCAAATAAAACCATATATATAGATAAATCTCCTACTTATTGGTTTTGCAATCTGTGAACTTCTAAAAGGTCATCATGATTCAGGTAAAACAGACACCAGGTTTCCATGTACTTTAAGAAAATACTTGATGATGAGCCTTTGTTTGCCAGAATCCACCATCAATTACTAACACATAAACCATGGCACACTAATCCAAACGCCTACAATGTCAAGCCTAAGTAAAACAAAAGTCTTTACTATGAGCAATAAGTAATATTGGTAGAATCCAGCCAAGAAATACATAGCCTTCAGATTTCATATTAAACTAGCCACCAATTTAGTCTTACACTAATTACAGGTAATGATTACCAAACGTTTTTAAAAAGGCATTGATAACTTACGTATACAGACTAGACCAAATACAAGCAATTTGGCCTGGACTAATTTCTGAGACTATCCTCTGGAACTACAGATTTTAACCAAACATGTCATCCTTTTCCAAAGGCATATTTACACAGTGTAAGATAAAATAATCGAACAGAAAGTTATGCCAATCACCTCAATGATGTGTCAATATAACTTGTTTCCCAGCTGTGACTCTTAAAATAATGAATATAAGGTTTCAAGTGACTAAGTAGCCTAAAAAGCTTACAATACATTTAATAAACAGTGAATTTTGCATTCTAATTCTCTAAATGGAATTAATTTCAGAGGTTTCAATTACTTTGGAAGAAACTTTCTGACTTGTGGACCAAGAGCAGCAACAAAAAAAGGAATGCCAAGAACCAGAAAAGGAACTGTCTTAGTCTGGGTTTCCACTGCTTCCATCAATCACCATGACAAAGAGCAAGTCAGAGAGGAAGGGCTTACACTTCCCTATCACTGTTCATCACTGAAGGATCGGACAGGAGCTCACAGGGAAGGAGCCTGGATGCAGGAGCTGAAGCAGAAGCCATGGACGGGTGCTGCTTACTACAGGATCTGCGTACTTGCTTATAGAACCCAGAATCACACGTCCAAGGATTGCACCACTCACAATGATCTCCCCAAATGACCATTAACTGAAAACACTGCCTTCTAGCAGGGTCTCATGGAGGAGTTACCTAAGACTCCTTCCTCTCTGATGACTCTAACCTATGTCAAGTTGACAAAAAAAAAAAAAAAAAAAAAAAAAAAAAAAAAAAAAAAACAGGACACAAATCAACTTGACACAAAAGCCAGTACAGTTATTTTCACATTGTTTTGGCAGTGCTAGAGAATGAACACAGAGCATTGGTTTTTCCATGCATGCTAGTGGTCCAAAACAGTCCTACATCCAGAAAGTATTCTAAAGATCTGAAAACAAGTAAGTCACCAAAGTGAAGCCAATGCTTCATCTGGTAACTGTCAAGGGCCAGGGTTGGAAGCAGCAGCACCCTCTTCATAAACTCTTATAGAAGACTATCAAAGCCCAGCAGAGGGACATGCAAAAAGCCAAGAGGAGGCACTAAGTTTGTGGACCAATCAATATAAGTACTTACATTAAGAAGCAATTCATCTTTTGTTTTAAGAGGAAAATTCTTATTTTCTTTTTCAGCTTGGACATCCTCATCTCCATCTGACAGCACGGGAGGAAGAGACACACAGGAGGAAGATGAGGACGATGAGGAAGAGGAGGAGCTTGAGCTATCTGAATCCGTTTCACTGTAGAGGAAAAGTTGAAAACTTGGTCAAGTACTATCATAATTCAAATAAAATCTTGTTTCAAGTAGGAAACTAAAATTTCAAACTGACTTTGATGGTGGGATATGTTTGTTGTTTGTTCTTTTTTTTTTTTTTTTGAGACAAGGTTTCACATGTAACCCTAGCTGTCCTGGAAATCCCTCTGTAAACCAGGGTGGCCTGAAACTCAAGAGATCTGCCTGCCTCTGCCTCCTAAGTGATAGAATTAAAGATGTGCACCACAGCACCGGGTTTATTTTGTTCATTTTTAAATCCTTGACTTAAAACAGCAAAGGTCATTAGGCTGAAAGGTCATGAGAAGGTCAGAGTAACACTGGGATAAAGAATAATTATGGAGAGGCCATTTTGGCACTGGCTATATAACTACTAAAGATATATAAATCCTGGGCCTTCTCTGAGCCAATGGTACCTTGTTATCAATCTCTACAAATATAATTAAGCATGTGACAATCAGTGACAAATGATAACTCTAGGGCAAGTATCTGTCTGATTCACCTATGAATAAGACTTAATTCAATGACAAGTTTCTTCTCACCTTGGAAATTCTTCAAAGATGCCATGGTGACCACTTATCTCTGAAAACTGCTTTGGCTTGACTCAACTAGCCCCCTGACTTCAGCACATTTTATGAGCTATCTTTAATTGTTTTATCCATAGTCACCTTTTTTTCTCTGCACTCTTCAGGCATAAAACATTCATTCTAATGATCTCAATCTTCATCCACGTACAAATGAATGCCTCCCGTTTTCGGCCCTGACATTGCCTGACAGTTTTAATACCTAGGCACATACCAATGACTGTATGAACTGTACATACCTCATATTTCCATCAAGCTAAGAGCAAGGAGGGAAATGTCTTTCTTCTTACTGAATGGGCTTCTTTCCTGGAACATCTTTTTATTTCACTACTGTCTTCCATCCAGTCATGGTGGATGGAACCCTGGGATCATTTTAAAACTACTTCTTACTTGGTCACTCAGAAAGCCCAGTCTCCTAACCACCGCACTTCCTCAGCGTTCCCGCCTTTTCTGTAATAGCGCGGCCTCTCCCACGCTCTCCACCCCACTGCAGGTTCTGTAGCCTTCTTGTGACTGTTCATCCAAGTGAGCGCCCCCTCTTGTTACAAAGGAAAAACTTATGACTGACGTAAACAGACATAAATATGACAAGAGATAATAATTTTTAAGACAGTATTTATGGCCGGGCAGTGGTGGCGCACGCCTTTAATCCCAGCACTTGGGAGGCAGAGGCAGGCGGATTTCTGAGTTCGAGGCCAGCCTGGTCTACAGAGTGAGTTCCAGGACAGCCAGGGCTACACAGAGAAACCCTGTCTTGAAAAAACAAAAAACAAACAAACAAACAAAGACAGTACTTATGATTGTAATAGTGGTAATAGTGTTGTGCTCAAATAAAGGAATATCCACTTTAGGCCAATTATGGTAGTACATGGTTGAACCCTCGGCTCTCCTAGAAGCAGGGGAATCAGAAATTCAAGGTTATCCTCCCTGGAGAGGGAATGCTCTCTATTTGCTTTCTAAAGAGATGGAGAAAGCCGGGCGGTGGTGGCGCACGCCTTTAATCCCAGTACTTGGGTGGCAGAGGCAGGCGAATTTCTGAGTTCGAGGCCAGCCTGGTCTACAGAGTGAGTTCCAGGACAGCCAGGGATACACAGAGAAACCCTGTCTCAAAAAACCAAAAAAAAAACAAAACAAAACAAAACAAAAACAACAACAAAAAAAGAAGTTGAAATAAAGAGATGGAGAAAGAAGGTGTGAACTTGGATGGGTGGGAGGACCTGGGAGGAGACTAGGGAGTCGAATCATAATCAGAATATTAGGCTTTATGGCAAAAATAAATTGTTCAATTATAACAGATATTTTTTAAATGGCCCAATAACATTCAACTTTGGAAATACTGAGACAATAACTATATGGGTTTGTACTTAAAACTAAGAAAATATTCAGAGAAAAATGTTAATTCTCCTCCAAAATATCTATACTGTGGACAAGAAAGGCATTCTCCTTTGTCAGCCTTAGACTGCCTCAAAATCAGGTTTCTAGTAACCTCGATCCTCCCACTATCTACATGAAGCCTAATTCTATTCTCCAAGTGTATGAAACTTTCCAAACTCCTAGTATATTCACTATGATTCAATTATACTATGTGATTTGCCTGAAGTACCTTCAGCCTAGAAAACATGTATTCCTCCTTAAATACTACTTGCAATGTCACTCCTACTCACCAAATCACTCTCCTTCCTGAATCTCTAGTGCACTTTTCAAATTGCTTCTGGAGGCCGTCCACAACTTCTTAAAAACTAGTTTGGGGAGCTGGAGAGATAGGACAGCAGTGAAGAGCACTGACTGCTCTTCCAGAGGTCCTGAGTTCAATTCCCAGCAACCACATGGTGGCTCACAGCCATCTGTAATGGGATCGGATGCCCTTTTCTGGTGTGTGTCTTAAGACAGCTACAGTGTACTCATATAAATAAAAATATCTTTAAAAAAATTAAAAACTAGTTTGGGTTATTGCTGTGTAACTATTTCCTCCCAACTGAAACCCTGCCTCCAGGAGGGAGCAGAAGGACCTAGAAGACTCAAGAAACTAGTGAAACTCACAAGGCCCTGACCTGAAGTTAGAAAAGTAGTAACTTGCTGGGCAGACTGCTGGTAGAGCTGCCGCCACAGCAAGGCGCTCCAGCAACAGCTTTTCTGTCACCCAGGCATCATGGGCTTTCCCATGATGCAGCTAGCCGAGTACCCACGCTCTTGCATACGAGCACCATATGTGCACTGCTCACTGAGCTAGGCTTGGGTGCACCTGTTTCCTTGACCCGTTACCGTGCACAATCTGGAATGAAGAGATGTCTGTTCATGTCTCCCCAGAAAATGTCACACAGCGATTATCAAAAACTTGAAATGAATGGTCCTATTAACAAAATATTATCTCCCTAGCGCACAGGGAAAAAGCAGTACCTCTTTTCTTGTTTTTTTGTTTGTTTGTTTGTTTGTTTGTTTGTTTTTGTTTTCTCTTGAGACAGTATTTCTCTGTGTAGCCCTGGCTGTTCTGAAACTCTGTAGATCAGGCTGGCCTCAGAAATCTGCCTGCCTCTGCCTCCCAAGTGCTGGGATTAAAGGCGTGTGCCACCACCACCCAGCTGCAGTACCTCTTTTCAAGTATCTGGTATCCTCTGCCACAAGGGTGAGAAGCCAACACTATTCTGTCCCGCAATCTGACCATATCCCATGCCTCCCTTCCAACCCTCGCTCCTGATCTACCTCCTGTATCTGTCCCCCAGCAGTGCAGGCTCTGATTACAAGACTACTGTTCATAATTGGCTTAGCTCCCTCCACCAATTTCCTCACACCTCCTCCCTCTTGGAGAAACCATTCTCCCTTGCCTCTCTTAGTAGGTTCTTAAAAGTGTCCCGTCTCCTGAAACCCCCTGCCCCCCATGCTTACTCAAACATTTGTAGTTTAATAACCTTCTATATTCTGTGTCTAATTCCACAAAGAACACACTGAGGAAATGTCTGTAAAACACAGGGCCCCAAATACCAAGAAACTGGTTTTCAAATTTCATAGAATCCTGCTCCCTATTAAGATTCTACCCCATGAACATTAACTGTCAAGAAGCAATTTTAAGAGAACAGTAGTTGATGGCTGTACAAGCCTGCACTTGGAAGGTGGAGACAGGAGGACCAGGAGTTCAACCTCAGCCTCCCAGGCTACAGACCAGTCTGGGCCACACGAGATCCTTGATGGAAAAGGGGAAAATGAACTTTGAAACCTAAAGCAGTAATCCGTTTCCTGACCCTCAACTCGTAAGGTTCCAGAAAAGTAGTCTCGAAGAAAAAAAAGTAGCAATTCTGAACTGAAACAATATTCAGACTGAGTTCCTAAGATAACACAGCAAAAGTAATTTTACAAATAATCTACAAACGTCGAGGTTTCTACACTGTAAATAGGTCACAAACTTCACTCGTAACTTTGCGTATATCAAGTTTGGAAGGAAGTGGGAACTCCTAGAACTAAGCTGGGACCGTGGAAAGCAATCCCGCGACACGCGGGGACCAGCTAGCTCCCAGAGAGCACGTGCGCAGAGCTCAGCGGCGCCGCCCCGCCGAGCAAGCGCGCGCACCGCCACCCAGGCCCCGTGTCCCCGGCCCCGGCGGCCCCCGGGTTCGCGTGCACTCGACCTGTCGGAATCCGAGTCCGAGGAGTACGAGGCCTGCAGCAGTGGCGGCGGCTCCGCGGCGTCCGGGCCGGTGACGCAGACCTCGTTCCGCGCCGGTGGGCTTCCGCAGGCATCCGAGCTCCGGGCCGGCGGCGGCTGCTCCCCTGCCACCTGCTCGGCGTCCCGGCGCTCCTCAGGTGGAGGCGGCGCTGCGGATCCCAGGCCGGAGCCGCCGAACTTGAGCGTCTGCAGCTGCGCGGCGGCCTCCACCACCTCCATGTCGCCGCACGGGCCGCAGACCTGCTCGAGCTTCTCCTCGTGAGCTCGCCTCCGCCTCGGCCGCCGCCGCACTAAAACTCGCGCGTCTCTCAGGTAACCGCACGCGGAGGGACCTGAAGACACGCCCCCGGGATCATTCAGGGACTTCCGGGAGAGCTGGTGACGTCATGAACGAGACGCTGGTTCCCAGAGGCGGGAGGATTCGGAGTACCGAGGAAACTTGGCTTCCGCGCGGCCCTAAGTCCGCCGTGTTCACGGCTTCTGATGCCCTGTGCTGCTCACAAAAGCTAGGACTTAAAGGCATGATGGGAATGAAGCAAAAATGATAGTATTAGTGTCTGTACATAAGAATCTTGAGTCAGGACGTCTTGAAAATACACTTTTATTAATTTATCTTGAAAGTTAAATGAGAAAGACACTTTTACATTCTCACCAAAAAAGGAAAAAAACAACTATTTTTTTTCTCCAATATATTGAAAAGACAACGGTTGTAAAGGATTTTACTGATAATGTTATGGCAATGCTATATTATAGTTAGTTGATGCTGCTTCATAGGAAGGATGGGGTGACTCTAAAATGTAGCATTTTAATCTGGATATCTTTTAGTCAGATTGTAAGTCACTCAAGCACAACGTTCTTAAGACTTAGGGAGAAAAGCCAGGTGTTGGTGTTGGTGCACGCCTTTATTCCCAGCACTCAGGAGGCAAAGGTAGGTAGATCTCTGTCATTTTGATGCCAGCCTGGTCTACTGAGCTAAATCCAGGACAGCCAAGACTACAAAAGAAGATTTAAGGTTTTCTGGGTCTTCAATTTGAATCATCAAAACCTCACCTAATAATATTGCAACAATAGGCATACATACTCATAAAGGACTCTGTAAAATTTTATGTTATTTACTGACAATGTATTGTAGGAGTTCCATAGAAGACTCTCAATTAAAGTAAAGGAAGAAGTAATCCAGGCATCCCTGCTCATTAAAATGTTTACAATCAAGTGTTTTAAAATCAAAGGCAAATCCTTGGCAGAGAATTGAAGTATAAAACAGACAATTCAATAGCACAACAATGGAAAGTTAAGATTGTAGGGCTGTGTTCTGGAAATCCTTCCAGATGAAGTAGAAAATCAAGACTGTAGTTACTAATACAACAATTAGGCAGTATTTCCCAAGTAAATAAACGTGTCCTAAAACCCTAATACTGTCATTTTCCTTGAAATAAGCAACCTGGCGTAACTACATCTTAATTTTCTTATCTGTATGTGGAGAGCGGGGGAAGTAGGCTCAGGTATTTTGGTAATCCTTACATACCCTTGGACAATTTTGTGTTTGTTGTCTTGTTTATTCCTCTTTGTACTACTTTTGACCTTGATTCCTGCATGTAATTAAACTGGTATAAAAGGGAGTTGAAATTTATTAAACCTGCCCTTCAGTCCCAGAATTGACTGGGGCCATACTGCAGTTTTGTCTAATTGTCTCTTTCTTTTCAATCCTCACTCCTGCGCTGGAAAACCTGTTGACTGACTGAGCAGGCTTGGTCATCTGTAGAATATAGACAAAAATACTATCTCATTTAGTTTATAGAACAGTAAATAAGGTTGTATGGAGAAGCAAGACTTGTCTAACATGCATTCAGTGAACAGAAATCCCTGCAAAGTGAGCCAAAGCATGGATTTATGAATAATATGTATCATTGATACTGATATTGTAGAGATATGCAGCTGAATTTTAGAAGAGACAACATATTCAGAATAATTCTGTGGGCAGCAAAATGTTATATATATATTTTTTCAGGAATTAGATGATAGCAGTCTAAACTAGTCAATGAGCTAGAATAAATAACAATTCAAAATCTTTTTTTTGTTTGTTTGTTTTTTTGTTTTTTCAAGACAGGGTTTCTCTGTGTAGTCCTGGCTGTCCTGGAACTCACTCTGTAGACCAGGCTGGCCTCGAACTCAGGAATCCGCCTGCCTCTGCCTCCCAAGTGCTGGGAACAATTCAAAATCTTAAGACTGAAACAAGGTACTAGAAAACTTGTGACCTAGGAAAGAACAAAGAAGTTGACATTGCCTGTAAAACTGGAGAAGTTAGAAAATGCTAATGAGTGTGTGAAACTGAGTCAGAAAAAAAAAATCACAATCAACTGAAAGTGCCAAAGGGAATTTAAAAATACAAGATGGGCATTCAATAAAAACTTAGGATCTGAAGCACAGTTCAAGGATAATCCCAGAACTCATCTGTTCACCCCAAAATTGTTTATTAGCATTGTTTTGAGCTATGCACTTCTGTATAATTTGTTTGCACAGTCACAATCCTACTCAGAAGGAATTCATACTTCAGTGGAAAAGGTAAGTTGGAAAATGAGAGATATTTGTGTAGTAGAGGAAGGTACTTTGGTTTGGTGTGGTCTGATTTGGTTTGGTTTGGTTTTTCAAGACAATGTTTCTCTGTGTAGTCCTGACTGTCCTGGAACTGTTTGTATATCAGGCTGGCCTCATACTCACAGAAATCCACCCGCCTCTGCCTCCTGAGATTAAAGGCATGCACTATCTCACCTGGCATTTTTGGTTGTTTGTTTTCATACTGTGCATTTTTATGACAGAAATGAGGAAAGCTGAGAATGGAGTAGACCTTTGGTGAGGTAAGAAACTGCAGTATGTAGTCTGGGAAATAAAGGAACTATAATATTTACTGTAGCTGTAAACCTGGCTCAAGCATATTTCAAGGTCCTCGCTACAGATCGTTTAGCAGGTGGTGATGCTGGCCTCAGAGATTTTCTGAAAAAAGACTTCTTTCACACAGACACAACTTTTTTGAGCCTTAAAACAAAGCTGACCCTTCTAAGAAAAGCTCAGTCTTTTCTCTGTGGAGCCAATATTTTGTAACTGCCCCATATCCTACAACAATAAGAGGGAAAAGGATCTCAAAGCCTAAGAACAGTCTCCACATAGAGACTCAACTAGGTAACAGTCACCATATCTGACTATATCTGTCCCATGGGCTGGGTCACCAATGTCCTTCTTTGCAGCATTGGAGAGTGAAGGCAGGACCTCTAATAGGTGATTCAAGAACTCTACCACTGAGCCTAGCCTTACACTGTTGATTTTGTCAGACCAGAAGAAAATAGGTGAGTTCCAGCCAGTGCCTAAGGTCATCTTTAACAGAAATGGAAACAAAGTGGAAAACACCCCCCAGGATAGATAGGGAACCCAGGGACCACCCCATACCCACCCAGCACTGTAGCAGACTTTTACATCAGGATGAGCAAGCTAGACTTTTAAAGAGATCCATGGATATGTTAATCTGAGAAAACAGGGAAACTTCACAAGGAAGGTTGAAAAGCAAACAACAAAAGTAACCAACCAAATGCCCAGCTTAAGTTTCCAGCCCCATTTGACCGTGATCCGATGCAATCGCAAGACCCGAAAGTAAAACGGCGGTACCCCAGCACCCCACGCCTTGGAAAACGACACCCCAATCACTCACGAGAAACAGTCTTGATGCAAATTGCAAGAGGGATTTTAATTTCCAGAGCTCTGGGGGTCACAGTCTTACCATGCAGGGTAAAAGAAGTGAGCCACGCGGGCAAAATCAGATTGGCTTTTTATAGGCTTATAACAGAACCCACCTACCACAAGCTTCTAAACCAATCAGTTCAAACCATCCGAGCCCGAGATCTCTGAGAACAAGTCAGCCTCCCACAGAGGCCGGATGGGACCTGGTTAAGTCATTTCCGCTTACATGGCCACCACGCACAGGGTCGCATCAGGGTTACGTATTCAAAGCCCACCCTCCCCCCACTGGCAGTGGGTGTTGGGGACCTAAGCGACCCCAGGCAGGAACGCCACAGCCCCCGTGGTAATTCTGCCAGCCCCCACCCGTGCTTGTCTTGCCCTAGCTGCTCTGCGGAGGCAAGACAGGAAAAGGCGCCAGGGACACTCCCAGAAGTTTGCGGCTGGACCCTGGAGGTGGGTGTGATATGTGCACACTTCCAGGCCAACAAAGAGTGGACTGAACCTCTGCTCCTTTGGGGTCACCCAGGACTCAGGCACGGGGGATTTCTAGCCTGCAACCTTACCCTTTCACAATTCACTCTCTTCTTTTGTCTTCTGCCCTCTCCCCCTCTTTTGTGCCCCATGTTTTCTGGTTGAGAAGTCCTTCAGTCTACCAGATTTTTTTTTCCCCCATAAATGACCTTTTCCCTTTGCTGGTATTACTTCTTTGCACAAGAACAAGAATAATTTACTCGTTTTACCCTGGTAAGTGTAACACTCCAGAAGAGATCCCTCAACTGGTCAGTCACCCTTGGCACACAAGTAGCAGTCACTGCCTAAATTATTATTGCTCATTTTTTTTCTGTCCAATATCTTCAAGTTATACTTATGAAATTAGCTACTACTTATTATATTTAGTATACCTTATTGTTTCTTTTTCTCCTGAAAAATGAAGTCTCGTGAACCTAAGAACTTTGTCTAGATACTAAAGCTATTTTTCCTGTCCAGATTTTAACAAATATTACGAAGAGTCTTTGAAACATCTGTTTTGTGTGTGCACATGTGTATGGGCAGGTATTTATGGAGGTCAGAGAAAACTTGCTTCTTGTCTTCTACCATAAGGATTCTAATCTCAAATCATCAGGCTTACAAGCAAGAGAATTAACCCACTGTGCCACTTACCAGCCCCCATAAAGATATTTGAATAGAGCCGAGCAGTGGTGGCACACGCCTGTAATCCCAGCACTCTGGGGAGGCAGAGGCAGGCGGATTTCTGAGTTCGAGGCCAGCCTGGTCTACAGAGCGAGTTCCAGGACAGCCAGGGCTATACAGAGAAACCCTGTCTCAAAAAAAAAAAAATCACCCAAATATATATATATATATACATATATATATGTATATATATATATATTTGAATAGAAGAATGAAAGAAAAACAAAAAATATAAAACTTATATCTTGTTTATTTTTTATATTTTAGATAACACTGAAAATGACACTGCCGTTGTTCATTCTCCATATATTACTTCAGCAATAGCTAAGAAAGCTGCTGTCGCTGATAAAAATCTCTTGTTTCTACGATGAGGAACAACCTGGCTTTTAGGATAAGAATAGCTGTACCTGTGCCTGACTTTGAAATAGGTCACTCTTTCACAACTGGTGCTTTTTCTAAGTGCTTGAATGTTTCAAAATGTCCTGAATTTACCTCCAGTACTTTCAGAACCTTCCTGCCTACTGCATTATTTCTAATAGCCGCTAAACTTAGCCTGAAGTATTTAGCCCAAGGCTAAGGCTAACTTTTTGGCATCTGAATACCTGACAGAATCACCAGTAAAACTTCAAGAGGAGAATTCGCCTCATGTTTAATTCATTCCAAGTCAAAGGCCAAATCCCACTTCAGAATGATACATTATTTAATATGTGAAAATAAAATTTAGCAAGACAATTTAGCAAATATGCAATATTCTGTACACTGTTAAGACAGAAAAATTGCATAGCAAAGAAACAAAAACTAATCCTAACCGGTTCATAAGGCTGCTGCTCTGTACTACCTATCTGTTCAAAATGTAGAGGAGGTCGACACTTGTCACAGGACACTGGGTAGAATCTTTGGCCTTGCCCCAGACCTGCATTACAATTCACACTTTAATTGAGTGTGGGGCCTCCTGCCTGTAATTCCAGCATTCACTGCTGGACTGAAGCAGGAGCACCTTAGGGAGTTTAAGGCTATTTAAGGCTTGTAGCCTTAATAAGACCATATTTCTTTTTGGTTTTCTGGGGGTTGGGGTTTTTTTGTTGTTGTTCTTTTTTGGTTTTGGTTTTGGTTTTTTGTTTTTGTTTTTGTTTTTTGTTGTTGTTGGTTTTTTTTTGTTTTTTGTTTTTGTTTTGTTTTTTTTTTTTTTGAGACAGGGTTTTTCTGTGTAGCCCTGGCTGTCCTGGAACTCACTCTGTAGACCAGGCTGGCTTCGAACTCGGAAATCCGCCTGCCTCTGCCTCCCAAGTGCTGGGAGTACAGGCATGCGCCGCCACCACGCCCGGCGCAAGACCATATTTCTTAAAAAATAAATAAATAGATAAACAAACAAACAGAAAATAACTAGTAAAAATTAGTGAAATAGTTCAGTCACTGATGTGCTTGCTTATGCAGGCATGAAGGGCTGAGTGCCATCCCTGGAACCCACTTAAAAAAGAAAACAAACATATATGTAAACAAAAGAAAGAAAGAAAAAGAGAGAGAGAGAGAGAGAGAGAGAGAGAGAGAGAGAGAGAGAGAGAGAGGAAAGAAGGGAGGAAAATAAGCAAAAAAAGGAAGAAAGAAAAGATGAAGAAAAAAGAAAGAAAAAGAAATGAAATGTCAGACAGGTTGCACTGTCTTAGCTCAAGTTTTATTGCTGTCAAGAGACACCATGACCATGCCTACTCTTTTAAAGGAAAACTGCAGTATGAATATTTTAATACATCCTGGTGTGGGGTTACTACCTGCCTCGATGGTTTATGTGCCCGAATGAAAGACACACACAGCCTTTATATTTTAATATTCCTCAAGCAGCACAGTAGCTGGGCAACTGCCTACCTTCCATCTACCACTCACGGATAACTCTGAGGTACTACTTACTAATGTTTAGCTGTTCTTAACTCCAGTTCCTCATCCCTCTGGGCCATGCTTTCTTGGCCCAGAGTCCAGGGTACACTCCTTGTTTCTCTACAATCTCTCTCCTTCACAGGCTTAAAGCACGGCATCTCTTTCCCTCCTGCTTCTTCGAGGTCCCAAGCCCAGGAAACCCACCTATGTCTTTCCTCCCCAGCCATTGGCTGCTGGCATCTTTATTTACCAATCAGAATTAACTGGGGGCGGGTTCTCAGATGCTATCTGCAGACCCTCTTGTGCAAACAGTTTTGGGGGACCCAGTTAGCATTAGAATACATCAGAATTACAGAAAACATGTAATCGGAGTTGGCTTACAGTCTCATTAACATCATCATGGGAACCACTGCAACGTGCAAGCAGACATGGAACAAGACAAGGAGCTGAGAGGTCTACGTCATTATCCACAGGCAGCAGATGGGAACCGTCATCTCACAGAGTGTCCCTGAGCATAGATAACATCAAAGTCTGCCCCAACAGTGTCATACTTCCTCCAACAATGCCACACCTAATCCAGTAAGGTCAATCCTCCAAATAGTGACATTCCTTGTGGCCCAGCATTCAAACACATGAATCTATGAAGGCCATGTCTATTCAAACCACCACATTTAGTGTCATGTATACCAATGCCTTCCCTGAAGAGGAAAAATAAAGATATGGGAAGATCTTGGAGGCTCAGTTGCCAGTTAGCCTTACATAGTAACTTCTAGGCTCTTGAAAATCCTTGTCTCAAAAATTACAGTGGATGCGCAGCCAGTGAGTAGAAACGAGGTATTTAGTATCTTATTGTCTTAGTCGGGTTTTGTATTCCTGTACAAAACATCTTCACCAAGAAGCAAGTTGTGAATGAAAGGGTTTCCTCAGCTTACACTTCCACATTGCAGTTCATCACCACAGGAAGTCAGAACTGGAACTCACACAGGGTAGGAACGTGGAGGCAGGAGCTGATGCAGAGGCCATGGAGGGGTGCTGCTTACTGCATTGCTTCCCCTGGCTTGCTTAGCCTGCTTTCTTATAGAACCCAAGATTACCAGCCCAGGGATAGCACCACTCACAGTGGGCCCTCCCCACTTGATCACTAATTGAGAAAATGCCTTACAGTTGGATCTCATGGAGGCATTTCTGCTACTTGCTCTGTGATTAACTCCAGCTCGTGTCCTGTTGACACACAAAACCAGCCAGTATATGAACCCATGTAGTTAGGTTAGTGACAAGTTCCTCAAAGTCCCAAATGCTCAGCATCTCTTCCTCATACTTCTCCTTTGGTCTCCATTCTGATAACAAGTCCACTGCCTGCTGGTCACTCACTATGCACAAAGTCCCAACCTCGCAAAAATGCTGAGTGATTTTTGTCTTAGTCACTTAGTTTTCTCCGTCTGCTATTTATTCCTTCAGTCAGCAAATCGATAAGTTTGTGTTAAGTATAGCCCTAGCTATTGGGAAGAAAGTGATTAAGCAAATTAAAAAGCTCATGAGCTCATGGAACTCATAATGTAATTTTTTGTTTTACATGAGAGATGATGTAAAGCCCATCTATAGATGCCAGGAAAGGACTAGAGTCATGGGAGACTGGGAGGCTGAAGAAATTGTGACAAGCTGTGGTGGATTGAATATGCTTACCCACCCCTGCCCCGTTAGGAAGTGGTACTGTTAGGAGGTGTGGCCTTATTGGAGGAGGTGTAGCCTTGTTGGAGGAAGTGTGGAGAGTGGTAGATGGGCTTTGAGGCCTCCTATGCACAGGCTCAGCCCAGTAGAGAAGAGAGCCTCCTGAATGCCCGCAGAAGACAGTATCTTCCTGATGCCTTTGGATCGAGATATAGAAATCTCAACATTTGTTCCATCGCCATGCCTGCCTGAACACTGCCATGTTTCTTACCATGTTGATAATGGACTTGACCTCTGAAACTGTAAGCCAGCCCCAATTTAGTCATGGTATCTGTATTAGTCAGGGTTCTCTAGAGTCACAGAACATATGGGTAGTCCCTATATAGTTAGGGAATTTGTCAATGAATGTACAATTCTGGATTGTAGTTCATTCCCGATATAGTCAATTTGACAACCAGGAATAGCCACTACAATTCACCCCTTGTCAACTTGACACAAATAATATCCTATGTCCACATGAAACAATAGCAAGGTCATGAATATGCCTAACATGATATAACTATTCCTTATATAATCGCAAGTGGTACAATCGCAAACACATTTGTAAATTTACAACGGAGCAATGTCCCAATGGGGCAATTCTTTCAGGGTCTCAACTTAAATGCCAATTGATGTTAAAGAAATTGGAAGAAAGACAAACGTATTCTTAACAAAATAAGACAGAAACATTCATATTACTTTATAATCCTCATTTCTGCGACTGGTTACGTGCCCTTAGCTGGTATTTATAACTATCTTCCTCTGCTACCCATTCTGATTTCCTTCACCCTCAGCAAGCATCTCAGCAGGTCTTGGCACTTTTCCTGGAGGGTTGACCTGTACTGTACCGTCATTCCTAATGGGTCTGCATCCTTTGTCATCCTGCTTGGATTAGGCTGTTGTAGTTTCCCATTGACTTTAATCACGGGACGTGGTAGTACTAAGAGACACCCCAAGGGATCTCCTGCTCTCCAGACATAATCCTGTTTACCTCCATTGTGGAGAGGCAATCCAATTTCTCCATGGTAATCTGGATCTATCACCCCTCCTAACACTGTTATTCCTTTCTTGGCCTGTTGGTTTAAGGGCATTAGAAGCCCAAAATGACCAGGGGGAAATCTGAGCTTCCAGTTCAATGGACTGTTTGTTGTGGCTCCTGGTAGGAACACTCCTCATTCTGGAACCAAAGCTTCTAGGCCAATAGAATCTAAAGTTGTGGGGACAGGAAGCAAAAATTTTCCTAGAGGGTCACTAGGAGTGATAGTGAGTGGAACTATTCCCTTTTCCACCTTTTGATTCCTGGACCCATGGATCCTGGCTATGAAAGAAACTACCATATATTGAATGCTGATTCAAAGCATATACTGTCTTCTGAATAACTCTGCCCCAGCCCTCTATGCTGTTGCCACCTAATTGGCGCTGTAACTGTGTCTTCAAAAGGCCATTCCATCTTTCTATCAGACCAGCTGCTTCAGGATGATGGGGAACATGGTAAGTCCAGTGAATTCCATGATTATGGGCCCACTGTCGCACTTCTTTGGCTGTGAAATGAGTTCCTTGGTCAGAAGCAATACTGTGTGGAATACCATGACGATAGATAAGGCATTCTGTGAGTCCATGGATGGTGGTTTTGGCAGAAGCATTACGTGCAAGAAAGGCAAATCCGTAACCAGAATAAGTATCTACTTCAGTAAGAACAAAAGGTTGTCCTTTCCACAGGGCAAGTGATCCAATGTAGTCAACCTGCCACCAGGTTGCTGGCTGGTCACCTCGAGGAATGGTGCCATATCTGGGGCTCAGGGTTGGTTTCTGCTGTTGGCAGATCTGGCGTTCAATAGCAGGTGAAGCCAAGTCAGGCTTGGTGAGTGGAAGTCCGTGTTGCTGAGCCCAAGCTTAATCTCTGTCTCGGCCACCATGGCTACTTTGTTCATGTGCCCATTGGGCAATGACAGGGATGGCTGGGGAAAGAGGTTGACTGTCCACAGAACAGGTCATCTCATCCACTTGATTGTTGAAGTCACCTTTTGGTGAGCATTTACATGGGACACAAATATCTTTACATCCTTTGCCCATTTGGAGAGATCTATCCACATACTTCTTCCCCATATGTCTTTCTCACCAATTTCCCAATTATGATCTTTCCATGACCCTGACCATCCAGACCATTGGCTACAGCCAATGAGTCAGTGAACAATCTGGCCATTTCTTCTTCCAAACAAACTATAATACCATGTGTACTACCCAAAGTTCTGCCCACTGTGAAGATTTTCCTTCACCTGTATCTTTCAGGGTTGTCCCAGAAAGGGGTTGTAATGCTGCAGCTGTCCACTTCTGCAGAGCCATCAGTAAACCAGGTCCTAGTCTTTTCTTGAGTAAGCCAGTCATAGGGAACACCCCATGAGGCTATAGGCACATGCTTGGCAGCAGATGGCATTGTAACAGGAGTAGAAACCGTAGGCATTTGAGCAACTTCTTCATGTAATTTGCTTGTGCCTTCAGGACCTGCTCTGTCCCGATCTCATATATGTCTCTTCCATTTGATAATAGAATGCTGTTGTGCATGCCCTATTTTATGACTTGGAAGGTCTGATAACACCCAGGTGATGATGGGTCGAACTTGGTGTCAAACATTCAGTTTCCACTAAGGCCCAAAAGCAGGCCAAGAGCTGTAGTAGTTGTAGCTGAGTAGTTGTCTGCAGATGAAGGTAGAGCTTTGCTCCAAAATCCCAAAGGTCTCTTCTGTGATTGACCTACAGGGGCCTGCCAGAGGCTCCAAACAGCATCTCTATAAGTCACCGACACCTCAAGTACCATTGGGTCTGCTGTATCATATGGTCCAATTGGTAGAGCAGCCTGCACAGCAGCCTGGACCTGTTGAAGAGCCTTCTCCTGTTCCAGTCCCCACATAGAGCTAGCAGAATCAATTGGTAAATAGGCCTAAGTAACACACCTATGTGAGGAATGTGCTGTCTCCAAATGGACCAAATAGACCCACTAAATGTTGTGCTTCTTTCTTGGTGGTGGGAGGGGCCAGGTGCAATAAATTATCTTTCACCTTAGAAGGAATAGCTCTGCATGCCCCACACCACTGTACTCCTAAGAATTTCACTGAGGTAGATGGTCCTTGAACTTTGGTTGGATTTATTTCCCATCCTCTGATACGCATATGTGTTACCAATGAATACAAAGTGGTTGCTACTTCCTGCTCACTTGGTCCAATCAGCATAATGTCATCAATATAGTGCACCAATGTGATATTTTGTGGAAGAGACAAACGATCAAGATCCCTTCTAACTAAGTTATGACACAGGGCAGGAGAGTTAATATATCCTTGAGGCAAAACTGTAAAGGTATACTGCTGGCCTTGCCAACTGAAAGCAAATTTTTTCTGGTGGTCCTTATGGACAGGTACTGAGAAGAAGGCATTTGCCAGATCAATAGCTGCATACTAGGTTCCAGGAGATGTAATAATTTGCTCAAATAACAAAACCTCATCTGGTTAGCAGCTGCAATTGGAGGTACTACCTGATTTAGTTTTCTTTTCTTTTTTTTCCCAGCTGACAGCAAGAGGGTTTATTGTGCACGAGTTATATTTGGCCACACAAGACAGAACAGAAATAGATTTAGTTTTCAATAGTCAACTGTTGTTCTCCATGATCCATCTGTTTTCTGCACTGGCCAGATAGGAGAGTTAAAGGGAGATGTGGTGGGAACCACCACCCCTGCATCTTTCAAATCCTTCATAGTGGCAGTAATTTCTACAATCCCTCCAGGAATATGATACTGGTTTTGAGTCACTATTTTCTTTGGCAGAGGCAACTCTAAAGGCTTTCATTTCACCTTTCCAACCATAATAGCCCTCACTCCACAGGTCAGGGAACCAATGTAGAATTCTGCCAATTTCTAAGTATATCTATCCCAATTATACATTCTAGAACTGGGGAAATGACCACAGGATGTGTTCGGGGACCTACAGGACCTACTGTGAGTTGGACATCTGTCAAAACTCCACTAATCACCTGTCCTCCATAAGCCCCTACTCTAACTGGAGGGCCACAATGTTTCTTGGAATCTCCTGGGATCAGTGTCAATTCAGAACCAGTATCTAATAGACTCTGGAAAGTCTGATTATTTCCTTTCCCCCAGTAAGGCCATACGTCCCTCTGGGGAAGAATTGGAGAAAGACTAACAGCAAAACTTTTAGTTGTCTTATCAAGATCCTTCCTCAGGGGAACCTGGCCACCCCTTCATTCAAGGGGTTCTGGATCTGCAAACTGGCTCAAGTCTGGAAATTGATTCACTGCCTGAGATTGCCTTTTGCCATGATCCAATGTAGCCTTTCTTTCGTTTGTTTGAAAATTTCTCTGCTTATACAGATCAAACAGATATACAGTAGGTTTCCTATCTATTTCATGCCTGAAAACACCATGATTGATTAGCCAGTACCAAAGATCCAAACAAGTTATGCCATTATAAATTCCACCTCTCTTGTGCTGACCATTACATGGCATGTCATTATAAACACTATTTTGTCTACCCTGTCCATTATAATAACTACGATCACCTTGTCTCTGGCAATTCAATGCTGCCACCTGGCCCTTGTTACCTCAGGGCCTAATTAAACCCATTGAATTTAATTCATCTAATTGAGCAGCAACATCTCCAACCCTAAGGTCTGGCACAAGGAAAAGGGCAAGAACAAAAAACTCTTTAAATGTCTTGGTGCCCCTCTAACTAGTTTGTGTCTTATAGAACTAGTGAAGGGCATATCTTCTGGACCTTCCCATTGTGGAGGATTAGGTTTTACGCAACATAGCCACTCTAGCATTGCAATTTCCCTAAGCCTTGTAATCCCTTCATCAACACTAAGTCAATGGATATCAGGCATCTCCAACTCCTTTTCATTAGGCCATCTTTTGATAAACACTTCAGCCAACCATTCAAACAAACTTCTGACACCTTTTTGTGTGTGTTTTTTTTTTTTTTTTTTTTTTTTGGTTTTTTGAGACAGGGTTTCTCTGTGTAGCCCTGGCTGTCCTGGAACTCACTCTGTAGACCAGGCTGGCCTTGAACTCAGAAATCCGCCTGCCTCTGCCTCCCAAGTTCTGGGATTAAAGGCATGCTCCACCATCGCCCGGCAAGACACCTTTTTTAACTGTGCGAGCTTCCATATTAAACCTAGAATCTCCACTCAGAGGGCCCATGCCAATAAACCCAGCCTGCTCTAGTTTTATATTCCTTCCACCATTATCCTACACCCTTAAAAATCCATTCCCACACATATTCCCCAGACTTCTTCTTGAATGAATTAGCACACTCATTAAGCTCCTTAGTGGTATAGTGTATTTCCTCATGGACTACATTTTCTACCTCCCCTCTAGGGGCCTGTTTTGCCTTGAATCTGGTTATAGGTCTAGAAGAAACTATTGGTGAGCCTTGAGAAACATCAATATTGTCTTGTCTGGCATTTTCTTCAGCAAAAGTCACTGCTGGTTTATTAGGCTCTGAGGGATTAATTTCCTCATGTGGAGAAGGCATTATTTCAAGGGGTGAGGCTGAGGGTACTATTTCCTCAGGTGGGGCAAATCCTTAAAAATCTGAAGATTCAAAATTCTCAATTTCAACAGGGTCTTCCCACACAACCCCATCCCAAGTTATAGGATTCCATTCTTTGCCAATTAATGCCCTTACTGTAACTGCTGACATCCTCTGAGGCTGAGACCTGAATTTTTGCTATAATTCAACCAACCTTATAATGAGGGCTTCAGTTTGCTTTTCTGCAATGTGAGCTCTGTGGCTGCTAAAGAGAAGATTCTCTTCAAGGGCACACTTACTTAGCAACTTTTAATTGTTTACTTGCGTCTGGAGCTGTTCGATTTTATCACACAACTCCTTCCTTTCCTTTATTGTTCTCCCCACCCCCCGAGATGCTAAGAACAACCAGCCAGGAAAAATCATTTTCCCAGTTTTTCCCTAACTTGTAGAAAGTTCTATATACCATCAAATCACCTACTTCATCAAGATAATCAAAGACATTAGCTTATTTAAGCTTGAAATATAGTTTCAACCTCAGGTCTTCAATATTCTCTGAGCTCCCAGGAGGGAGAGACTCTGGAAAAGTTTCAGTAGTTGAAGGTTCTAGTGGCTCAACCAGCCAACTCCAGATTTTTAAAAGATTCATCTTTATACTTCGGCTCCTCTAGAACCACTCCCTGTACCAACTTCTGTATTAGTCATGGTTCTCTTGAGTCACAGAATGTATGGGTAGTCTCTATATAGTTAGGGAATTACAGCTTGTAGTCCTAGTCCCCAACAATGGTCAGCAGCAGCTGTGGATGGAAGTCCAAGGATCTAGCATTTGCTTAGTCCCATGAGTCAAGCAGGCAAGGAAGAGTGAGTAGGTCTTCCTTCTTCCAATGTCCTTATGTAGGTCTCCAGCAGTGGGTGTGGCCCAGATGAAGGGTGTATGCCACCATGCCTTTACTCCCAGATGACCTTGAATTTAGAGATCTCCTTGTCTTAATCTTCTGGAATTCATAGCCACTATGCTTCAAGATCTCCATGCCAAGATCCAGGTCAAAAACTTGTATCTCTGAGCCTCCAGATTAGGATTGAAAGATCCTGCCTTGAAATTTTGTTTATTTACCCCCAGAAAATCCTGCTTTAGAAGGCCAGAGTGCCACCATTTTGTAAAAATCTTTTTTTTTTTTTTTTTTTTTGGTTTTTTCGAGACAGGGTTTCTCTGTGTAGTCCTGGCTGTCCTGGAACTCACTCTGTAGACCATGCTGGCCTCGAACTCAGAAATCCACCTGCCTCTGCCTCTCAAGTGCTGGTATTACAGGTGTGCGCCACCACACCCGGCAAAAATCTTAAGCCGGTACTCTGTAGCCCCTACCCCCTCACACACACCTCTATTCCAGGAACTAGCTAACCGAAAAGGTTGTCCTGCATTCTATAGGTAGTTGATGTTTGCCCAACCTATCTTGCAGAATGCAGTTAATCCATCTTGCAGAATGCTGTTACACCCGGTCCCCAGGGATGCATTGCCTCATGATCTAAGTGTAACTTCCCTATCTGAATCCCCCAAGCCCTCCCCCTTCTGCAATTTTTTGGTTTCAAATACTCTTTGCTCCAGACACAGGAGATCGATCTCCTCTGACCCTGCGTGGTTACGAGTCGATCCCAGTGCACTGGTCCCCCAATAAAGGCCTCGTGTGCTTTGCAGCAAGAACGGTCTTTGGCTGATTCTTTTTTTGTTGTTTTTGTTTTTTGTTTTTTTGTTTTGTTTTGTTTTTGTTTTGTTTTTTCAAGACAGGGTTTCTCTGTGTAGTCCTGGCTGTCCTGGAACTCACTCTGTAGACCAGGCTGGCCTCAAATTCAGAAATCTGCCTGCCTCTGCCTCCCAAGTGCTGAGATTACAGGCGTGCGCCACCACGCAAGGTTGGCTGATTCTTTGGGCGTTGCTCTATCCCGAGACTTGAGTGGGGATTTCCCCATTTCTGGGGGTCTTACAGGATCATAGGTGAGTCTTCCAGTTCTGAATTGTTACAAGTTCATTCCAGATATAGTCAAGTTGACAACCAGGAATAGCCACCACAGTATCTCTTCACAACAATAAAACCCTAACTAAGACAGGAGCCTTGGACAAAGAAAACATTTTATTCACCAACACACTGATCACTAGGCAGACAGCCTCCTGAAGGAACCCAGACACATGTTAACACTCAGGCCTCAGACAGGCAGTCACAGAACACACATAGACTGGCACACAGACTGCAAGAAAGTAGATACCCAGACCTTCAGAAAAGTGTACATGGGCAGTCTGGCAAAAGTAAAGTCTTAGGACATCAAGACTATTATCATTGTCTGGGTTTTATTGTTGAGGAAAGACTCCATTACCGTGACAACTCTTATAAAGGAAAACATTTAATTGGGGCTGGCTTACAGTTCAGAGGTGTAGTCTATTATCATCATGTTTCATGAAATATTAGAAAGGAACCTGCCATCTCTCCTGCCCCACCAGTATGTCCCAGTGGGGTCCCGCTCAGTGTGTTCTTGCATGGGAGCTATTCTCTCTCAGCTAGCTCCCACAGCATCCCAGCTATGTTTTCTCTCCACCGCAAACCCCTGTAATTGGCGGACCCACACTCCAGTAACCTAGTAAATCAAAACTCTTAAAGCTTAATTATCCATTCAGATTTACGTATCAATAACATCACAATTTACAAGATGCCAATACAATAATTTCAAAGCCAAATGATAATAAAAGCTTAATCTCAATTATTCTAACCTCATGAAATCATCACATCGGCCTCCATTCTTTCTTCTCCTCTCTCCTGAGACCTCTCTGACTCCCCAACTCCTAGCTCTACCCTCCCCTTTCCTGTCCAATCACAGGCTTCCACTGCCCCAATGTGATTAGACAGGGAAAATCCTGAAACACTATCATGGCAGGAAGCATAGTCATGTTTAGGCAGACATGGTGCTAGACAAGGAGCTTAGAGTTCTACATCTGGTTTGGAAGGCAGCAGAAAGAGAAACTGAAACAAAATGGTCCTGGTTTGAGCATCTTGAGAACCCAAAGTCAACTCCTAGTGACACAATTCCTCCAATACAGCAATACGTACTCCAACAAGGCCACACCTGCTGTCCCTGCTTGTCCCTATGAGACTATGGGCCATTTTCATTCAGACAAATTATGCAGAAACACACAAAAATGTTAATCTGCACAAAACAATATCACAACAGATTCCATCACTAATTGCCTTTGGGGTCTTTAGACATCTGATGTCAGCCATTTTGTGCTGATTCATACCTAGTATTCATGTTAGTGCCTTACATCCTTGGACTTTCAACAGATGGCCACAAGGACAAGGATGAATAAATGTATTGGAACTTTTCAGGCAGCCCTCAAGGAGAAGATCAAAAATGGTAAGGCTGGCATCCCAGAATCCCTGAATATTATGGGATTCTAGGAAGAGTTCAGTTGAAGTAAACATTTAATCATGGAAGTTCAAGAGCACTAAAGACTTGATATCTGATTGTCTAAAATTTTCATGTGATCTAACTTTAATTTCTAACTTTTTTGAAGTCAGAAATATTTGACCTTGACAAGGATTGCTTCCAGTTCATTTCAGTGTGTATAAGAATATGAGTAGACATATGTACAGTTCAAACTGAAGCCTATACTGTCTTTAATGACAGTGAGAGGTTTTCTAATAGTTGAATAATCAAGTAGGGAAAGTGAGGCACAATTCTCCATGTTTTCCCCTGTCTTAGAGAGGGTTTCTATTCTTGCACAGAGCATCATGACTAAGAAACTCATTGGGAAGTAAAGGGTTTATTCAGTTTATACTTCTACACTGCTGTTCATTACCAAAGGAAGTCAGGACTGGAACTCAAGCAGGTCAGGAAGCAGGAGCTGATGCAGAGACCATGGAGGGATGTTATTTACTGGCTTGCTTCCCCTGACTCGCTCAGCCTGCTTTCTTATAAAACCCAAGACTACCAGCCCAGGGATGCACCATCCAAATGGTCCCTCCCCCTTGTTCACTACTTAAGAAAATGCCTTACAGCTGGACCTCAACTGAAGCTTCTTTCTCTGTAATAACTCCAGCCTGTGTCAAGTTGACACACAAAACCAGCCAGTACACTCCCTAAGCCTTTTACTGGATATGATTGTTAGTGTTAGTTGTCAATGCAACAGAGACTAGAATGACATAGGAAGTGGGCCTCTGGGCATGTCTGTGAGGCATTATCTTGATTACTTTAACTGAGGTGAGAAGACTCATTTGCCACAGGGTCCTTGGAGGGTCAGGATTTAAGAAGACAGGAAAGTTTGGGATTGGGAGGTCTTTCTCACATAACCTGTGGAAGCAAGCAAGTTTATTAAGTACATTATTTTCAGGGAAAAGATGGGACAGTGCCAATGGGATGGCGTCAACAGGAGGCTAATCAACCAACATGCACACAGTGGATCCCAAGAGCATTATGACCTGGACACACAGCAAGCAGTCTTGGAACTGATAACTCCTGTCTCCCAGGAACTGAAACCTTAATTCCTTCCAGGTCCAGGCCCCAGGCCCAGGCTGGACTTGCCCAGTCTGCCCTGGGCAAGGACACAGAACTAGGTTCCTTTGCCATTTCATCTAGGCCTCTGGGAAGCCTTGGTTGGTGCTGGCTCTCAACCAGCTCCATGGTTTCTCAGAAATGGTGCTATTCTCTTATTGAAGATCGAACAATAACTAGATAAAGGCTCATTGACTAAGTGTTCGTGCTGCCTTTTCACAGGACCAAAGCTCAGTTTTCAGCAACCACACCAGGCAGCTCACAATTAACCGACTACCTTGTGACTCCAGCTTCAGGGAATCTGATGCCCTCTTCTGGCCTCCGAGAGTACCTCCATGCAAGTACACACAGGCATACTCACAGACACACACACACACACACACACACACACACACACACACACACAAAGACACACACAAACAGACAGACAGAAAAACTGAATTTTGCAAAAAAAGAGTAACTCAGTAACTTCCTACTCTCCTCCAACACTCACTCATAGAGTAGCAAATGACTCAGCTGACTGCTGAGCTTGGAATCACAACTGCACATGTTGGCTGGTACATCTGGGAACTCCGTAAGTTCTGTGTCCTTGCAGAGACTTCATTTTGAATTACCCTCCATATTATAATATAGTACTAACAAGTTCACATATATGCCAGTGCTGTTCTATGTGCCAGGTACTGTTCTAAGCATTATATTAAACTGACTTTTCTCCATAAATATTAGAAAGAATGATTGTCTCTTTTATCAGCAAAGAAACTGAAACATAAGGAGGTTTAATTAGTTTCACAAGATTATATGGCTAGGAATGATTCTGACTCTTCCTCCAGAGGAACCTTAAAAATTCTGACTGGTAGAGTGACAGGATACAGAGATCTGTCTGACCTCAAAAAGCCTCTTTTGCTTCACATCTAAAATCGGGTTTTCCAACCAAATTGTTGTGATAGTCTTCCTCCTCCTCCTCCTCCTCTTCCTCCTCCTCCTCCTCCTCTTTCACCTTCTCCTCTTCTTGTGTCTTTGTGTTCAGAATGCATGCATGTGGAGCAAGGGGACACTGTAGGCACAGTCCACCTTGTTATTTGAAATAGGGTTCCAGTAAATTGCTCAGGTTGGCCTCAAGCTTGACATCCTCCTGCGTCACCATCATGAGTAACTGGAATTATGAGTATGTGTTCTAGTTCTAAGCAATTTTATCAGTAATTAGGATAATTTTCCCACCTAGTACTCACGAGTCCCATTTCTAGATTGCTCTGTACTCTGGTGGAAAACTAATTCATGAAGTTTATTGGAAACTCCAGAAACTACATTGATGGCCAGAGTTCATGAAAAGAAAACTACCTACACAATGAATTTTTCAGGGCTAAATATGAACACCTCTTCCCTCTAGAAACAAATAGAATGTAACATTCTCCAAGGGTGGTATTTCAAGCTAGCATTGCCTGTTGAAACTTCTTCACTTATGGGAATGATATTTTATCTGTTATTGATGAAGGCAGAACCCAGTTCTTAATTACTGAGAACTTGGTGGCTGGATAAAAAATATGTATTTCTATTAAATATCACTTTTCCATGTTCCTCCAGGTAGGGTATGAAGAGACTAGGTGAGACTAAATTCAAGGGATATGCCTATCTAGACCCCAAGTCATATTGTTGAGGCAGTGATCATGTTGGATGACGGCATTTCACTGTTTTATTTTGCAGTCAGTTATTGTAATTGATTTCCCCCCTTCCCTTTCTCCCCTTTGTTCCAGCCCCTCTCACTCTGGCTCCCACTCGCTCTAGCACATAGGTTCTTTATCTGTTTCTCTAGCATTTTAAACTTTTGTAATCCTGCTCAGACACTGTCTAGTGTTTCTCTTATGGTGGAAGTGCTTCACGTCCCAGTGGACACTTGTATGGTGTCTCGGGTTTCTTTTATGGTGGAAGTACTTCCCATACCAGTAGACACTCCTGTGGTCAACACTTGTCATTCCATTGTGACCCTGGCTATCTCTGATTCCCAAAAATGACCCATGCTGAGGACACTTCACATTTATTTTATTTGTAACTGATGTCTCATGGAAGCAAGACACTTTCAAAATGTTCATCTCATTGGAAACCCAATAGTCAAGTCACCAACTTAGTTTTTTTTCCCTTAAATTTTAGTTATCATTCCTTTTATTTTCTCAAACTCCATTAAATATGTTTTGCCTACCCAAGATAACACTAAAGAGACTGTGGAAGTAAGAGGGACTGGCATAGGGATGGCAACTGAGGAGATGGCGTAGGGAAAGTTCCTGCCATGCAAGCGTGAGGACCCAGCACCTATGTGAAAGCCAAAGGCACATGACTATAATTCCAGCCGTGGGGAATCAGAGACAGGCAGATCTGTGGACCTCCAAGGCCAGCCAGCTTGGCCAAATCTGGAAGCTCCAGATTCAGAAAAAGACTCTGGTTCAAAAATTAAAGGGGAGAACTGTTGAGAAAAAACTCAACATTGACCCAGCCTCCACACACACTTGCGAATATGAGCATCCATAATACACATGCATAAGCATATGTACTCACAGAGGAAGAGGGAGGCATTACTCCCCACCGGCAGGTTTAACAGAATGGTGCAAGAAAAAAAAAGTAGAGCTGAATGTTTTCCATTTCATCATTCTTTATTCACTACTGCATTTTAAAAATATATTTTAATTCAAAGAAAATTTCATTGCTTTCTACCTCTTCCCTTTACTCCCTCCAACCCTTCCTTCCCATCTACCCTCCCTCCATTCCCTCCCATGCCTCCTCTTTAGTAGATAGTCTCTTCTCCTTTACTTATTGCTACATGTAGATGTCTCGCAGATTACATTCATATATTTGTAGAAATCTGCTTTGTATACAATCATCAGTCCTCCACATTCTAAATAACAGGTATGGCTACATAGGCATAGTCCTCAGACCTATTGTCTCTAATCAAAACACAGGAAGCTTCCTGCCACAGTATATTCTTACAGCCACAGCCAAGAATCCACAAAGCTCACCAGCAGCATGCTTCCCTGAGTGCAGAAGGCAATTCAAACAAAGACACAAAGTGTTGCAAAGGGACCCACACCAGCATCAGTGTTTATTAGTTTATTTTTTTGTCTGTTTGGCACATGGAAAAATATATTTTATCCAAACCCAGTCCTAATGCCTAACTCCAATGCCTCACTAGGGTATGATCCCAATGAGCCCACCAGGAGGCTACTTGCTGCCTGGTCACCTTTCTATTGCATGAAGAGATAGCATAACCAAGCCAACTCTTATAAAAGAAAGCACGTATTTAGGGCCTTGCTTACAGCTTTAGAGGTTTAGTCAATTATCATCATGGTAGGGAACATGGCAGTAAGAATACCAGGCATGGTGCTAGACAAGTAGTTGTTAGGTACATCCTGAACCCCAGACACAGAGGGAAACTGAATATGGCATGTGCTTTTGAAACCTCAAAGCGTACCCCTAGTGACATACTTCCTCCAACAAGGCCACACCTCCTAATCCTTCTAATCCTTTCAAAGGGTGCCATTTCTTGGTGACTAAGCATTCAAATATATGGGCCTATGGGGCCATTCTTAATCAAACCAACACACTGCCTAAAATATATCCTCGACCAGTTACTATGTAGGGAATGCAGGAGGAAGGGAAGAATAATCATGCTCTTCCTGACAAATTAGTTTGCAGTAGATGTAGGGTTCCAGGTTGAAGGGTTCTGTGACATGTTGAACACAAATATTGTTTTGTAGCCTCCTCTATAGACTGCAGGCCAGGCTGACCTTGAACTCTAGATCTTCTTGGATTGGGATTATATTTTTTTTTCACTTTTTATTCTTGGAAACCCTTTGTAAAATTTCCCTCCACTGTCATCATATATTTGATTTATTTTTTTGAGTCTATTTGCTTTGTGAGCAGTATCTTAATTAAGGTTCCTCTGGCTGTGATGAAACACCATGACCAACAGTATCACATTTTAGTCCATCACTGAAGGAAGTTAGGGTAGGAACTCAAACACCATGGCCATGGAGGGGTGCTGCTTTCTGGTTTACTTCCCTGCCTCAAGGTGACCCCACCCACAATGGGCTGGGCTCTCCCACAACAATTACTAATTAAGAAAATGTCTTGCTGGTTTGTGGTGATACACACCTTTAATCCCAGCCATCAGGAACCAGAGGCAAGCCAATTTCTGTGAGTTCAAGGCCAGCCTGGTCTTCAGAGTGAGTTCCAGGACAACCAGGGCTACACAGAGTAACCCACAATTGAAAAGTGAAAAAGAACAAACAATGAAATAAAATGCTCTTCAGGACTGCCTACAACCTAGTATTATTGAGGTATTTTCTCAATTTTGGGTCCCTCCTCATAGTGATTCCAACTTGTGTCAAGTTAACATCTAACTATCCAGACCAGGTACTATATCAAAGTTGATTCTTTATCCTCTATAGACCTCAGAATTATTATTGAGGGTTTAATTCCCAGAACTAGTAATCTCATCACTGGGAGGACAGAAGAGCAAAATTCTGCAGAGTATATTGAGAAGCAAACAGATGAATGCTTCCAGGAAGGACCCAAAAGTGAACTGCAAAATATGATTAAGATTAGATTTTCTTTTATTTTTTTAAATAATATGATATAATATATAACATAACAATAATATAATATAAATATATAATAATATAATAAAATAACAACAGAATTAAATAATATATTTTATGTAAGATATAAAATAATATAATAAGATATAACATATAATAAAAATTAATATAAAACAAAAATTAACCCTTCCAAATTAGAATAAACAAACGAAAAGAAGGAAAAGAACCCAAGAGAAATCACAAGAGTCAGAGACCCACTTGTTCACACATTCAAGAATCTCATAAAAACACTGAACTGGAAGCTGTAATAAATATACAGAGGACCTGATGCAGACTCTTGCAGGCCCTGTGCATGCCACATCAGACTCTCTGAGTTCAAAGGAACTTTAATTTACAGGACCTTGTTTTCATGGTGTTTTCTATCCTCTCTAGCTACTCCATCTTCTTACCTCTTCTACAAGGTTCCCTGAGCCCTGAGAAAACGGATTTAATAGAGACATTCCATTCAGGGCTAAGTGTTCCAAGGTCTCTCATTTTCTGTGTAATATCTGGCAGTGGGTCTTTGCATTTATTCCCATCTGCCATAGGAGGAAGCTTATCTGAGGATGGCTGAGCAAGACACTGATCTATGGGTAGAGCAGAATATAACCAGGACTCATTTTATTGCCTTTTTGTTTCTTCTGCCAGTAGCATTTGGTTTTCCCCAAGTTACCTGGGCTATCTAGTCTTTGGTTATCCAAGCAGGGTTGGGAATGGGTTAAGTCAAATCAGATACTGGTTGTTACTCCCAAAAGCTTTGTGCCAGCATTGACCTAACATATCTTGTAGTCAGGACACCATTGTACTTTAGGGGTTTCTTCCTGGTTTGGTGTTTGTTTTTTTGGTATCCTGAAGGGTAATTTCATGTACTGAAGATGTAAGCACGTATGGGTTACATCTCTATGTAGGCACCAGCTCAACTTCTCCATGTTCAATGTGTAGGTATTCTCTTGAACAATAGGACATTGATGTCAGTTTATGGAAATCAATCTATAGTTTTGGCAACAGACTGTGTCTTTTGGGTTATGCTTTTGTTGTTGGGTTTTTGGGGGTGGCTAACAACTCATTTAAATGTACCCCAGCCTCTGTACTGGTAGCTTTATTTGGTGACAAGAGATGGCCAGTCAGGCCCCTGTCTCCCCCTTCACTGGGCAATTTCATTTGGATATATATTAGAAAGTAGGAAAAGATTTTTACAAAGTACCCATTGGATAGAAAGCTAATATACAAAATATATAAAGAATTCAATAAATTAGATATCAACAAGACAAAGAACCCAGTTTAAAAATTGGGTACAAATCTAAACAGAATTCTCAGAAGACCTCAAATAGCCTAAAACAAACTTTAAAAATGTTCAACATCCTTCACAATCAGGGAAATGCAAATCAAAATAAATTTGGGATTTCATCTTACACCTGTTAGAATAGCTAAGATCTATAATACAAGTGACAGCTCATGCTGGTGAGGATGTGGCATAGGGGACACTCCTCCATTGCTGGTGGGAGTGCAAACTTGTATATCAACTATGGAAATCAATGTGGCAGTTTCTCAGAAACATGGGAATCCATTTACCTCACGACCCAGCTAGCTGTACCACTCTTGGGCATATACCCAAAGGATGCAGGCTCTGCTTCCTCCTACCACAGAGACACTGCTCAACCATGTTTCCTGCAACAATATTTTTAATAGCTAGAAACTGGAGACAACCTAGATGTCCTTCAACACACGAATGGATAAAGAAAATGTGCTATATTTACACAATGCAGTATTAATAACTCAGCATAAAAATAATGAAAGTCGGGGGTAAATGTATGTACCTAGAAAAAAAATCATTCTGAGTGAGCTATTCCAGACCCAGAAACACAAGCATGTTATGTAATCACTTACATATGGATTTTAGCTGTGTAGTCAAGAACAACCATGATTCAATCCATAGAACCACAGAGGTTGAGTCATGGAGTACAGATCTTGTTAAGAAAGGGGATTGGAATAGATATAGAAGGATGGGGCAGGGGCTGGAGCAGGCGGATCAAATGGGGCTGAGGGAGATGAACAAGGGAGGGAAAATGTGCTGAGGTGGCTAAATTAAGGGCCATTTGAAGGGTAGCATGGAAATCTAGTACAGACTCTGACATCCTGGAACAGGCTGATTTAGTCCTGCCTGTGTGTAAATTAGGCACACGATTGAGATGAATGCAGTCAGTTAATTTGAATGCTTTTGGGGGGATTCAGATTGTTCTGTGGGACCCACAGAATAGAAATCCTGCAAGGAAAGGAAGGAAACCCCGTTAAAAAGTTCCAAGGGGGCAAGAAGAACGAGGTAGTAAAAAGAATTGGATTTTAGTTTGTTTTTTTGTTTTTTTTTTTTTTACCTCAAACTAGGTTTATGAATTCATTGTAAACCCTGAGCTGAATACAGGATTTTTGTAGATGTTTTATTGTCTTTGGGTCTGCACTCAACAACTACCTATACAATGCCGGGCTGCCTTGGCTAATCCTGCTTCATAAGTTCTGCTTTACAGACACTATAGAATCCTTTAGCTGGGGCTTGCAGTTGTGAGCCTGGCCACCACCCACCTGTCTCACCTTTAGAGAACTAAACTTGACAGAAATAGGAGGCAGAGTTGCAAGAAGAAGAAGAAGAAGAAGAAGAAGAAGAAGAAGGAGAAGGAGAAGGAGAAGGAGAAGGAGAAGGAGAAGGAGAAGGAGAAGGAGAAGGAGAAGGAGAAGGAGAAGGAGAAGGAGAAGGAGAAGGAGAAGGAGAAGGAGAAGGAGAAGGAGAAGGAGAAGGAGAAGAAGAAGAAGACAGTTCATCTAGACTTATCCAACTCAAGGTGGGCACATGATAATTCATGAAGTACCTCTGCTGTGTTTGACTTCTGTTCATTTTCAGACATCTGGAGTTAATCCCCGTTTGCTAAATAGTAGTTGGCAGAGTAATTCAAGTGTTTCCATGTGTTACCTGTAATTTAGTCTTGGAGCTACTAAAATTGATTTTTCCTTTTCCAAGCACAATATAAAGCCACATGAGAGTTAAACAGAGGTCAATCAGTAGTTGAATGGTTTCACAAAATAGCAAATGTGGCAGCTGTCACCATTTCCAATCTGGGAAAGATGCTATCAAAACAGATCTTTTGTGGTTTGTGTGCTGGATGGGAGAAAATTGTTTTCGCCCTGCTTCATTGAGATTGCTGATGGGTGAGTGAAAGTTCTTACAGGAAATATTGTATTTTTCTCTTGTATTCAAAAATCAAGGATGTCAAGGTTACTTGAATGACAAAAAAAAGAGATACTTTGGCCTAATTAACCCTGAAGTTTTATTGCCACATACACTCTTGCATTCTGATGAAAGCAGACAATGGTATTTCTATAGGCGTTTTTTCTCCTGAGTTCCTATCACTAATCCACTTCTTAGGACTTTTAAAATTCTTTTACTTGTATTTATTGTGTGCCTGCCTGGTACACACATGTGCATGCTTGTCATGTGTCCATGTCACGTGTGTGGAGGTCAGAAAGAGTTCTCCCATCCCCCTGTGTGGCGTTCAAAGATCCAATCAGACATCATCAGACTTCCCTTCCCACTGAGCCTGTCAGCCGCCACCTCTCCATTTTCCTGAATCTTGCCTTTATACAATAACTCCTTGCCTACCAATTACTACTTTTACTGTTTACCTGTGGTGAAGTATCAAGTTAAGAGATACTGGTTTGCTGGTTGCCTGCAGCCCATTTCAACTATATGCTCAACTTCCTTGTGAAGTGGTTGGCTTAAAACCTTTCTAAGACCCAAGCTTGGTGGTACATGCCTACAATTTCAGCAACTCAAGAGGCTAAGGAAGAAGGATTGTATTGTAAGTTCAAGGCCAGTCTCGAGCACTAGGAAGACCCCATCAAAACCGAAAGAAAGCAAAGCAAGACCCACTAGACTTATTACTCCTTTTTATGCAGGAGAATTTCATATGGGGATGTCTCGACCATCTTCCTTGCTCCCCTTATTTCCCTAGACAGTTTCACTTTTACTTTCATTCTAAATGAACATGCATGCTTTCTGTGTGACAGTGTGAATTCTAAGAGTCCCAAAGCAGAGAAAACATGCATTTGTCTTTGTGTGACTGCCTTAAAATTACTTGATACGACTTTCCCAAGTTACATCAATTTTTCTACAAACAACATAGCTTTATTCTTTAAAGTTGAAAAGCATTTCATGTGTATATTTGCATGCTTTCTTTATACATTCCTCTGTTGTTGAATACCTAGCTTGGTTCTATAACTTAGCTGTTGAGAGTATTGTTGTAATAAACATTGACGAGCAGGGATCTCTGAGACAGGCTGATGTGGAGCCCTGCAGGTGAAGTCCCAGAACTGTTATTGTTGTTGTTGAGTTATAAGGTTTTATTTTTCTTTCTTTCTTTCTTTCTCTCTCTCTTTCTTTCTTTCTTATTTATTTTCGTGGGTTTGGTTTTGGTTTTTTTTTTTTTTTTTTGGTTTTCGAGATAGGGTTTCTCTGTGTACCTCTGGCTGTCCTGGAACTCACTCTGTAGACCAGGCTGGCCTCAAACTCAGAAATCCACCTGACTCTGCCTCCCAAGTGCTGGGATTACAGGCATGTGCCATCACCGCCCAGCGACTATTTTCGGTTTTCGAGACAGGGTTTCTCTGTGTAGCTCTGGCTGTCCTGGAACTCACTCTGTAGACCGGGCTGGCCTCGAACTCAGAAATCCACCTGCCTCTGCCTCCCAAGTGCTGGGATTAAAGACATGCACCACCACTCCCCAGCATTTTTAGTTTTCTTGGAAGCCTCCATACTGATATCCATCCAGGTGAGTCTAGATTACATTCCCCATCAGCAGTGAATGAATATTTTGGTCCCCATCCGCACCATGATTTTTTGTTTGTTTAATGAGTGACAGTGACTGTCATCCTGCCTAGGGTAAGATGGAATGTAGTTTTAGAGTCTGATGCAATAGGAGCCGAGAGAGGATAAAAGAGGCCTGGTCTTGAAGGTAGCTTGATAACTCCTAGGGCATTGGTCTCTCTGTGTTGCTGTTTGCTTGTTTGTTTAAATATGTATGCATCTCACTAGAAAGCACCTTGGAAATATACATTCCTGTGATAGACAGGTTCTATTTTCTTAATTATATAAATATACAACATTACTATTATGTTGAGTTAAAATTTACAACAAAAAATAAGGATACATGCTCCACTATGTTCATAGCAGCTTTATATATAATAGCCAGAAGCTGGAAAGAACCCAGATGTCCCTCAACAGAAGAATGGATACAAAAAATGTGGTATATATACACAATGGAGTACTATACAGCCATTAGAAACAATGAATTCATGAAATTCTTAGAGAAATGGATGGAGCTGGAGAATGTCATACTAAGTGAGGTGACCCAGTCTCAAAAGAATACCCATGGTATACAGTCACTGATAAGTGGATATTAGCCTAGAAGCTTAGAACACCAAAGACACAAATCACATATCAAGTGATGTCTCACAAGAAGAAAGGAGTGGACACTGGTGCTAGAATGGACCAAAACATCATTGTGGGAGAGTACAAGAACAGTAAAGTGGGAGGGGGTGGATGCGGGAGCAGGGGGAGGGAAAAGGACATGTGGGACCTTTGGGGGTGGGGAACCAGAAAAAGGGAAATGAATTGTAAATATAGAATATATACAATAAAAAAAAATCAAAAAAAAAAAAGAAAAAAAATTTACAACAAAAATAGGAAGTCAAACTGAAAATTTAGATGAAGCTCTGGCTGATACATAGTATGCTATTAATTCACATTTTAAGTGTAAAATCTTATAAAAGTCACAGAACTGTCTCTCTCTTATTGACCACATCATTTCTTTTTCTTTAAAAAAGCAAATTTAGTCAAGCCAACCCTGCCTGGAATCTCAGCAGTTGGAGGCTGAGACAGGAAGATTTCTTTTTTATTATGGAAGATTTTAATAGAAAGTCGATGTTTTAGTTAGGGTTTCCCATTGCTGTGAAGAGGCACCATGACCATGGCAACTCTTACAAATGAAAATATTAAATTGGGTCTGACTTACAGTTTCAGAGGTTTAGTTCATTATTGACATAGTGGGAAACGTGGCAGAGGACAGGCAGACACGGAGCTGGAGAAGTCGCTGAGAGTTCTACATCTTGATCCAAAGGCAACAGAAGAAAACTATGTGCCACACTGGGTGTGCCTGGAGCATAGAAGACACTAAAGCACACCCCCACACCAAAGCACCCCCCCCAGGGTGACATACTTCCTCCAACACGGCCACACCTATCCTGGCAAGGCTACATCTCCTAATAGTACCACTCCCTATGGCCAACCTTTCAAATGCATGAGACTGTGAAGGCCAAACCTGTTCACAAACACCACAGTCGAGGAAGGTTGGGATGATGTCTCAGAGGGTAAAATGGTTGCTGTGCAAGGCAAGGTGAGGAGGAGCCCTGGCTGTCCTGCAACTCACTGTGTAGACCAGGCTGGCCTGCCACTCAGAGATCCACCTGCATCTGCCTCCCAAGGGCTGGGAAGAAAGGTGTGTACCACGACTGTCCGGGAACCCTTCCTTCCTTCCTTCCTTCCTTCCTTCCTTCCTTCCTTCCTTCCTTCCTTCCTTCCTTCTTTCCTTCCTTCCTTCTTTCCTTCCTTCCTTCCTTTCACCCTTCCTTCCTTCCATCCTTCCTTCCTTCCTTCCTTCCTTTATTTCAAAGATTTATTTTATGTGTGGGGGTTTAGTCTGTGTGTACAGAAGGGGATGAGGGAGGCCCTGGAAATGGAGTTACAGACAGTTGTTAGCTGCCATGGGTGCTGGAATTTAAACCCTGGTACTCCAGAAGAGGAACCAGTGCTCTAAACTTTAGCATCAGCTCGCCGGCCCCAGCAGCTATTTCTTAAAATCTGTATTTTCAAAAGTAGCAATACAGACATTAGTTAACAAACATTTCTGACCGTTGTCCAAGATCCACGTCACTACTTTAGCTTCTTTGTCATATTTTACAGTTAATTAAACTTCGGGGTTTTGTGGGGTTTGGTTTTTCCTTTTTCAGAGACTAGAACTTCCTGCTCTTTTGCCTCTGCCTCTGGAGTACTGTGCTGGGGTTACAGGTACATGCCACCACACATGGCTTACAACTTATTTTTACTCTTGATTTTAATGTCTATTGGAGAGGAAAAAGAAATACCACGAAAGTCTAGCCTAGACAGTATGTTATCTGTGTGGATAAGTTAAGTTAGGAAGGGTAATGGCTGTAAAAGCATGTTTCTGGAACTCTTCAACAATTTGACCATTTTTCCTGTTCTTCTAGGAACTGCTCAGACTACAAGAAAACAGAGCCTTGCATAGCTCAGCTGCCCTGTGGCTTCCTTACTTCCTTTACCTCAGTCATTACCAACCCCATCTACTGTAACCTTTTCAAGTCATTGATACATAGTGTAAGAACTTCTATCCTTAAAACTGGGTCATATAAGCCAAGACTTCATTTAAGTACCACTTACATTTTTTTGTGCTCCAATATAGTTGTGTGTTGTGGAGATGTTATTCTTTTCCAGAATGCCCCTCTTTACAGGGGACTTTTGACTAATCTTAAAATAGGATGAGAACCCTGGGGTCAATCCATAAAGTTACCAAATTTAGCTTTCACCCAGTTTTCTTTTTTCCTTGCTCTTATTAAAAAAATAAATGTAGGCACTAATGAGATGTCTCAGCAGTTAAGATCCCTGGCTTCTCTTCTAGAGGACCTAGGTTCAATTCCTATCACCAACATGGTGATTTCTAACCATCTTTAACTCCACTCCCTGTCCCGAGGATCTGATACCCTCTTCTAGCATCTGTGGATACCAAGCATAAGTGGGTACACAGACATCCGTGCAGGCAAAATACTCATTCGTGTAAAATAAATAATTAAAAATGGTAGTGTGGGGCTCACAACTGTGGTCCTAGCACAATTGTGCTGCCCAATCAACTGATACATTGTAAAACTGTCTTCCTTCATGTGGCTTGTCACACAGGTATCCCTTTAAGCAAACAGAAAAACAGTGTTTGTGTTCCTGAACTTCCTGGACCTGTGATTTCTGCCAGTATGCCAAAAATGAGCCCTGGATCATATTCCTTCAATCATGTCTTCTATTCTAAACTCTCATTTCCGTGTGTCATTCAATCCAACAATATCCTTTGCAACTTTTCAAACTCTCCCACCATATTTGTTTATTTTTTTTATTATCTTTGCATCTCCTGTGGTGTTTATCAACTGTCTTTAAGCTCGTGAATCATATCCAGCCTACGAATAAGTTAAAAATAAATGGAATTCTTTGTTTTTTTTGTTACAGTGTTTCTGATTCCTCGCTGTTCTTACAGATTCTATCTCCTGGGGTACTATCTGTCAGTCATTGCAGGTTGCCTGCTTTTTTAAAATTACTTATGATTCTGACTTCAAAGTCCTATCTACATCTATCTCTGAGGCTTTGTCTCTTCTCATTCATTTCCTTGCCTTAAGCTCATTTGTTGTTAAAAGCCAGGCATGATGTATTTATGTGATATATCAGGTAAACTGATTTTCAGAGGGACTACACATTTGGCTGTTCTTTAGGTCACTGTAAATGCTAGAAGCTTAAATTTTCTCCTGGTTTTCATGTTTTCCTCTCGTTCTTGGTCTTGAGATTCCATTTATTTGTGTCTTATCTCTTGAGTTAATGTAGAGGAGCTGTGTTGGCATTTGGCTGGTATTAGAAAAGACTAGCATTCAGTAACATCTTGAGCAAATCACAATCTTTTAGTTTTGATTGATGTGTTTTGAGGCCCTTACTTCTCTTTCTTACAGCCACTTATGTGAGCTAGAGAACATAGAAAGGACTGAAATGAAATGTTCTACCTCACACAGACCCAGCATAATGTTCTGCTAGACCTATTTCTTCTGTGAAGGATGTCTTGCAATGGAGAATGAATGTGCTGGTCATTGTCCACAAGTACTGTAACTTTCCTCTGCCAAAGTTACAAGATCTTTCTCAGCTACATGTGGAGAACTGTTGTGCCCATGCAGGAAGCATTCAAGAACCCCAAATGACCGCCAAGGAGATGATTCTGATGCCATCTCCCAAGGGTCATTATTCAAACTTAAGTTTGGCCTCACTGCTGCCATTGGTGCAACAGGACAGGAGGGTAAAGCCCCGAGCCGGCAGCAGGGCAATGTTTTATAGGAAATGGAGAGCAAGTGAGGGGGTTTATAACTAGAGACAAGCATCTAATTGAATTACTATTGTAAGCCAGGTGAATGCTCTGAAGCAAAACCATAAACAATCACAAATGACGTGAAAGTATGTCTGAACTATCGGCCTAACCCTGATTGGCTGTTGCTAGGGAGTAGCTAGGGAGTAACTCGGTACGGGCCAGAGACAAGCTATGTGGTTCTTTCCTGGAACTTGGTTGCAGCACAGGCTCAGCTGCAAGTCAAGTTCTCAGGCCCCCTTTCTTTTAAAATGAAGATCAGTCCCAAGATGGAGTAGGTCTGGCCTCTCAGGACCACTAGGGAAAAGTACCCCAGGCATTATTGTTACAAACAGAGCTTCTGTTCATTGCCTCCCACAGCTCTTAAGTTTCCAGTTTCCTGTCTGAAAGGTCATTTTATTATGTATTTTTTTCTTGTGCTCATTTATGTCTCTCTTTTATTTGTTCTGTGCACATGTGTTCATGTATGTGTGTGTGCATATAGACATGAATGTGGGAGTACATGCATGTATGTACACACCAAACCAGAAGTTTACCATTGTGTAACAATCACTAGGCTAGCTGGTCACTGAGCTGCTGGGATCTGCATCTAGGATCTGGGATCCAGATCTAGGATTATAGTCATGGCCACTTTTTTTATGTGGATCCTAGTGATTTGAACTCAGGTCCTTGAGTTTGAGTGGCAAGCACTTTTACCCACTGAACTTTCTCTCCAGCCCTTCGTCTAAATATTTTCTATATCTTATATCTCCCATACTTCTGTCTATACTTTTCTACGATCTAGATTACAATGCATTTATTTTTTTCCAACTGTACTTAACCTGTTGTCAAACCTATGCACTGAGTTCTTGAACTTGGTTGCAATATTATTCAGTTCAAAGTTTAACTTTTGTTTCTTCTTTGTAGTTCATATTTCTCTATCAAGATGACAATTATATACCATTTAATGTATTGAATGTATTACTGGTAGTTATTTCTATATTTGTGCCTAATAACTCTTATATGAATCTTCTGGTTATTTTGCCCTCAGTATTGTTAAGTACTTTTTGTACAGTCAGTATTTTTTTTTTAATGTCAGAAAACAATCATGTGATGTTTAATCCTCCCAACTTGATGGGATTTAGATTTAGCTAGGTGGGCATGCCTCTAAACTCATACTGAATAAAAAAGAAATGAGTTAGATGGCAGTACTCCTCTCTCTCTCTCTCTCTCTCTCTCTCTCTCTCTCTCTCTCTCTCCCTCCCTCCTTCCTGACTAGGGATGCAGCAGCGTGGTCCGCCATCTCTGCCCCTGACACCATGATGGATGGCACCCTCACCCCTGAGCCCAAACAAGCCTTCCTTAAGTTGGTTTTTAGATTTTTTTGTAATATGAGAAGTGATCCTGAGCTGGTTCCAAGCGCAGCTTCATTTCTGACTTACTCTTGTCTCCTAAGGTGCGGGCACGCAGGCATAACCTGCAGTGTCTGTTCCCTGAGACTGTATGGCCTCTACCTACACTGCAGCTTCTGTGGTTAGTCATCGTCGGTCTGGCAAATCTTGAGTTAACCCCTCAGAACATTCTCTTTGGGATCTTACTGTGACAAATCTGTCACTTGGCAGCTTTTCTTGTGGCTTCAAATAGATTTTATTTTTGCCTGGAACTTCTGGTTCTAGGTTGGGATTGGAATTACTAAAAACACCCCTCCCCCTTTCTCTAATATGACCATAGGGAATAATAACATCTGTTTATTATTTATATCTTTGTATCTTAAGTAATCAGGAATTCTGATTTCAACAATTAGCTTGTCAGATAAGGTCTAGTCTAGAAATGGGATGCCTATTTTGGCAGAATGTTAATTTTTTTCTTTTCTTTTTTTAAAATTATTTTTATTTTTTAATTATGTACTTTTTGAGACAGTATCTACTCTATGTCTGAAGTTATTGTGATACTTGCTATTTAATTCAGGATGTCCTTCAACTCATGTCTTTTATTGGGGAATTGAGTCCACTGATGTTAAGACACTAAGGAATAGTGATTGTTGCCTCCTGTTATTTTTGTTGTTAGAGGTGGAATTATGTTTGTGAGGCTATCTTCTTTTGGGTTTGTTGAAAGAAGAGTACTTTCTTGCTTTTTCTAGGGTGTAGTTTCCCTCCTTATGTTGAAGTTTTCATCTATTATCCTTTGTAGGGCTGGATTTTTGAAAAGATATTGTGTAAATTTGGTTTTGTTATGGAATAACTTGGTTTCTCCATCTATGTTTTTTTGTTTGTTTTTTATTTTTGTTGTTGTTGTTGTTGTTGTTTTTCGAGACAGGGTTTCTCTGTGTAGCCCTGGCTGTCCTGGAACTCACTCTGTAGACCAGATTGGTCTCGAACTCAGAAATCTGCCTGCCTCTGCCTCCCAAGTGCTGGGATTAAAGGCATGCACTACCACTGCCCGGGTTCTTCATCTATGTTGATTGAGAGTTGTGCTAGGTATAGTAGCTTGGGTTGGCATTTGCATTCTCTTAGGGTCTGTATGACATCTGACCAGGATCTTCTGATTCTATAGTCTCTGGTGAAAAGTCTGGTATAATTCTGATAAGTCTGCCTTTATATGTTACTTGACCTTTTTCACTTATTGCTTTTAATATTCTTTCCTTGTTTAGTGCATTTGGTGTTTTGATTATTATGTGATGGGAGGAATTTCTTTTCTGTTCCAATCTATTTGGAGTTCTGTAGGCTTCTTGTATGTTTATGGGCATCTCTTTCTTTAGGTTAGGGAAGATTTTTTTCTATAATTTGGTCGAAGATATTTACTGGCCATTTAAGTTGGGAATCTTCCATCTCTTCTATACCTATTATCCTGAGGTTTGGTCTTCTCATTGTGTCCTGGATTTCCTGGATGTTTTTGGTTAGGAGTTCTTTGGTTAGCATTTTCTTTGACTGTTGTGTCAATGTTTTCCATGGTATCTTCTGCACCTGAGATTCTCTTGTCTATCTCATAAACTGGTATCTTTTTTTTTTGGTTTGGTTGGTTTTTTTTTAGACAGGGTTTCTCTGTGTAGACCAGGCTGGCCTCGAACACAGAAGTCCGCCTGCCTCTGTCTCCCAAGTGCTGGGATCAAAGGCGTGCACCACCACCACCCGGCTCGTCTATCTCTTATATTCCATTGGTGATGCTTGCATCTATGACTCCTGTTCTTTTTCCTAGGTTTCCTATCTCTAGAGTTGTCTCTCTGTGTGATTCTTTATTGTTTCTATTTCCTTGTTAGATCCTGGATGGTTTTGTTCAGTTCCTTCACCTGTTTGGTTGTGTTTTCCTGTATTTCTTTAGGGAATTTATGTGTTTCCTCTTTAAGGGCTTCTACTGTTTGCCCGTGTTCACCTGTATTTCTTTAAGGGAGTTATTTATGTCTTTCTTAAAGTCCTCTATCATCATCATGAGAAGTGATTTTAAATCTGAATCTTGCTTTTCCGGTGTGTTGGGGTACACAGGACTTGCTGTGGTAGGAAAACTGGGTTCTGATGATGCCAAGTAGCCTTGGTTTCTGTCACTTAGGTTCTTGCACTTGTCTCTCACCATCTGGTTATCTCTAGTGTTAGTTGGTCTTGCTGTCTCTGGCAAGAGCTTGTACCTTCTGTGGGCCCATGAGCCTATGTTCTTAGTATGTCAGCACTCCTCGGGGAACCAGCTCTCTCCTTTTAGGATTTATGCCTGGAGGGCTGCGGGACAGCCTTAAGTCTGGAGTACAGAGGGAGATGGGAAGGATCCTATGCCCAGCTGCTCCACTGTTCCTGTGCCCTGTGTGGTCCTGGCAGGTCCTGCTTTGGACAGTTGTTGGAGTGAAAGTGGTGATGTCACCTCTGAGAGCTCAGGAGTGAGAGCACTCCTGGGAGTTCAGCTCTGTCCTGGCCTGATTTGTACACAGAGGACTGTGGGAAAGCCTTAGGTCTGGAGTGCAGATGGAGTCCCCCCATCCTCCAACTCATAACAATATACCTGCCCGTACTTCCTAAGTACTTGGATTACAAGAGTATACCACCGCATGGCTAAACTACCATGAAACTAAATCAGCTAGTCTTATAGTGTATCTGTGTTGGCTAATATGATTGTCAACTTGACATATCTATAAAGAGGGAAAGTTAATTCTTCGGTAGCCTCCCTCAGATTGTCCTGTGGAAGTGTCTGAGTGCATTTTCTTGATTGCCAATTGAAGTAGAAGGGACCCAGTCCACTGAGGGCAGTACAATTCCTTTGCATGTAGACTGGGTATCTAGCAAAAGTTACTGAACATGAGCTTGGAAACAAGCCGTTAAGCAATGTTTCTCAATGGCCTCCGCTTCAGTCCCTGCTTCCATGTTCCTTCCTTGATAACCTGTTTTGGCCTCCCTCGATGATGGCCTGTAACTTGTAAACTGAAATGAGCCTTTTCTTCCACTAGTTGTTTTTGGTGAGAATATTTTATTACAGCCACAAAAAAATCAAACTACAACAGTCACCTTTAAAGGTTTAGTTGAATTCTTCTAGGTATTATCACATGCACAATGTTTCTTTTTTGTTAACTTTCTATGCAAACAGCAGTTCTGGCTGAGGTGGAAAATTTTTATAACATCAAGCAACTGAAAATTACTTTATGAAGTTAAATATAGCTCTCAGGGAGTACTGTGGTTAAGTAAGCCTTGTAGATGATCATTCTTACTCTTAAAGAATCTTCAGAATTGTTGCTCAGTGTCTTGAGTCTACAAACCCTGCTGATAGCCTTAATAGTTTTGGATATTGTAGAGGCCATCACAAGAAAACAAGCAAGTTTTCTGAGTTGCCATAATCAGGGTTCTCTCCAGTAGCAGAACTTATAGAATCAATCTTTGTGTATATATGTATGTATATATGATTTATGTCTCAGCTGATCATCAGTATACACTGGGATCCCAAAAGAAGTAGGCTCTAATGCCAGTGAAGGAGGTGGACTTGCTAGCAAGGCAAGAGTTACCAACAGCTTCCTTCTTCCGTGTCCTGATGTAGGCTTCCTGCAGAAGGTGTGGGGCAGATTAAAGGTGTGTCTTCCTATCTCACAATCCAGATTAAAGGCCTGTGGCCTTTTACCTTCACGATCCAGATTATAAGTGGGTTTTTTTCTACTTCAAATTAAGGAAAAATCCCTCCCAAGTGTGCTGTCCACTTTTGGATTTTAGTTAATTCCAGATGAGTCAAGTTGATGAGGAAATAGCTGTCACATCATAAATAGGTTCTGAACTTCTAGGAAGGATGTCTCCCTGCCATTTATGTTTTCTAGACCACAGACATACTCTGTCTGTATTTCACATACACAGAGGGAGTGAGCAAAGGGAGACAAGACATTGTCATCCTTTCAACATTTTTCCGGGAATACAAAATCATGAACTGAACCCAGTGTTATGTGTGTTTATCCTCAGCACACAGGATGAGCAATCGCCCATCATTCTGAGAACCTTCCGACTAGACAGGAAAATTATTCAAAATGCATGTAACACAGTAACTGGGATTAATGAAGAACTAATAATTGCTTGCCTTCATGGCTTAAAATTATGTGCAAAGATATATACACATCTGTAACAAATTAAGTTTACAGTTTGCACAGTGATTTATTTTTCTGTAGAATGAGCTGTTGTACCCATTACTACAGTGTATCTATGGGTAAATGAAAGGTGTTCTAATACACCAGGCTGAGTTGACAAAGGCAGAAATTTGGTAAGTTCCCCACTGCTTCCAGCTGTATCTTTCTTTGTTCAACATGGCAAACACACCTTTAGTCATCACAGTAGGTTTTCCCACACCAATATTTTACTTAGCACATTCTATCTACTCTCTAAAACTTCTTAAAAGTGACAAAAATGATAATGACTAACTGGAAAGAACTGGTTCTCTGATGAGTTGTACTTAGAATAGCTAATTGATTGGTTTCTTCATATTTAATAAGCTTTACTTTAAAGCAATTTTGCTTTTAAATATTCTAGTCAGTAACAAATCTATAAACTTTCCAACTAGCTTAAATATACAGAACATATAATGAACTACTCTCTTTTTTATAATAAACATTTATTTACTACTCACAGAATAGTGCATTTCTGGTCTTTTGTAAAGCTGTGACTGTTCTACAGGGTGATTCAGAAAAGCTACCCTCTTCCTTCCATGGAGACAATATCCTGTGTAGCCTTGAAGTATCCAGCTTATGAAGCCCTTTGTATCTAACTTGAGGAACAAGAGGTTAGAGATTGAACCCTTCAAGGTAACTTCAGCCTCGACCAACATGTTTTCCTGCTCTCATTCAATTGAGAAGAACTTGGGTCAAAATAGTCAATAGATGGAGGAATGGGAGAAACTCAGAAGTGTAGTCCCTGAATAAGACACCATGTCAGGTGACAAATGTAACTCTAAACTACATGAGGGGCATATGCAGGTCTATTTAGCTCATAGTAGTACAGGTTAAAAAGCCAAATACCATAGAGTCATATCCAAAAGAGGTCATTTGGATGCCTCATACTATGGCAGGTATCGGGGTGTGTGTGTGTGTGTGTGTGTGTGTGTGTATGTGTGTGTGTGTATGCATGTGTGTATGCATGTGTATGTGTGTATATGCATGTGTGTGTGTATGTGCATGTTTAAGTGGTCACATGATGAGAGAGGATGCTGTAATGAGAGCCTCAATCTGATCCTTCTTTTGAGAAGGATGTTAGTCCCTTTAAAGACTTTTCATTTGAATTGTTCTCCTTTTTATACAACATGGGCTTTCTATTTACAAAAAATACCCCTCCAATTGTATGTTCTATGAATATATACATACACATACATGTACATGCACATACATGTACACATACATATACATACTTGAATGATATCATTAAAATGTTTGTTATTGTTAGGGTAGGAAATATTTGGGTATCTACTCAACCAGTTTTATTTATTTGTAGAGTTTTCCAGTGCTCTCTGCACTCTCAGGGTGGGAGTCATCTTTGATCTCTCTCTTCCTTTAAATCCCTTATGTCTTGGGAGTGGGCTACAGGCCCGTGCCCTCCTCCTCCCTAAGCTGGGTCACTTTACCTAAGGCAGCCAAACCTCCTCTGTCAAGGCACTTAAGTAAACAAATCTAAGCCAGTTTAGAGGATCTAAAACCCCATGAATTCCACACCCTTTCAAACTCCATATTCCCCTGATGAGGGCAGTAGCAACAGTCCCTTACAAGTAGACCTTGCTTTTTTTTTTTTCCTTTTTTTTAAAATTATTTTCTATATTCTTTGTTTACATTCCAAAGGCTTTCCCCTTTCCAGTCCCCCCCCCACCATATGTCCCATAAGTCCTCTTCCCCCCCATTCCCCAATCACCCCCCCTCCCCACCATTTCTCTGTTCTGGTACTCTCCTACAAAACCGGACAGGGAAAGCCCGAGTGAGGGCAGCCACTGTGGCTTAGTGGCAGAGAACTGGCTTGTCTACACACATCCTAGGTTCAATCCCCAGTAAAACACACACACACACACACATACACACACACACAAACAAGCAAACAGAACAACTTTATAACTTGAACAGAACACAAAAAATTTACCTTGTGTGTAATCTATTAAGCTTATTAGTTTTAAAATCTTGGAATTTTAATTTAATGTGTGTGTGTGTGTGTGTGTGTGTGTGTGTGTGTATGTGTGTGTGTGTGTATGTGTGTGTGTGTGTATGTGTGTGTGTGTGTGTGTGTGTGTGTATGTATGTGTGTGTGTGTGTGTGTGTGTAAGTACAAGTGCCCACAGAGGCCAATGATTGGAGCTGGCATTCCAGGTGCTTGGGAACTACCCAACTTTGGTGCTGGGATGCATTCTCTGCCAAAGCAGCATGTGTTCTTAACCACTGAGGCATCTCTCCAGCTCAAGTACACTTTTTTTTTTTTTTTTTTTTTTTTTGTTTTTCGAGACAGGGTTTCTCTGTGTAGCCCTGGCTGTCCTGGAACTCACTCGGTAGACCAGACTGGCCTCGAACTCAGAAATCTTCCTCCCTCTGCCTCCCAAGTGCTGGGATTAAAGGCGTGCGCCACCACCGCCCGGCTCAAGTACACTTACTTTTTAATAGCTACATTGAATAACACATTGGATAATATTTGGAACTGTCTGAGCAGTTTATACACCTTCAGTACTTAAACTGAATTTATCTTTAATATACTTAATTTCTTTCTTAAATGCTTGAGTTAGCTTCAGACAGCTCTAATGTAACTGCTTTAATAATTCATTAGTTAGATTATTAAACTTGGTTTAATAATTGGTGCCTCTGGTTCTCTAAGAAATTATAATACTGTATACAAGCTTAGTAATAACTTGACTCAAAACCTTCTGGCCTAAATTAATTGATTTTTTTTCCACATACAATTTAAATACTGAAGCTTCCATTCCAACAAACCAAATATGCATTAAATTTTCAGATGATCAAGTCTTTTTTTTTTTTCTTGAGACAGGGTTTCTCTGTGTAGCCCTGGCTGTCCTGGAACTCACTCTGTAGACCAGGCTGGCCTCGAACTCAGAAATGCGCCTGCCCCTGCCTCCCAAGTGCTGGGATTACAGGCGTGCGCCACCACTGCCCGGCTCAGATGATCAAGTCTTAATGTATATTTTCTTTTTACATGAAATAAATATTAACCTGAATCTTTAAATGCTTCATCGTCTTGACTGAACTCATGGGCTCGCTCGTGCATGCCCCCGACAAGCACTTTCAGCACAGCTGCCATGCTATTGTAGGCTCTGCGTAGCATAAGGAGCAAATCAGGAGAGAAAGCCTGCTCTTGTGGTACTTAACTTCCAAGGGAAGAGGACACATAATAAGATGACTAAGTAAAGCGTGGTATACCAAAAGATAATACATGTTGGGGGAGGGGTGGTCAAACCTGGAGAAGGGAATGGAAGTATTGAAAATACGGTCTCCAGAGAGCCAAGGATGCAGATGTGAGCCGGGTGGTGGTGGCGCCCGCCTTTAATCCCAGCACTTGGGAGGCAGAGGCAGGCGGATTTCTGAGTTCGAGGCCAGCCTGGTCTACAGAGTGAGTTCCAGGACAGCCAGGGCTACACAGAGAAACCCTGTCTCAAAAAAAAAAAAAAAAAAAAAAAAAAAAAGGGCAGATGTGTGTAGAGAAGGGAGCTGGAGCTGCAGATGTTCAGAGACTTTGGGCTCAGTGACAGCTGTCACTGAGCTTCTCTCTTGGTCATTGTATCCTTTTTTTTAAACAATTTATTCTAATTTTTATTGAAAAACTAGGAGGCATTTTGCTTTTATTTTTCCCAGCAGCCTCTCTGGTGGGTGTTTCTCTTTCTCTTTTTTATTTTTCTTTTAAGATTTATTTACTTATTACATGTGAGTGCACTGTAGCTGTCTTCAGACACTCCAGAAGTGTGGAGTGGATCAAGGACCTCCACATAAAACCAGACACACTGAAGCTAACAGAAAAGAAACTGGGGAAGACCCTTGAGGACATGGGCATATGGGGAAAAGTTCCTGAATAGAACACCAATAGCTTATGCTCTAAGATCAAGAATTGACAAATGGGACCTCATAAAATTACAAAGTTTCTTTAAGGCAAAGGACACTGTCAATAGGACAAAACAGTAACCAACAAATTGGGAAAGGATCTTCACCAACCCTACATCCAACAGAGGGCTAATATCCAATATATACAAAGAACTCAAGAAGTTAGACTCCAGAGAGCCAAACAACCCTATTAAAAATGGGGTACAGAGCTAAACAAAGAATTTTCCCCTGAAGAAATTCAGATGGTGGAGAAGCACCTTAAGAAATGTTCAGCATCATTAGTCATTAGGGAAATGCAAATCAAAACAACCCTGAGATTTCACCTCACACCAGTCCGAATGGCTAAGATTAAAAACTCAGGAGACAGCAGGTGTTGGCGAGCATGTGGAGAAAGAGAAACACTCCTCCACTGCTGGTGGGACTGCAAGCTGGTACAACCACTCTGGAAATCAGTCTGGCGGTTCCTCAGAAAACTGGGCATGACACTTCCAGAGGACCCTGTCATACCACTCCTGGGCATATACCCAGAGGATTCCCCAGTAATAATGATGTAATAAAGATACATGCTCCACTATGTTCATAGCAACCCTATTTATAATAGCCAGAAGCTGGAAAGAACCCAGATGTCCCTCAATGGAGGAATGGATACAAAAAATATGGTATATATATACACAATGGAGTACTATTCAGTCACTAGAAACAATAAATTCATGAACTTCTTAGACAAATGGATGGAGCTGGAGAACATTCTAAGTGAGGTAACCCAATCTCAAAAGAACACTCAAGGTATGCACTCACTGATAAGTGGATATTAGCCTAGAAGACGGGAATACCTAAGACACAATCCACATATCAAATGATGTCCAAGAAGAAGGAAGGAAGGGCCTCTGACTCTGGAAAGGCTTAATGTAGCAGTGTAGGGAAATACCAGAACAGGGAAGAGGGAAAGGGTGAATGGGGGAGCAGGGGAGGTGAAGAGGGTTTATGGGACTTGTGGGGAGGGGGGAGCCTGGAAAGGGGAAAATCATATGAAACGTAAATTAATATATCAAATTTTAAAAATTTAAAAAATAAAATAAATAAAAGCAAAAAAAAAAAAGATTTATTTATTTATTACATGTGAGTGCACTGTAGCTGTCTTCAGACACTCCAGAAGAGGGCATCAGATCTCATACAGATGGTTATGAGCCACCATGTGGTTGCTGGGATTTGAACTCAGGACCTTCAGAAGAGCAGTCAGTGCTTTTAACCACTGAGCCATAGCTCCAGCCCCTTGGTCATTATATCCTAAACTACTAATTCATGGAAAGCTTGGTCTCCAGCCTCACTTCACCTACAGTTCCTTTCACTCATGTTTGATGAATTTTGCATATCTTCAGGTTTTAAAGAAGATGTATAGCTACCTCTCATAGAGCTAAAGAATTATTTCCATATTTCTAGGGTCTATGGTTACAACTATGAAATTATTCTACCTTTAGAAACATAATTTTGTTTATAAGTACATATAAAATATAAGTATTACTTAAGTTCATATTAATAGACTTTATCCTGAAAAAATCTATTTATTGCCTTTGGAAAATGATACTTGAAATATATCTAGACTACTAATCATTTCCTGGAATAATTAAGTTATATTCAAATAAATGAACAGTGAAGGAATTCTGCTAATTTGTTTCAAGAAATGACATGGGCAAGTTTATAATTCCATTTGGCTACTTTCATTGAGCTTAGTAATATCTACTTCCATCAGTGATGCTTAGTAAGAGAAATAGCATAAGTTACTAATTTAGCAAATGGAAATTACCAGTATTTCTAGGATATTTTTAAAATTTGATAATTAGTTTGCTTTTAAAAGCACTCTAAATGTGCTCTGTTAAAATTTCTGATTATAAAAAGATATGATACGGAACTTAAATCAACAAATCTATAGTTTGTTTTAAATTGCATTTGGCATATGCACACAAATAATGTCATAAACTGATTTAAGTTTATTCAATTCGAAGGTTTTCATGGAGAAATGTAATTATATAGCATATGGTCTGTACAATAAAACCACTGCTATACTTCATGATAATGACTTTGGGGAAAAAAATTGCTTCAAGTGCCTGAAAGGAAGAAGCTGCTAAAACCAGAAAAAAAGAAATATACTTTATGAGTAGCTCAAGTCGCAAGGTGGAAGGACTTCAGGGTGCACAGTGTATGTGATATACCCAGAAAGGCTTGACATAAGGCACGAGGCAGAGACAAAACACATGACCGAGGCAAATTATAAAGAGAGAATTAATTGGGTTTATGGTTTCAGAAGGTCTTTGAGTCCATGGGGGCAATGCAAAGGCACGGCAGCAACACTGGCTGAGAGCTCAAATCTTAGAAGAGTGAGCAGAAGACAGTGAGCACACTGGAAATTGAATGAGTCTTTTGAAACTTCCAAGTTCACCCCAGTGACATACATCCTCCAATAAGTCCACACCTCCTAATCCTTCCCAAGTATTGCCACCAAATTGGGAGCAAGTATCTTAAACAAAAGGTTTTGTTCAAACTGGATGTTTGCATGTAGAAAAATGCAAATAGATTCATATTTATCATCCTGCACAAATCTTAAGTCCAAATGGATCAAAGAACCAACTATAGAACCAGATACACTGAACATGATAGAAAAGAATTAATTCTTATAATCTTTTATTCTTAATTTTAATTATTTTTTATTAATTAACAATAAATAAGTGGAACCTCATGAGACTAAATGGCTCCTGTAAAACAAAGGACACCTTGAATGGGACAAAGAGGCAGCCTACAGAATGGAAAAATGCTTTTACCAATTCCACATGCAATAGAGGACTAATATCCAAAATATATAAAGAACTCAAAAATTAGATACCAAAAAACCAAACAATCCAATTTTAACGAGGGGTACAGATCTAAACAGAGAATCCTCAACAGAGCAATCTCAAATGGCTGAGAACCACTTAAAGAAATGTTCAACATCTTTAACCATCAGAGAAATATAAATCAACGTTTGAGGGTCCATCTTACACCTGTCTGAATGGCTAAGATCAATAACACAAGTGACAGCTCATGCTGGTGAGGATGTGGAGCAAAGAGAACATGCCTTCATTTCTGGTGGGAGTTCCATCTTGTACAGCAAATACAGAAATAAATATGGTAGTTCTTTAGAAAACTGGGAATTTCTACCTCAACACCAAGCTATACCACTCCTGGACATATACCCGATGACACTCCATTTTCCCACAAGAACACTTGCTCACCTATGTTCATAGCTATAATAGCCAAAAACTGGAAATAACCTAGATGTCCCTCAAGTAAAGAAATAAAAGACAATGTGGCTCATTTACATAATGGAATATTACTCAGCTATTAAAAAATGACATCGTGAAATTTGCAAGCATATGGAAAGAACTAGAAAAAGTCATCTTGAGAGACATAATCAAGACCCAGAAAGAAAAATATGGTATATATTCAATTATAAGTGGCTATTAGATGTTAAGTAAATGATAATCAATCTATAATCTGTAGACCTAGAGAGGTTAGATACAGAGATGAGCTCTAGTGTGGGATGCATGGATCTCCCTGGGAAAAGGAAATAGAATAGACTTTGCAAATGGATGGGGGGTGGGGGGGTGGAGGGTGGGGGTGATGGGAGTCGGATCAGGAGATGGGATGGAGGGAGAGAATAAAGGGAAAGATAGCTGGAACTGAGGAGCATTTGTGAAGTGATATGGATATGTCATGCAGGAAGCTTCCTGGAATCTATGTAGGTAATCCTAATGAAGACGCCTACTAATGGGGGATACAGAGTCTGAACTGGCTACCTCTTTCAGCCAAGCAAGGCTCCCAGTGGGTCACATGCCTACAGTCTGTTAAGTTTTTACCCAAGAGAATCTGTGAAGATCACCAAACCACTCACACTGATGCTAGGATAGAGGATTGCTCTCTCAAAATGGATAGCAGGGCTCCATTGCTGAGGATGACATCCACACAACTCATTGAACACTGGAAGATTGAGCTGGTGCCTGCATGGAGCCTTCACCATATGTTCTATTCTCTTTGGTACAGGAAGGTACTGAAAGAGAATCCTGGACACCAACCCAGCCACATAACCTTTGACTTAGAATCTGTCCTGCCTGTGAGATATGTTAGGGTAATGAGGGTACAAAACTTGTGGGAGTGGCCAATTTGAGTTATCTCAACTTGAGTCATACTCCATGAAAGAGAGACAATACATGACACTTCTTGGATGCCCAGTAATCAGAGATGGGGGGGGGGCGGGAATCAGTGAAATGATTTCTAATGATTGTCTGCATACTCATAGAATCATTGGTGCCTTGCCCAGTAGTCATCAGAGATGCTGCCTCCAGAAGTAGATGGGACTGGATACAGATACCCACAGCCAGACATTATGTGGACAGAGTCTAAATTGGAGGTCTCCATTTAGTCCCTCTTTATGGCGCTCCAGTAGCCCAGATAAAGATGGGCAGGAAAGACTGTAGGAGTCAGAAGGGATGGAGGATGCCAGGGAAACATGGCTCACTGAATAAACTAAGCAGGGTGCATATGCCTCACAGAGACTGAAACAGCGAGTACAGGCCCTGTGTGGGTCTGTATATATGTTATGGTTTTAGCTTGGTGTTTTTGTGGGACTACGAACTGTGGGAGTGGGAGTGGGTGTGTCTTTCACTCCTTGGCCTGCTCTTGGGACTCTTTTCCTCCTGTTGGATTACCTTGTCCAACCTTGGTACGAGGGTTTTTGTGACGGTATTTTGTTTTGTCATGTTTGATTGTTCTCTCTTGGAGGCCTGTTCTCTTCTAGAGAGAGGTGGAAGGAGAGTTGATGGGAGGAGGAGGCGCCGGGAGGAGCAGAGGGAGGTGGAACTGGTCAGGATGCATTGTACGAGAGAAGAATTTATTTTCCATCTTTAAAAACGTTGTTTGACAATAGCTAGTAAAGAGAATGTAAATTTTCTTCAAGTGGTAAATAGGATACATAACTCCTATTTGGGACTTTTGAGACAGGGTGTCATGGAAGCTAAGCTGACCTCAGGTTTGATATGTAACCAAAGGTGGCCTTGAACTGGGTATCCTCCTGCCTCACCTTTCCAAGGGCTAGGAGAACAAGGATAAGGATGGCCTACCACTTCCAGCAGAAAGAACTTGAAAAAGTAAAAAAATCTCTTGGTTTATGTTCTGGTTTATATGGAGAACAGTTTCACTTGTAAAATTCCCAAACTAAAAGACCATTCATAAAAACTTAGGATCTATGATCGATGACATGCTAGCACAGGAATGAAGTGATTTATAAGGCACAGTTATCCATTCTACAGACCTATTTCACTCCATTTATCTTTTTCTAGTCTAACAGTAGGAATATAGTGTGTACCCAGTTTTTCTCTGTAAAATATCAAATTCATCTCTCCAATATTGTCTAGGTAAATTTCATGTCTCCAAAAAAACGATATCTTGAAGTTAAAGAATCCTAGTGTGTATCTAAAAATCACCACTTGGATTACAAAAAATAAGACAAAAATCAATAGGACATTATTCTACCTAATAAAAATTTGCAGAAGTTAGTAATGCATAACGTACTGTTGGCACACATGGTACTGGTAGTATGTAATCTATCACAGGAAATAGAAGGCAGTGAACCTTCAAATGGCAAAGAGTATGATGGTTGATTTCAGTCTGGGAAGAGTTGAAAATTTCATTTGTGAGAAAAAGAAGGATGTTTGTTTGATATGAAGAAATACCACATTATGCTTTGATTTATTCAGTGACATTAATTGGACATCTATTACATGTGGGAAGTATCCTAAAAACTAGGAACAGGTGTGTTAGAAAAGAGAAAAAAGTCCTTTCAGGAAAATTGAAACAAACTACAAAGTAGCCTTTGCCAATATCTGAGTTGCCCTCAGCCACCCTCCCTTGATTTACTCTGTTTCTGATCATATCCTTCTACCCTTCTGTCTAACTTTAGCTATAGAACCCCAGAGTTCCTTCTTTGTACTTCTCTACCTACAGTCACTCTCTTGATGATCTCACAAAAGCTTTTAAATATGGTGTGTGTGTGTGTGTGTGTGCGCGCGCGATATCTTGATACCTGACAGGTATTTGCTTCTCTTTAACCCATATCTAAACGTGACGACTCTGCCACCATTCCATCACACACACACACACACACACACACACACACACACACACACACACGCAGTTGCCACCCAAATGTATTTCTCCAACTTTGAATCTCCCCCATGAACCGCGTACTCATAGTCAACCACCCACTTCACGTCTCATCTTGGGTGTCTAAAATGTCAAACTGAACATATCCAAAACGCAAACACCGGAGCATGGTGGGTGGAAAAGAGGTTGTAAGATCACTTGGATTGAGAAAATAAGACTTAACATTAAATGAAAGAATTAAAAATGTACAGAGAGTTGTGCATGGGTGTTAGCATGTTTGACAGGAAGTGAGGAGTCTGACCCCAGGAGCAGTTGGGGGAACTTACTAAGAAGGATGGAATGGTGGCAGAGTCGTCACGTTTAGATATGGGTTAAAGAGAAGCAAATACCTGTCAGGTATCATGCGCTGACAGCATCCCTGCGAAACAGGTTGTGGGGATTCAGAAATCATAAAGGACAATGAAGGCGTCAAGCGGGTGAAAGAGCAAAAACCAAATCAAGGCAAGATGCCCTGTGCTGCGACAGCTCTTATCGCACGCACACACGTGTGATCGCATCATTAGCCCTCCAAACTGGACTGAAAAAGCACTGGATCAAAGACTTGGAATATTTCGTTGTTTTTTTTTTTTTTTTTAATCTTCAGCTGTGAGGATATGAGCACGATGCAGCATTATGTGGATACCGTATGAGTGGTTGAGCAAAAGTGAGAGCAAGGACAGAGAAGAGGTGTGGACGAGGAGTTGGAGAACATGAAGAAAAGATGTATCAAGAAGTGAATTGAAGAGGTGACCAGGAGGGTTGGCATTCTAAGAAAGTAGGGCAGTTTGGGAAATTCTGGAGCACTTTGATTTGGGATCACAAAATACAATTTAAAATGTAGAAAAAGAAAAAAAAGGGGGGGCAGTGGTGGTGCACACCTTTAATCCCAGCACTTGGGAGACAGAGGCAGGCGGCAAATTTCTGAGTTCAAAGCCAGCCTGGTCTACAGAGTGAGTTCCAGGATGGTCAGGGCTACACAGAGAAACCCTGTCTCAAAACAAATGAACAAACAAACAAAAATAATAAAATAAAATGTAGAAAAAAAGAGTACACCATGTCAAGGATGCATTTGTAAGCTATCCTAAGATTTACTCCGTGTACAATTGATCCTGAGGTCACAAAGAGTTTTCAGTAAAGAAGGGACATGTTTGGGCACATAGGACAGCGTGATCTGGAAGGGGGATCCGACTGTGAAGCAGAGGATTTAAGGAAGTTAGGTCTAGCCTGGTTTAACAGATGAGGAGTGAGATGTGCTGTGCACAGATGTGGCATTTCAGATTAGAATCAGGAGACAGCGCTGACCCAAAGATCTCCGTGATTGCATCATTTGTTCTATCACCGATTTGCAGCCTCGGCCTCCTCCCTACGTGCTTACCATTGCCTTGAGCTTCTCAGTCTGTTCATGGGAGTAATTAAGAAGGGAGACCCAAGATCTCAGCACACTGAAAAGAAAGGTCGCCCTTGCTGATCTCTTTCCCTAAGTATGTGCCCTGAATTTCCTATTCCAGATGCTGCCTTCATTCTGTAATCACACTCCAGGGGCCATCTAAGGAGCCAGTAAAATGCCTGTAACTCATTGCTGCTAATTGCACTAGTTGCATAGTTATTGTTAATCTATAATCATTTTTTTATCAAATACGAAAATTCTTTAGACTCACAGATTTAGAATTTCACACTTTTTTTTTAAGATTTATTATTAAATGTAAGTACACTGTAGCTGTCTTCAAACACTAGAAGACAGATCTCATTAAGAATGGTTGTGAGCCACCATGTGGCTGCTGGGATTTGAACTCAGGTCCTTTGGAAGAGCAGTCAGTGCTCTTAACTGCTGAGCCATCTCTCCAGCCCAGAATTTCACACTCATTTCCTGTCCGGGCACTGTGTTTGCTTAGCCAACTGTACAAGTATACTTGCTGGTCCTGTGTGACTCCCATGTCACCTCATTGGATCTCAGTTTCCTGACCTTTTCATTGCTACCCACAGAGAATCTTCTGGTTGCAGGACAGTTTAGGATTTTAAGAGAAAATAGTTTCAGTTCCAGTTTTATTTTAGAATGCCTCTGCAAAAACGTAGCTTTCAACTCAAAGAGAATAAGAGACAGTTTGTTTTGGAGCCAAATATAAGTGGCCATGTGCCGGGAGCACAGAGTCAGGGTGTTCCATTGGGGATGTGGCTACGTGTTCTTAGGGGCTTCCATTAGAGGAAACGTTAGGTAGGTGGGGTTTGTGTTACAGTTTCTGATGTTACTTGGTGACATGCTTGAGATTTCAGATGCTCGGTCCCGAGCAGTTGTCTAAGAACACACCTTAAAGGTTTTGATAGATGCTGTGATGTTTGGTCAGACATAGGTATGGGCTTTGGAAGGGACTAAAAATATCTGGAGATAATTTGTCTCTGATCTGCAGCATTTCGGTTTGCCATAATCACTTTGTTCAGTCTTTTGATCTTAGAGAATCTTGTAAAGTAAGGGTGGTTTGTTTTTCCGCTGTCCTTCTGGGAAGGTTAGATCACAAGAGCAGTACTTAAAACTTTCAGTTAAGGTTTAGGAGTCACATATGAGAAGTTTAATTGCCAGGCGGTGGTGGTGGTGGTGGTGGTGGTGGTGGTGGTGGTGGTGGTGGTGGCGGCGGCGGCGGCGGCGGCGGCGGCGGCGGCGGCGGCGGCGGCGGCGGCGGCAGTGCACGCCTTTAATCCCAGCACTTGGGAGGCAAAGGCAGGCAGATTTCTGAGTTCGAGGCCAGCCTGGTCTACAGAGGGAGTTCCAGGACTGCCAAGGTTACACAGAGAAACCCTGTCTCAAGAAAGAAAGAAAGAAAGAAAGAAAGAAAGAAAGAAAGAAAGAAAGAAAGAAAGAAAGAAAAGAAGAAGAAGAAGAAGAAGAAGAAGAAGAAGAAGAAGAAGAAGAAGAAGAAAGTTTAATTGTGTCTCTTGTGTAAATTCCTTAGGTGTGGATGCTGAAACAAGATCATGCCTTTGGGGCCTGCCTAGGCTAAAAGTCACATCCAGACTAGCCTGACCTACAGAAGATATTTGATCTAAAGAGAAAAATAGATGTTACTAGGACTATTTCAGTTGGCTGAGTGCTTACCTGTCAGACTAAAGTCCTGGATTTGAAGCCTTGGGTCAGGTCTCCAGCACCACATTAGCAGGGCACAGTGGTTCCTACCTAAAATGCTAGCACTTTGGGGCTGGAGACAGCAGGGGGAACAGGAGCTTAAGCTGTTCTTCTCATCTTCCACTACACAATGAGGTCTGGGCCGTCCGGGTCTATGTAAGAACATGAATCAAAATAGTTCTTTCACATTTCACAAAACAATGAAAGAAAAGAGTGGTGGTTTTGTCATATGACTAAGCTGCTTTTCTGCAATTAGTCAAAATCTGTTTGGTTTCTTCCTCAAGAGTGCCAACTAAATCATAAATCTGAAATTCAGGCATGAGGATCATCTCCCTCTATAATGTTCATTTTACTCTATTCTATAAGCACATATTATTTTTACCAGGACAGTATTGCATTAGTTACTTGGCTTCATAAAAATAGTCATATTTATGAGACAGGCAAGCACAGACATAGCTTACCAAGCTGGGACCCTGTTCAGCTTGGGCTGTGCATGGATTCTTCCTCTGAGAATGCAATTGGGAAACTAGGCTTCCTACCTGCTTCAAAATGCACTACACCCAACTTCACAAGTGGGATAGGTTTCTCCTTTTCTAACCATCATCTAGTCACTCCCCTGTTGTGGTAAGTTTGTATTCAAACATATTTCAAAAAAATATTCAGTGTGGTGGGCAAGGCACGGGCCAGCTTGAACTAGTTTTTGGGTATATGTGCTATTAAGTCAAACCATGTCATCTGAGTGACCTTTCAGGGACAAATATCTATTTACCATCTTATGCCTGTGCATAAGTGGGCCCGCATATGACTAAAATCAGATGCATTGTGGGAAGGGGCATTACAGTGAGCCAAGGCTCAGAAGCCTGTCAGTGGAAACAAAGAATTGCTTACACTAAGCGTCCCTGGCAACAGCTCCTCTCTCTAGGCCCGGTGAAGGAAAATAATAACCCTTGATCTCAAGCAGTCTTATTGAAGGAGCCCACTGTTCTCTTAGAGCATATCTGACTTGTAATATCACTTTGCTTTTCAAAACATGTTTTTATGCTTCTAGATTGCAATCTGTATACAAATCTCCAATCCTTTGAATAAATCCCAAGAATTTAGGAACACCCCAGTAGCTATAGACAACAACAATAGATAACAACAATAGATAACATCAACAAAGAAATGTGAGATGTCTCTCTCTCCTCTCTTTTCTCTCCTCTTTCTCCCTCTAACTACTATATTTATAAGAATGTTTTATGGATTTCTGCTTAAGTCTAGTAGGTTAAAATAGATAAATCTTTTAAGAAATGTTTACATTGCATTTTAATAACTTTTTCCTTTACCTCTCTTGTATTTATATTGGTTTATTGGTTTTGTTTGGTTTTGAGAAAGGTTGTAGGTTATTTCTCCACCGCTGGTGTAAAGAGCCAATCAAGCCGGATTAGACAGGTTTATTGGGTGGCTGCTCTCAGGTAAGTTCACTGGGCCCAAGGATTGAGGCACTGTGTGTTGTTCCTGGGTTTTCGGCACCAAATGTGGGGTTTATAAAAAGAGAGAGAGGTTTAGAGAATGGTATATGGCACTGTGGGAAGGAAGTGCCTAGGCGAGCCCATGCCCACGCACCCCTTGCCCCTGAGGGACCAGACACACACAGATATGGTATAGAATAGAGTTTATTCAGGGCAGAGGATGGAAGTTAATGGGGCAGTGGAGGCAGAGAAAGGCAGAGAGAGAGAGAGAGAGAGAGAGAGAGAGAGAGAGAGAGACAGAGACAGAGACAGAGACAGAGACAGAGACAGACAGAGACAGAGAGAGAAGTGGAGGCTGGCCATGACCACATGGAGGAGGGGGGGAGAGCCCAAGAGGGGCAGAGAGGAGAGAGTGCCAAGAGGCAAGAGCAATGAGAGAGAGAGAGAGAGAGAGAGAGAGAGAGAGAGAGAGAGAGAGAGAGGAGGGGCAAGCAGCCCTTTTTATAGTGGGCCAGGTCTAACTGGCTATTGTCAGGCAACTATGGGGAGGGGCATACCTGGCTGTTGCCAGGTAACTGTGGGGTGGAGCTTAGATAGAATACTAACACTGTGTGGGTGCAGATAGAGAAAGAGAAAAAGGATGCGTGCAGATGGTGACGGGGGGGGGGGGGGAGAGAGAGAGAGAGAGAAAGAGAGAGAGAGAGAGAGAGAGAGAGAGAGAGAGAGAGAGACTGGATATAAAGGGATATAGGGAGGCACCTCTAGGGAAAAGGCAGCCCAGCCCCTGGGCTGGAAAGTTCAGAGTTGGGGGCAGGGAATGTCAGGTAGGGACTGAGGGATGCTGGGAGAACCTGGAGGCCAGGACTGCTTTGATATTTAAAATATGCACCTCAGTCCCTTGTCCTGGGGTCTGAAAGCAAACAAGAGGGTTTCTCTGTGTAGTTCTTGGATGTCCTGGAACTCTGCTTATGCCTCCTGAGTGTTGGGATTGAAGGCATGTACCACCACACGCAGCTTACCTCAACCTTTCAATGTCTATTTTGTGTGAAAATTTTTGTAATTAGTTATATTTTGGGGGTAAACCATGTTAACTAAGATCTAAGCCTACCATGACCAGGTAGCTTCTCTGAGCTCAGCATAAAATGGAGGACTCCCTTACCCATCAGGGCTTCTCCTGGTCTCCTCTACAGACCTACAGACTTCCTCTCCATAAGAACCTACCCGTCATGTACCTAGAAGTCCTGGAATACCTCTCTATGCAAATGAGGTACTCACAGATCTGTAAAAACTCTAGCCAATGATTTCATTTACCATGAACACTCCTTCTGTAAGGGTCCATGATTCGCTGAAGAATGATACCCCAGACTCAAATAGTCTGCCAAAGCGAAGAACGCTTTACTCTGCAGAAGTCCAGCACGCTGGGAACTACCACTTACCAAGATGGAGAAGCCCAAGTGAGCTTGCAGGCCCAATTTAAAGCACTTTAGGGAAATTCCAGGGATGGGTAGTGACTACCTTTATCTTGATTGGTTGACGTTCTAGAACCAATGATGGGGATCTGGGGGCGCTGTACACTGTGTAGAAGCTGTTACTGGCCCATTGAACTTGGCTCAAACCAGGTGGCACGGCAGCTTCTGATGGATGGCTGCCTGAGGCCTGGGATTTTTCCAGTAACTGATTTGCCTGTACCAGTTCTTGGAGACCTAGGCCTAGTCTCCTAAACTGCAATTTGAAGGCTGTCATGGAGTCAGCCTATCTCAGTCCTCTTACTTCCCACTCTCCAAATTCCACATATACCTTTGGTTCACCCCAATAAAGTGTATGCATACAAACCCACCCCAATAAGGGTATGTGCAGAAGCTAAGACTGTCTCAGAGAGCTATTTTATTGAAGACCATTGGAGAAGGCCTTCTCTCTTGGCTCTCCTAGCCTACACACCCTTCCAGGTGGACCTTGATCCTGCAGAATGCACCCACGCAGTACCCAGCTTCATCCTTCCAGTCCATTGTGCAGTGGAGTCTGGATACTCTGAGTGGGAGGAATCCGGGGATGCAGAGGCACAGCTGGAGATCTAGGTCTAGACCCACAAAATGCATACCACAATATTTTATCTCATAAGGAGCGTAACTTTGCTTTGTTGTTACTGTTTTGATAATCTTTATGTCTTAATTACCAAAGTTAGCTTATTTAAGTTAATAACTTATGTGTGAATTTAAATCTATTATTTTTATTTTAATTATTTTTTTGTGCAGTGTGTGTGTGTGTGTGTGTGTGTGTGTGTGTGTGTGTGTGATGTTTATGTGGCTATGGGTATGCACATGTGAAAGCATATGTGTGGTCTCAGGACAACTCTTGGGAGTCAGCTTCATTGCTCCAGAGTCTGATCTCAGGTGACAGTCTTATACAGCTTCTGGGGCATTTTCTGGACCTCTCTATCATTTCTCTTTAGTAAAATATTTCTCTTCTCAGTTCTTTTTTCTTTGGCGCCAGCTGCTCCAAAAATATACAATCAAAGTTATTCTAGCAAGATTCCGCACTGTAAGGCAGGTGTTAGTGAAAATATAGGACTCAGGGTTGGAGAGATGGCCCAGTGGCTAAGAGCAATTGTCGCTCTTTCACAGGACCCAAGTTTGGTTCCCAGTGCCCATGTTGAGTGGCTCACAGCCACCTACAGCTCCAGCCCCAGGGCGCATGGCACCCTCTATTGGCCTTCAAAGGCACCCCACGCAATACACATAAATAAAAATGATTTTTAAAAAAACAGAAAATATAGGATTTCTACAAACATAACTCAATTATTGCATGAACAGGATGCAACACAATCAGGGGTGTGAGGAGACTAGAACTGGAGCAGCAGTGGGTGGGTGGCTGAGTTCCAGCCATCAAGAGTGCCCAGCTGTCAAACGTCCACCACTGAGATGTTTACCATTAACAGTAGACATCTCCATTGGTTGGTTTGAGCTGTATATAAGACAATCTTATAATCATAGTATAGCAGTATTTCTTTTATGGTAAAGACCAGTGGATAAACTTCTAGACTTTTTAATCAGAGATGTTGTATTATATAGACATTTATCCCGTGGCCCTGAAAAACAGAAAAAGTAACTATTTTGGAAAAAGTCTGACTTGCCCAGAATAATACCTAGAAATAGACAGTGACATTTACAATCTGGAATGAAATTTGTATACTGTCATTTCTATCCACATTCCAATAACACAAACAAGACATACAGAGAAGTATAACATCTACAGAGCAAGGAAGGCTAAGGAACCAGGATTTACTGGATACTGGTCTAGTCCGACTGAGCATCTAGCTAGGAGATGGTCTTACAGAGACATAACTTTCTGTGCTCTCTGCTTATGCAGGAAAATTTTTACCCTTGGGCTTCTGCACCCTGTTCTGTTGATCTTTATGAATTTTTAAGTGAAATCTGGAGGGCAGCTGGATCTTTTCTTTAAAATTCAGCTTGAAGTAGACTATACATTTTGAAAGTTGAAAATAAGATTGTATAAGTTATTGATCCCGTTCCTCTTTTCTTGCCATGGGAAATTCTACAGAGTTCTTCAGTTGGAAGAAAAGTCTATTTCAACAGACATTTTCAGCTAGGTTCCATTTGATGTCAGGGTCTACAGTTGGTCTTTGGAATGATTTCAATTAGATTCTGTATTTTTTTTTCTATTGTGAAACTGATTAATAAAGTAGAATTTGTAATAATACAAATGAATGTAAATATATGAATGTTGATCTTGATAACTTTATGTATTCTTTTACTCTGTTTTCATCCTATCTTCATGTTACATTTACATATTTTTCCTATTTGGTAATTTACACATTTGTATATATTTCTGAGTATACCATTATAACTTAATACAAGTACCATTGCCATATGAGAGTCACTGCTATTTGATTACTTTTACTCTTAGAAAAATGTAACAAATAACTAAAATATTGGAAATTTTCTTATGGAGAATAAGACTGAGCCATTTTCAAAAATGTAGTTACATACTGCCAAGACTACAAGTTTTTGTTTTTCTTTTTCTTTTTTCTTTTTTTTTGGTTTTTGTTTGTTTGTTTTTGTTTTTTCGAGACAGGGTTTCTCTGTGTAGCCCTGGCTGTCTTGGAACTCACTCTGTAGACCAGGCTGGCCTCGAATTCAGAAATCCACCGGCCTCTGCCTCCCAAGTGCTGGGATTAAAGGCATGTGCCACCACTGCCCGGCTTGCCAAGACTATAAGTGTGATACCTCTGACTATAAGAAGCATTTGGATTAAAGTTTAATGCAGTAGGTTACATTACAAAAAAAAAAAAAAAAAAAAAAAAAAAAAAAAACATAAGCAGAATAAAAATTTCTACTCCAACTATGTAGCTAAACCAGAAAGTATAGAATAAGACGCCAGAATGGTGGGGTATTTTCACTATTATGTACTGATGATGGTTGACCTTGATAGCCAAATGTGAGATTTAGAATCACTGTGGAAACAAACTTCTGGATATGCCTGTGAGGGGTTTCGTAGATTCTGTTAATTGGATGTGGAAATACCCACCCTTTGTACGAGCAGAACCTTGCCAAAGGTGGGAGGCCTGGACTGGAAACAAACTTCAACAGTGCTCTCCACTTCCTGGAAACACATGCAATGTGACCAGCTGCCTCATATGCCTGCCACCCCGCCTTCCTTGCCATCATGTCTTCTACCCTCAAACCATGGGCCAAAATAAACCCACAGCAACAAGAGAACTAATACAAATATCCTATGATAAAAAATAATTTGTACCAGATACAAGAGAAATAAAGTATAATAACTGCAAAACAAATAGTCACCACACTATGTAGACATGTGCTGCTTTTTAATTGTAAAGGGATGAAAGGAGAAAAATCAATTTTAGTGGGTGTGGGTGACCTAGAAGCATTAAGAACATCACAGGAGTAAGAAACAGCAGAGAGCACAGATTTTTTCGATAGAAGGAAGGGTAGCAGAGATATTGAGAAGTGTAAGAATGCAATAATAAAAAGTAAACCTGTCAGACTTTCAGAGGAAATAGGGAAAGAAGAGATGATGAAAGGAAAGAAACGAAGGCACAGAGAGAAGGAAGAAGGAAGGAAGAGAGGAAAGGAGAAGCTATGAAGAAAAGATGAAGAACAGAAGAGGGAAGACGGGAGAAGTCAATCAGTCCCAAGGCAGTTACCAGCTGTAAGGCTCTTGGGCCCTAAAGAGGTTTATCTTATCATTGTTTTGTTATGGAGATTTTCCTTTTCCTTTCTTTGTCCTTTTCTTACATTTAAAAGGTATATCTAGCATTCTGCATGTGCATCACTGGGAAGTTCTCAGCCACCCACTGAGGTTTTCTACTGCCAGGAATAAAGTTTCTGCTTATGGAAATCCTTCAAAAGTTTAGGGAGGAAACTAGATGCCAATACTAATTTGTTCCAAATCTTGTTATTGGTCTCAGAAGCTCAGATATATATATACATATACATACACATATATATAATTTTAAGGTAATTTTCATGCATAATTTTTTAAATGCAGGTGTCAAATATATCTCTAAGTTGCCTGCACTATGTAGAAGAGCAGGTTGATAGGGTGAATCACTAAAGGAAAGTCACTGAATGGTTGTCCAAATTTTATTATCCTATTCTGTTTACTTTCTGAGTCCTGATTTATGATAAAATAATACCCAAGATGCAGCCTGTCTCATCCTCTCCCACATGTGTGCCTTCAGGTCAGAATACAGCAATTCCATTCCTTTAGCTATTCTTTCCTTCTTTAAAGCCTTAGATTTCTGGACACTTGTATACTAATACATCCAACCACCTACATCCCTCCTACCACCTACCATTTACTAAGCCATCCTCCTTTGCTGCTGCATAACTCAAAGTCTATCTACTTCACCTTGGTCATTTCCAGAGTGAGCTACTTGATCCCTTTGCCAGTGCCATTCCTCCAGTAGTCCCAGTTCTTTTATGTTAGCCAATCAACCTTCATAACATCACTAGTTCCTCTGTCCTTCATGTTCACTTTCACTCTTGGTCAGAGGTCGCAGTGTTAATTTCTAATAAACACCTCAGAAATCTCACTTTTTTCTAGGGCAAAAAACAAAAAACAAAAAACAAAAAACAGGCCCCATCTTTTGGGGGAATCCAGCTATCAAATCAATAGAAAAGGGAAAAGTATGTATATCTCCACCTGTTGTCAATGAATGATCACACAGCCTGAAGAATAAGGCTCATAAAATGATGTTCAAGGCTATTCAGAAATCCCTTCTGATTGCCTTGAATTTCCTCTTTTCTCTGAAATGACTAATGTCATTCCTAGCTCTCCAGCCTCTCTGTCCTTGCCTTCAGTGATGATTTCACTTCTCCTCACATTTTATTAAAAAGAAAAGAAAAAAAAACAAAACCACATAATCAAAAAAGCATCGAAACTCTACATATCTGTAGTCACACTGTATTGGGAGAACGGAGGTGGCACCATCACTTTCCAGCAGAATAGTCACTGGTGACTATTCCGGCCCCACTGAATAGCTTGGCATCCACAGCCACGCAGGCAGCCTCAGTTAACCGGAACAGTCACAGAGCAACATCCAAGACACGAAAATGAGATAGAAACTTGTTGAGGGTGTAGGGTGGGAGCAGTTGAGGGTAGAAAGATAAATGTGACCAGAGTTATACACACAGAGATTTGTCAAATAAGAGATTGGTGCATAATAAATTAAAATGAATTTTAAATGTTATTCTTAATGGTGTCTAACATGTTTTATGCTGACCTTAAAGATAGAAACATAGAAACGGTCTTGTTAAATAGTCTAGAACTTTTACAAACATCGTCACTATTTCCTAATGGTTTTTAAACCAAACAAAATTGTAGCTGATGTAGGTTTCCAACCATCGACAATAACATGTTAAATGGGGAGTGAGAGCAAACATGCACATACTTAAATCTCTCTGGGGAGCAGATGAAGTCCTGAGTGAATATGTATTAAGAACATGGCATAACTATGTCAAGGAGAACACTGCTTCAGACTCCTGGGAATGGCAAAGCAGGCTCAGGAATAACAAGGCCTTCCTTTGATCTGAGTACAGATATTGATAAACAGTTGACCTTTAGCTAAAACCAAGGCCAACAGAAAGTACTGATTTTAGCTTCCTCATCCTGAGACAGTTCCCATTACCATTCCATACAGAGATGAATGAATCCTCTTCCTTGCCATGTTATATGTAATAAGCATGCTGATGTGGGACGGTCAAACCATGCCAGAAAGCTTGGTGGGTAGAAGAGGTTGAGACCCAGAGACTCGATGGGCACACACCTGAGACCTAGGCGACACCTGCTCCCTGCCAGATTCCTGGCCTGGAACACACGACACACTTCCCACATAAGGAAACATGATCTGTAGTAAGGTAGGCCCAGATCAGAGTTCTAATGAGCTACCTAGAGGCCCTGAGGGGTCAGCCAATAAGCTTCCCTTCCTAGACATTCCTCCCTGCAAAAGGTATTTAATCTCAGGTCCAGCCCTGAGAGGTAGGTATGCATCCATTTTTCACCAAGAATAGCCAATACGCAGTTTAGAACCATGGACTGTCTCTTTCATCTGCCACTGCCATGGGAACACAGAAGGTGTCCCTGCAGAGCCTCAGCTTAATTCTCATTGCAGGTCCTGGGATACCGGACGCCAGCTCTGGCTTTCCCACCCCTGGAGTGGTATCTCGGGGCTTCCCTGAAGCCCAGCATCCACGCAGCACAGTCTCCCAATTGGCCCGTGCCCTGTATCGGGGCGGAATGCAGACCAACATGCAAAGTCTCTGGGATATTGCTGGTCCATCTCCATCTGAGTGTGTGACTAGCCTGATCCCAACTTTGAACTACTTGAAAGTTGTAGTATCTTCTTGTTACTAATGTCATAAGCTACAGGCTTCATTATTTCCATTTCAGAAAACCTGTCAAACTATCCCATGTGAGTCAACCTACGACATACTGTTACCTTCCAGCCATGATTTATCTTAAGGGTAATATCAATTTCTGAGGGACAGCTATCTATCTCTACCACAGGCTATGCTACCTTCACAGAACCAAATAAATATGCGAACACTTTCTTTTCCTGTAGAAAACATAATTGTTGCTTTTTGAAAATGGTAATAATTTCCAATTTTTCATACAGTTCATACATTATGAAGAGCCTTGAATCTCGGGATGGTAAATGGTTCACTCCTGCTGTAGTGGATGTGGTTATTTGTGTTCTGGGGATCTATGATCCAAAATAAAAGTTTTCAGCCATCTTCATCGCCCATCATGGCAACATTCAATACATAGTGATGGATCATTTTAGGGGGTCGGGGTTCATCAAAATCCATAATCTAGTTTGATTTTTCTACTGCTGTGATAAACCCCATGACCAAAAGAAACTTCAGGTTACAAACCAGTCAGGGCAAGAACTCAGGGCAGGAACCTGTAGCAGAACCACAGAGAACTACTGCTTATGGGCTTGTTCTCTGGTTGGTATTCAGCCAGCTTTCTTAGGCAACCTAGGACCACCTTCCAGGGATAAGGCTATCCACACTAGGCTGGACCCTTGCAAATCAATGATAGTTGAAATAATGCTCACAGACAATGCCGCAGTCTAATCTGATGAGATAGTTCTTCAATTAAGGTTCCCAGGTGACTTTAGGTTGTTTCAAATTGGCAACAAAAATTAACCAGCACACATCACCTTCTGAAAAGGCATTTTCAGGAGCCACAGCAGACCTTGGGCTGCAGCAAAGATGGAAAAGACACAATGAGCATACTCTGGAGGAGAGAAGAAGTGCCAATTCAGCCAGAACAGGACTAAAGATCAGATTCCATTCAAGCCCACGTTGGTGAGTCAGTGGGTTTCTTTGGGTCAATTACAGGAGCATGGATGAAGAAAAGGCAGCTACATTGCTGAAACCTTTCAACCTTCATCAAACGTTTCACTCATGAGTATTCTAACACATCCCAAGATCTCCCGCACTGGGTCTCTGCAGGAACCGGAGAGAGTGGTGACCAGATTCTTAGGTTGTGATTGGTAACTGGCTCTCCAGAAAGAGGATGTTAATAATATAATTACCATTGCACTAGGCTTTTACTTATTATGGAATTTCTCTTCCCTATGCATTGCTTCCACTGTGAGCCGATTGTTGCACTACCCCATATTATTTAAAACAGTGGTTTTCGAGACTGTGCACTGACACTATTTTACAAGCATCTTTTGACTCCATTTTGAAAATTAAGGATGATCATTCACCTGTGTGGACACAGGAAAGGTGCTGTCTTTCTGGCACCATCTATATCACACAAACTGATAAATGACCATGTAGGTCTTCAACTGCTTTCAGCTTTTTTTTTTTTTTTTTTTTTTTTTTTTTTTACTGAAACATAGTCTTTTCTCTTGATTTGATTCTATACCCTGTTAGCAGCTCTCCTTGGCAGGTAAACCATGGCTTTGGCATCTCCAACATCTTGGCAATCTAACTTTCACCTTCACAGGTACAGGTAATGGCCTCTCTGGGCTTCTATGCAGAGACACCCCTTACATAGGCCTGGCCTAGTAACTTCCATTAATATAGAGGAAGATATTCCATGATCCCTTTTCTATATCCTTCTTAACTCTAAATTCAACATCCCATGGCCAAAGCTGCCTGCTCAGACTGAGACCCTATCTTCTGGATGACTCGCATGTGCATAAGCTTTGACTTATTGTAGATACTTGGCCAAGGAAATCCTTCTGGTTTGCTTCTTTCACAGGTTGCTGAAGTTGCTGGATGTCCTGAGGTCATCACTCTGTTTTATTTCACTTAGTATCAGATACCCTTTTATCTCCCTGAGCATCCTGAGCTCCTTGGCTCTCCAACATTGCATTTCCAGTGTTCTTTTTCTCCCCAATCTGTATATTTTATATATCTATCTAGTTATATGCCCCACTTGCTCCTTTTCATCATAGACCCGCATAAGTGTAATCACCAATAACCATGTGACATAGTCAATACTAGCCTGTCTTGAAATCTCTTTTGTCAAAGCCATTAATCCAAAACTAGTCAATGTAGCCTCTGGCAAATTTTTAGGACAAGGGCAGAAAGCAGCCTCATTTTAATTTTATTTTTATATTTATTTATTTATTGCCAAAATATCATGAGAATGGTATCTAGGTGGCTTGCTAATGTTCTTCATCTCTGAATTGTCTTCAGCCAGGCCTGCATAGTCTACACCATTTACAGCAGCATTGTTTTCCATATTCCTTCTAGGATAACCCATTAAACTCCGACTTACAGCATTCAACCACTTTTCTAGTTTAAAGTCCCAACACCTTCCAAATTCCTCTAAACAACAGTATGGTTAGGCCTATTCCAACATGACTCTTGTCCCTGATATCAGCTTTTATCTTAGTTACTGTTTCATTGCTGTGAAGAGACACAATGACCAAGGCAACTTTTGTAAAACATTTAATGGAGAGCTTGCTTATAGTTTATGAGGGTTAAACCATGATTATCAGGGCTTGAAGCATACAGGCATGGTGTTAGAGAAGTAGGTGAGAGCTTTACATCCTGATCCATAGGCAGAAGACAAAGAGAAACACTGGGCCTATCATGGGCTTTTGAAATTTCACAGCCCAGCCCCAGTGACACACCTTCTCTAATAAGGTTATACCTCCTAATCCTCTCTAAGCAGTTCATTAACTGAGGACTAAGTTTGTAAATGTATTAGCCTTCGAAGGTCATTCTTATTCAAAACACCACATTACAAAAACAATAGAAAGTCGGAATTGTTTTTCTGTTACTCCAGTCATGTGTAAAAAGTATTGCCTCTTTAATGACCAATGATCAATGTTTACTGCAAAATTGTTTGGTTTCTCAAAGAGAAAGGATTTATACTTAAGGGTATTGCTAAGAACCTTGAGGATAATGAATATTGAACATCTTTTAAAACAGAAAAATTTATTTTAATATAATTTTTTTCAGGAAAACAGACCATTAAGTCATTATAATGACTAACTCAATTTGGACTAAAGACAGTGTAAGTATAATCACTTCTTTCTATGTAACCATTCATCTTTAGTTTCTTCAAAGTGCACAGATATTCTATCACGTAGATCTTCGAGCAACACCATGACACAGAGCAGAAGTCAGACACACCAGTGCCTTGAAAATGAGTGGCCCTTGGAAAATGAGACAGAAATTCGTATTGCTTTAAGCTGTCAATTTGCAGTAGAATTTTACAAAGAATATAAAGTTATTGTAAATGCATTTCATATGATTCTGCAAGCAGGGGCCCCAGACAGTGCTGGACTTTGAAGGTTATAAGGTAAGACAACAAGTTAGATCTGGCCACTCACCCAAAAATCAAACAGATATAATAGTTAAAAAATAAAAGAGAAATGCCAAACACAGGAAAAGTGTTGCCTTTATGGATAGGACATGAGTGCCTAGATTATTTAGATAAGGGACAAAAGTGGTAGGTAATTGAATTTTATCAATTAAATATTATTGAGATGAGATTTTGCTTTTTGATGAATTTAAATTTCAGATTACATTGCCGGAAATAGCCTAACGTCAACATGTAATTACATTGAGCCTTCCTGATATGCGGTGCACGTGCATACTTACTGAATCTTGGTCAAGTTGTGGTCGGGTTGATCGGGTTGGGTTGATCATTATCTGGGGATTAGATTGGCTTTGGTAAGAAAGTCTTTCCTGCCTAGAAATAGATTTAGTTCTTGTCACAAGCTATGTATCTATCAGACTTTCTTGTTCCTGGAATCCACTGTGACTACAGGAAAGAATGACTCAGAATCGCAGAGCTAGGAGTGTCACAAGACAGATGACAAACGTCTCTCCTGCTTTTAGTTATCCATTGCATGTTTGCAAGCTAAAGCAATTCAGTGCTTTTAACAAAAGGAGCCTCTGAGTACTTGTTACAATTCCACCTAAGTCAAATTAGCCCTAGGCCAAACTGGGAACTAGATCTAGTCTAAATTTGACTCAGTCATTAAATGTTCAACCATAATTGCTCTACAAAGGAATACTAATGGTGGGAGCTGCTAAATTGCAAAATGCTCTATTATTGACACAAATGAATGAGCTTACTTTATGGAAACATAGTAAACTGTAAACATGGCATTTGTGTACTTTGGGCCAGCAAGACAGCTTAGTTGGTAAAAGTATTCATATCTTGATGGTGAAAAGAGAGAATTCCCAACAGTTGTCCTTTGGTCACCCCAGTGCTGAGGCATATGTATTCTCTCTCTCTCTCTCTCTCTCTCTCTCTCTCTCTCTCTCTCTCTCTCTCTCTCTGTGTGTGTGTGTGTGTGTGTGTGTGTGTGTATGTATTTTATTACAGCCATATAGATGAAACTGGCAAAGTTCAGTTCTATTTTTTTCTAGGGGGAGGGATATGCGTCCCAGGCTGCCCTCTTAAGCTGATCTCCTGCCTTCATCTCCTTAGTGATGGGATTAAGGTGTGTTCCATCATGTCTGTTTTATATGGCATTGAAGAGCAGGCCCAAGGCTTCATGTACCTGCTAGGTCAGTACCTGAGCTGTATCCAGCTCATTTCACATCCTTTTAAATTTAATATAGTCAAATGTGAAAATATATGCTCCTTGGGATATGATTGTATCTAGTTTAAGAGGTGTTTTCTTAAAAGGAGTCTCAAAAACCCTGTACTAGTTTAGTTAACACAAAAGTGATCAAATGCTTCTAGGAGCAAGTAAAATGTTTCTACACATTACATATACCTCATTTGTTCAAATATGCACAGTCTTTTGTGTTCATGAGAACTATTTCTCTCCCATATAAAATCAATATCTAAATAGCATTGTAATATCTAATTAAATTGTATCAAATCCACTTTTCTATTCATGAATCTAAATGATAGCAGTTCTCAGTCATGACATGAGGTCTCATTCTTCTGAAACTAGTCATGCCATGAAATCTTATTGGAAATTTCCTTCTAGCACAATCAGAATTCCTTTGCAATTTTCTAATAAGCTACAATTTGACCAAATGGTTGCTTAAGCCAATTCTTTCCATGACTTCAATATCTAACTTGATTGAATTTTTTAAGGCTGATGTTTTGAATCATTAAGTAGCATTCTGCCAAAATTGCCTTTATATAGTCACTTGTGGATGCAAAGTCCCCATCATTCCAAGCATAAGTGGTGACTTCTCAACACGCTGAGATTAGACATGGAATCCTTATTTAAAGTACTTCTAAAGTTTAATCAAGTGGAAGAAGGAATGTAAACATTTCAGGAAAAAACTTAAATATGAATATTCTATCCAACTTCACTAGTAAGAACAGGAATGTCATGCACTTAAACAGATTATTAAATAATATCATTAAATCGCAAGGCACCATGGATAAATAACCTGTGTAGATAAGGTATTTACTGAAAAGGAGTCAATGTTCAATGATCACAAGACAATACATTGTTTTTATCCACCCCCTTTAAAAAAAAAAGAATAACATTGTAATACTGAAATACGTATTTCCAAAGATGTTTGTAATATGAACAAAGACTGCAATTCAAGAAAACAAGCCTGTAAACTGAACAGCAAGAAACAGTTTCATTTCTTACTTTCTACAAGTCTTTAATGTTTTCATTTTCCCCTAAGAGGTCATCTTACAGCATATGAAGTCTTCTTCTGTGTAGATTACACATTGTTTTTCTTAGTACATATTATTTTATTTTTCTAGTTTTAGTTAAAATTAATTTCCTGTTTGATATTCCAATTTTAACTATGTTTAGTAAGGGCTGGATGAATGATTTTCTGTTAGTTTAACAAAATACCTGAGATAATCAACCACAATATATGCTTATCTTGGCTCCTAGTTTTGAAGCCCCATGCTCAAATTCCATTGCTTTCGGGTCTGTGATGAGGTGATACTTCACTGCTGGAAGTGTGTATTAGATAGATGTCTTTGTCAGGGTTTTATTTCTGTGAAGAAACATTGTGACCATGACAACTCTTATAAAAAGTCAACATACAATTTGGGCTGCCTTATGGTTTCATCATGGTGGGAAGCATGGCAGCATTCAGGCAGACATGGCGCTGGAGATGGAGCTGAGAGTTCTATTATCTTGATCCACAGGCTGTAAGGAGAGACACTGTGTCATACTAAATGTAGCTTGAACATATATGAGATTTCAGAGCCCACCTCCACAATGACACACTTTCTCCAACAAAGCCAGAGCTACTCATAAGGCCATACCTACTAATAGTGCTGCTCTCTATGGACCAAGCATTCAAACACATGAGTCTATAGGGGCTATAGTTAAATCACCTAGTTAAACCACCACAATAGAGTATGTTATCTATACTATAGCTAATCACCACAATAGAGTAAGTTATCTATTAGAAAACATCAAAGATAAAACAGGAAAGGGTCAGAGTCCCAATATCCCCCTTTTTATGGGCCTGTCCTACTGACTGACCTACTCCCTTTTACTAAGCTTTACCATTTAAAGATAACATAACCTAATGACAATTCCTTTAGGGAATACTATAGAAATAACCTGTAGTATATGATATAATATTTTGTTGCTTTTAGTTTGTTTTTGTTTATTAGGTAATAATCTTTCTTGTAGTAGATTTCTTATCAATACATAAAGCATTTTTCTTCATGGTTGTATAATTTCTTTCTCTCTGTGTGTGTGCATGTGGGTTGGGAGGCAGTATTTTACCAATTGACTTTAATTCTATATCTAGTTGTCCTCCAAGAGCATGCCACTGTATCAGTCTGTGACCATCAAATTACTTTGTAGTTTTCCTTTGTTAAGGAACAGCTAACATCGGTTGAACTCAGTATTATTTACAACTATATAAAGTGTTTCATGGACCTTATCTCTTTCCCTTTTCCAGGGGACTCTATGAAGACATGTTTTTATAACTATTATTGTTATTTTGTGATATAGAAAATAAAATAAAATTTGAAAAATCTCTGTAGAGTGAGAGAAATTTGCAAGCAGCAAAGTCAGAGTCTGTACCAGGAAGGTGATGCATAGATATGGAGGGCACGTGGTCCTGTGGCCACAGATAAGCACTAGAGAAACCAGGACATAGCATCTGCTTGTCTTATCAATGGAAAGAATGTGTATAGTATTTATCACCCAGAGGGTGGTAATAATCTGGTGATCATCTTTTGCTATCTGGAGAGCCAGGCCTTCCCTAGACTCCTGAGTGTTGCTTCTCAGTCAATAGAACCCTTTCTTACAAAAGAAGTCCCATGGACTTTGCAAAAGAGCCTACTTTTATGCTTGCTCCTCACCGCTCCTCTCCCGACCTTCATCCTGAGCATTGTTTCTCAGTCAATTGAACCAATTCTTGTGGAAGAGGCCACAGGGACTTTGCAAAAGCCATGCTCCTTGCAAAGGAGTTTTGATGCAGTCACGCCTAAGCTTTGTTGTAATAAGTGTCATGAGTTCCAAAGTTCTACTGTGCTTAAATATGATAAAAGTAAACAGTGGTGGTCAAACTCCAAAATTTCAGCTAAGTCATGCTAAACCAGATTTCTTCCTTGTCCCGTGCAGATTGCCTCTCTGCTGTCCACTGCATTTGCCTGGTCCTCTAACCATTAGATTTGACTGACAATCTGTGTGCAATGGGGAGAGAGGTCACATGCATGAATCCCAGAAACAGACTATAAGGACTTTGTTATCTGGTTTAAAAGAATAAGCTTGATTGTTCTGGTTAGTAGTAATTTAGTTAATATAAGTTTCAATAAATAGACTAACATGTCAATAAAAATTTTTTGGTACACAAAGAAACCTCTGTTTAATCATAGTTTCAGTGTGAAGTCTGACAGCTAAGTAAAGTCAGGTTTCTGAAGAAGTGACTACTGCATTCTTTACACCTCTAGATGTACTTCTGGATTTAAACAGACCTGGGAACTCAAGGGTTACAGTTCAGAAATGCCCTTTTATTTTTAATAGTTCAACTAAGAAATAGCTTTAAATTATTAATTACAATGAGAAATTAATTACAAACAGGAATCTTCCTGTAGAGGATAATTTCACACAAATATTAAGCAAGGGAGTGACTCAGGAAGAATTCTGAAAATGGCCCATATCTTCCTAGAACAGCAGTTAATCTTAATTTGATGACAACATTCTAAAATTTTCCATCTTGTTTGTTTTAATTGCCAATTTTCTTCAGGGACGAAAATTAGAAATATAAAAATATAATGTTAAAGACATTTCTTTTAAGTTTGGGCTTTTGGTCTAGATGGAAAATGTGAAGAAAATTTCACCCAAGTTTCTAGACTTTTTTTTTTTTACTACTTTTCTAATAAGGGGAAAAAGAAAAATCAGATGAGAAGGAAGAAAAGGGAGAAAGAAGAGAAAGAGAAGGAAAGAGGGGGGAGATCGAGAGGAAATGGAAGAAAAGGAAACCATTGTAGGGATGGTTACAAGTCATTTATATCTGAAATGTAGCTGGGTAATTAGGTCATTTTTCTATCCTCAATTCAGCATGTATCTTTGGGCTTACTCAAAACTTCAAGTGTGACCTTCACATTCCTCATTCAGTGATTTCTCCATGTTGCTGATGGCAAATAAAGCACTGCTGTGTATTTAACATTATTTAGTGAGTACCTTTTCAGTTTTGACCTTTGAAAGGGCAAGTGAGTCAACATCAAGTGTAACTTTCTCAAGTGAGTATAAAGATGACTGACTCAGTCTTAAGTATTTCAGAGGCTGAGGCAGGAGAGTTACTTAGGAGTTGGAGGCCAGCCTGAGACCTCATGTCAGAAAGTAAACGATGGATGGATGGATGGATGGATGATGGATGAATTCTCTTGCATAGCAATGTAAGTAAAGACTTCTCCTTTACAAAGAAAAGCATCTTCAAGTTTAGGCTTCTTGGTGCTCAACCTGTTGTAACATAAAACCCAGGAAGCCATATTTTGGTAGTTGTTGAATCCTCAAGGTTCATAACCACTGCATGGAAAGGAAGGAAACAATGGAAATTACCTTATGATCTCTCTTCCCCTAGGAACTTAGATACTAACCAGTGTGATAGAAAACTAGTTAAGGGTCTAAAAAAGTGTTTGATATCCATGGCATTGCTCTTTCTTAACAGGTGACTTAATACACAGCACTGAACCCCTATGTGTAAATGTTGCTTTTATTTCCTCAGATGAAGGGTCTAAATGAGAGCTGTACACATATATGGAGTGATGGTTTAAATATGCATGGCCAACAGGGAGTTGTACTGTTAGGAGTGTGGTCTTGTTGGAGGAAGTATGTCACTGTGGGAATGGACTTTGGAGGTCTCCTCCTGTGCTCAGGCTCCACCCACTGCAGAAGAGAGCTTCCTCCACACTGCATGAGGATGCCAGTCTTCTGCTTGTCTTCAGGATAAGACATAGAACTCTCAGCTCCTCCAGTGCCACGGCTGTCTGAACACTGTCATGCTTCTTGCCATGATCACAATAGACTGAACCTCTCAACCTGTAAGCCAGCTCCAATTAAATGCTGTCCTTTATAAGAGTATCCTTGGTCCTGGTGTCTCTTCACAGTAAGGGATACCCTAAGATACATGGCTTGGGCTGAACCCAAAACATTTTTTATCTTACTATCCCTAAGTAAGTGTACCAGCTTTTAAGGAGCCTTTCTTTCTTGTCCTCATGAGATTGGGTATATCCCATATCTGACTCATTCTGTCAAATCTTTCTATGATTCATCACTTTGTCTGCCCTCACATTAGACATCATTGTTTGGAATTAAAGGTGTCTACTAAGGATATATCTATATTCCAGTTACATTATATAGATCTAGGTCTTTGGGTGGGATCCCTTGCCAAAGCAGTCATGTTGTTGGATTAAAATTTCACTACACCCATGAGTGCCTGCTCATACTATACTACCAGTCTATTGTAATATTAAGATAAGGTATGGGCCACCAATGCCCCATTCTGTCGGATGTGGTAGACCTGTACCACATCTAGCAAGAGGAAGATCCCACTTCTGGAGACTAGCTAGAGATCTGGCAGGAGTAGATTATCTGGTAAGAATCACTCTGCACCCGCAGAGGCCCAGAGCCACTCTGGGACTCATTACCCAGAAACCCCCCAGAACAGCATTCCCCTTCCTTCCCCAATATCCCTCCCTCATCCGACACCACTGCCCCATTCTGTCGGATGTGGTAGACCTGTGCCACATCTGGCAGGAGGAAGATCCCACTTCTGGAGACTTGCTAGAGATCTGGCAGGAAGAGACCAGGGAGGAGTCTACTTCCTGATATTCTCTAGAGAATGGGCAGGAGCAGGTCATTCGAGAACTGACACCTGTAGGGCATTTGAACTGGTAAAAGTGGGTCATTCAAGAACCAGCATCAGCAGAGCATTCAAGAACCTGCAGTAGCAAAACATTTGAGAAATAGCAGCCAGCAGGGCATTCGACATTTGCCAAGTCTTCCACAGGAGAGACTCCATCACCTGATACTTCCTGAAGAACCAGCTGCTTGCAGGGAATTGGAGAGAAAGGGAATCCCAGGAGTACAGAAACACAGGCCTGCAGGACAGAGAAGATAGGGACAGCAAGACCAGCCAACACCAGAGATAACAAGATGGCCAAAGGCAAACGCAAGTGGTTGGTCATTACCAACAGAAACCAAGGCAACATGGCACCATCAGAACCCAGTTCTACCACAGAAGCAAATCCTGCATACTCTATCACATCAGAAAAGCAAGAGCTAGATTTAAAATCATATCTCATATTGCTGATGGAGGACTTCAAGAAGGACATAAATAACTCCCTTAAAGAAATATAGGAGAACATGGGTCAACAGGTAGAAACACAAAAATCCCTTAAAGAAAGATAAGAGAATATGGATCAAAAGGTAAAAGCCCTTAAAGAGGAAACACAAAAATCTCTTAAAGAAATATGGGAGAACATGGCTCAACAGGTAGAAGCTCTTAAAGATGCAATACAAAAGTCCCATAGGGAATTATGGGAGAACATGAGTGAACTTGCAGATGCAGAAGCCCTTAAGTAGGAATCACAAAAATCCCTGAAAGAAACACAGGAGAACATGGGTCAATAGGTAGAAGCCCATAAAGAGGAATCACAAACATTTCTTAAAGAATTTCAGGAAGAAAACAAAGAAACAAGTGAAGGAACTGAACAAAACTATCCAGGATCTGAAACTGGAAATAGAATCAACAAAGAAATCGCAAAGTGAGACATCTCTGAAGATAGAAAACCTTGGAAAGAATTCAGGAGTCATAGATACAAGCACCAACAACAGAATACAAGAGATGGAAAAAAGAATCTCAGATGCTGAAGACTCCATAGAAAAACATTGACTCAACAGTCAAAGAAAATGCAAAATGCAAAAAGCTTGTATGCCAAAACATCCAGGAAATCCAGGACACAATGAGAAGACCAAACCTAAGGATTATCGGTATATTAGAAAGCAAGGATTTACATCTTAAAGGCCCAGTGAATATCGTCAACAAAATTTTAGAGGAAAACTTCCCTAACCTAAAGAAAGAGAGGTCCATGAACATACAAGAATCCTACAGAACTTCAAACAGATTGGACCAGAGTAGAAATACCTCCTGTCACATAATAATCAAAACACCAAATGCACTAAACAAAGAAAGAATATTAAAAGCAGTGAGAGAAAAAGGTCAAGTAACATATAAAGGCAGATGTATTAGAATTACACCAGACTTCTCAACAGAGACTATGAAAGCCAGAAGAGTCTGGGCAGATATCATATAGACCCTAAGAGAACATAAATGTCAGCCCAGACTACTATACCCAGCAAAACTTTCAATTCCCATAGATGGAGAAAACAAGACATTCTATGACAAGGGCAAATTTACACAATATCTTTCCACAAATCCAGCTCTGCAAAGGATAATGGGTGGAAAATACCAACACAGGGCAGCAAACCACACCGTAGAAAAATCAACAAGGTAATCTTTCAACAAACCCAATAGAAGAGAGATACACAACCAGAATTTCACCTTTAACTAAGAAGATAACAGTAAGCAACAATCACTTTTCCTTAATATCTCTTAATATCAATGGTCTCAATTCCCCTATAAAAAGACATAGACTAACAGAATGGATACTTAAATAGGACCCAATGTTTTGCTGCATACAAGAAACCTACCTCAGTAACAAAGACAGTCACTATTTAAGAGTCAAAAGTTGGAAAACAATTTTCCAAGCAAATGGTCCCAAAAAACTAGCTGGAGTGGCCATTCTTTTTTTTTATTTTTTTTTTTTTTCGAGACAGGGTTTCTCTGTGTAGCTCCGGCTGTCCTGGAACTCACTCGGTAGACCAGGCTGGCCTCGAACTCAGAAATCCGCCTGCCTCTGCCTCCCAAGTGCTGGGATTAAAGGCGTGCGCCACCACCGCCCGGCCTGGAGTGGCCATTCTTATATCAGATAAAACTGACTTTCAACTAAAAGTTGTCAAAAAAGATAAGGAGGGACACTTCATACTAGTCAAAGGACAAGTCTACCAATATGAACTCTCAATTTTGATCATCTATGCTCTGAATGCAAGGGCACCCACATTCATAAAAGAAACTTTAATAAAGCTCAAAGCATGCATTGCACCCCACACAATAATAGTGAGAGACTTCAACACCCCACTTTCCAAAATGGACAAATCATGGAATCAGAAGCTAAACAGAGATACAGTGAAACTAACAGAAGTTACGAACCAAATGGATGTAATAGATATTTATAGAACATTCCACCCTAAAGCAAAAGAATATACCTTCTCAGCATCTCATGTTACCTTCTCCAAAATTGACCATATAATTGGTCACAAAACGGGCCTCAACAGATACAGAAATATTGAAATTATTCCATGTTTCTTATCAGATCACCATGGTCTAAGGCTGGTCTTAAGCTCAAAAAAAGCAATTGAAAACACACATACACATGGACCTTGAACAATGCTCTTCTCAACGACAGCTTAGCCAAGGAAGAAATAAAGAAAGAAATTAGACTTTTTAGAATTTAATGAAAACAAAGATGCATCATACCAAAAATTTATGGGACACAATGAAAGCAGTGCTAAGAGGAAAACTCATGGCTCTGAGTGCCTCCAAACAGAGAATGGAGAGAGCTTACACTAACAGCTTGACAGTGCTTTTGAAAGCTCTAGAACAAAAGGAAGCAAATACCCCCAAGAGGAGTAGACTGCAGGAAATAATCAAACTTAGGGCTGAAATCAACCAAACAGAAACGAAAAGAACTATACAAAGAATCAACAAAACAAGGAGCTGGTTCTTTGAAAAAAAATCAACAAGATAGATAAACCCTTAGCCAGACTAATCAGAGGGCACAGAGACAGTGTCCAAATTAATAAAATCAGAAATGAAATGGGAGACATAACAGAAACTATGGAAATTCAAAAAATCATCAGATCCTACTACAAGAGTTTATACTCAACAAGGTTTGAAAATCTGGATGAAATGGACAACTTTCTAGATATATACCAGGTGCCAATGCTAAAACAGGGATCAGATAAACCATCTAAATAGTCCCATAAGTCCTGAGGAAATAGAAACAGTTGTTAATAGTCTCCCAACAACAACAACAACAAAAAGCCCAGGACCAGATGGGTTTAGCGGGGAATTCTATCAGATCTTCAAAGAAGAGTTAATACCAATACTCTTCAAACTTTTCCACAAAATAGAAACTCAACAAACACTACCCAACTCATTCTATGAAGCCACAATAACACTTATACCTAAACTAAACAAAGACCAAATAAGGAAGGAGAACTTCAGACCAATCTCCCTCATGAACATTGATGCAAAAATACTGAACAAAATCCTGGCCAACCAAATCCAAGAATGTATCAAAACTATAATTCACCACAATCAGGTAGGCTTCAACCCAGGGATGCAGGGATGGTTCAATATATGGAAATCTGTCAATGTAATCCACTACATAAACTAAAGGAAAAAACACATGGTCATTTCACTGAATGCTGAAAAGGCTTTTGACAAAATCCAGCATCCTTCATCATAAAAGTCTTGGAGAGATCAGGAATCCAAGGCCCATACATAAACATAGTGAAAGCAATATACTGCAAACCAGTAGCCAACATCGTTAAATGGAGAGAAACCTGAAGCAATCCCACTAAAATTGGGAACCAGACAGGGCTGCCCACTCTCTCCCTATCTATTCAATATAATACTTGAAGTCTTAGCCAGAGCAATCAGGCAGCAAAAGGAGGTCAAAGTTATACAAATTGGAAAGGAAGAAGTCAAAATATCACTATTTGCAGACGATATGATAGTATACTTTCGCGACCCAAAGACTTCCACCAGAGAACTTCTACTGCTGATAAACAACTTCAGCAAAGTGGCTGGATATAAAATTAACTCAAGCAAATCAGTAGCCTTCCTCTACTCAAAGGATAAACAAGAGGAGAAAGAAATTACGGAAATGACACCCTTCACAATAGTCCCAAATAATATGTCATACCTAGGTGTGACCCTGAGGAAGCAAGTGAAAGATCTGTATGACAAGAACTTCAAGCATCTGAAGAAAGAAATTGAAGATCTCAGAAAATGGAAAGATCTCCCATGTTCATCGATTGGCAGAATCAATATAGTAAAAATGTCCATCTTGCCAAAAGCAATCTACATATTCAATGCAATCCCCATCAAAATTCCAAATCAATTCTTCATAGATCTAGAAAGAACAATTCTCAAATTCATCTGGAATAACAAAATACCCAGGATAGCAAAAACTATTCGCTACAACAAAAGAACTTCTGGGGGAATCACCATCCCTGACCTCAAGCTCTACTACAGAGCAGTAGTGATAAAAACTGTTTGGTACTGGTATGCAGACTGGCAGGAAGATCAATGGAATAGAATTGAAGATCCAGAAAAGAACCTACACATGTATGGTCACTTGATATTTGACAAAGGAGCTAAAAACATCCAGTGGAAAAAAGACAGCATTTTAAACAAATGGTGCTGCATCAACTGGAGGTCAGCATGCAAAAAAATGCAAATCAACCCATTCCTATCTCCTTGTACAAAGCTCAAGTCCAAGTGGATCAAGGATCTACACATAAAACCAGACACACTGAAGCTTATAGAGGAGAAAGTGGGGATGAAACTTGAACACATGGGCACAGGGGAAAAGTTCCTGAACAGAACACCAATGGCTTATGCTCTAAGAACAAGAATCGACAAATGGGACCTCAAAGCTGCAAAGCTTCTGTAAGGCAAAGGACACGGTCAATAAGACAAAATGGCAACCAACAAATTGGGAGAAGATCTTTACTAATCCTACATCTGATAGAGGGCTAATATCCAATGTATTCAAAGAATTCAAGAAGTTAGTCTCCAGAGAGTCAAATAACCCTATTTAAAAATGGGGTACAGAGTTAAACAGGAAATTCTCAACTGAGGAAACTCAATCGCCCTAAAGCACCTAAGGAAATGTTCAGCATCCTTAGTTATTAGGGAAATGCAAATCAAAACAACACTGAGATTCCATCTTACATCAGTCAGAATGGCTAAGATGAAAAACTCAGGGGACAGCAGATGCTGGAGAGGATGTGGGGGGAAAGGAACACTTCTCCATTGTTGGTGGGATTGCAGGCTGGCAAAACCACTCTGGAAATCAGTTTGGTGATTCCTCAGAAAATTAGACATAGTACTACCTACTGATGCAGCTATACCACTCCTGGGTATATACCCAGAAGATGCTCCTACATGTAATAAGGACACATGCTCCACTATGTTCATTGCTGCCTTATTTATAATAGCTAGAAGCTGGAAAGAACCCAGATGTCCCTCAACAGAGGAAAGAATACAGAAACTGTGGTATATAGACATAATGGAGTACTATTCAGCTATTAAAACAATGAATTTATGAGATTCTTAGGCAAATGGATGGAACTAGAAAGTGTCATCCTGAGCGAGGCAACCCAATCACAAAAGAACACACATGGTATGCTCTCACTAATAAGTAGAAGTTTATTTTGAGCCCAAAAGCTCAAAATAAACAAGTTACAATTCACCAAGCTCAAGAAGAAGGAGGACTTAAGTCAGGGTGCTTTGGTTCCTCTAAGAAAAGGAACAAAGGGGAACAAAAAGGGAACACAGTAGCAATAAGGAAGACAATGTGTGGAGCAGAGACTGAAGTAAAAAGGCCACCCAGAGACTGCCCTATCTGGGGATTCATCCTATAAACAGTCAACAAACCCCGACACTACTAAGACCTACAAGAAGTGTATACCAAAAGGAGCATGCAATGGTTGGCTCCAGAGGGGCCCTGCCAGAATCTACAAATACAGAGGCAGATGCTAGCAACCAACTATTGGACTGGGCATGGGTTCCCCAATGGAGGAGCTGGAGAGAGGTCCAGAAGAGCTGAAGGGGCTTACAGACCCATGGGAAAAACAATGATTTTGGCCATCCAGACACCCCAAGACTCCCAGAGACTGAATCATCAACCAAGGGGCACACATGGTTCCAGCCAAAAATGTGGCAGAGGAAGGCCTTGTTGGGCATCAGTTGGAGGAATGGTCCTTGGTCAGGTAAAGACTCAACAGAGGCCCCAAGAAAGGGAAACTGAGGTGGGTAGGTGGTGTATGTTGGGTGGAGGGGCATATAAGTGGAGGCAGGGGGAGGGAAGAGGGGTTGGGGGGCTTTGAGGAGGGGAGAAATTGGGAAAGGTTTTACCATGGCAATATAAATAAGATGATATTCAATAAAACGAAGGAAAAAAAAGATAAAAGATAAGGTATATATACGCTTTTTCTCTTGTTAGAGAAATTTGGAAATTAATAATGCTAAACCTGTACTCTCGGACTAAATAGTATCTCCACTCCACCAACCTGTATATGTGTGCCTTTTAGATAGGATACTGTGGTCTAGGCTGGCCTCCAACTAGCTATTCAGATGAGTATGATCTTGACCTGCTGATATACCTACCACCTCCAAAAGTTATAGGGTTTCAGGCACAAAGCCACCACACCTGACTTTATACTGTTGGCAATCTAGGTCTTCAGGCATACATGGCAGGCCCTTTACCACCAGAACCACATCCCCATAGTATTATATTTTAAAGTCATATTATCTTTTAGTGGTTAACACCTATAATCTGCGATCTCTGCACTAGTGAGGCAGAGGCAGCATTGTGATATTGAGGCCAGTCTGGGGTATCTAGTGAGAACCTGTCTCAAATGAACAATTTTGTTTTAGTTAGGATTTTATTGCTGTGAAGAGACACCAAGACCAAGTCAACTCTTATAAGGGACAGCATTTATTTGGGGCTGGCTTACAGTTTCAGAGCTTCAGTCCATTATCGTCATAGCAGGCAGTATGGTAGCATCCAGGTAGACATGATGCTGGAGAAGGAGCTGAGATCTTGATCCAAGGACATACCTCCTAATAGTGTCATTCCCTGTGGGCCAAGCATTTAAACACATGAGTCTATGGGGCCCAAACTTATTCAAACCACTTTAATTGTTATTTCTAGTTCCAAAATAAAGAATGAAAAAGAAGCAAATCTAGAAAAAAATACTTATCAAGTATTTCTAAACTTAAGGCAACAACAAATAACCCTCTTAAAACATTTTTACAAAATACCCATCTTTATGACAGTCATGCTTTTTCTTATTGGTATTATGTATGTTATCTCTCACTTGCTTTCATGGATTAAGAATGCTCAGGGTTTGCACTATAAAGGACTTTATTATTACTATTATTACTATTATTATTGTTATTATTCAATTGAGCTTGTCCCAACAACCTGAAAAGCTTCTATTGTTGCTATAGAAGCATGTCCATCTTGCAGTTTCTTGTAGTCCTTGCTCTTTCTTTCAGAAAGGAAGCATGACTTTGTCTAATATGTGTGACTAAAACGGTCAGAACTCTTGGGACATTAGACCATTTTCTAGAAACATCGGTAAAGAATGATGACAGCAACAATTCCCTGTGACATGAGAATTGCTCTCTACACTCAGAGCACAAACTCTCAGAGTGAACAAATAATGAGTGGCTTTCACTAGTTGCTCAGACAGGTCAAATTGCCAGTGCCTCTGTGGAGAAGCCTGCAAAGTGGCTATGCTTATTGCTTGCAACTGTTAGCATCCTTGTGGGGGATAAGCAGGAGCAGGTACTGAAGGCGGGAGACGGGATAAGATGTTTCTAATACCAGCTGGACCTGACAACAGGGATGCTCTAGCCAACCACAGAAGGTTGAGAGGAAGAATAGAAAACTCTCAAAACTATTTAGATAAATGAATAAAAACTCAGAAAGCTATAAGCCATAGTGTTGTGTATTGTGGTAGCCGGAAGGGAGGATAGGCTATGTTCCGGTTTGGCATAAAGGGATCGGAGTAGCAGGGTGGTTTATAGAAGGCTGCCAGACAGAACTATAGTTCTGGGTTTGTACAGATGAAGCTTTGGGCACATGCCTTAGCCATTCTGTGTTATCCATGAAATGAGGCTAACAGAGGCAGGGTGTGACACACAGAAGCACTCAGGTGTTGTCATCTGTATTCCTCCAGTTGACCACGACAGTGAGCGTGGAGCATCTGACATAATCAGCACCTGACAAAGGATTCTCAGGTTTAATATCGAGTGAAAGAGCAAATGAGGACACAGCCACGGGGTTTCCCACCCACACCCCAGCTCCCAAAATAACTACTTATTATTTATGAATAAATGCCCAGCCCACACTCTGGCTTGTTCCCCCAATAGCTCATAACTTAATTAACCCATTTATTCTGTTCTATGAGTACCACATGCTGGCTACCTCTCTCCAGGTCTTTGACTCTGTCTCCTCAGAGTTTAGGCTGGATTTGTTCCTGCACCTGACTCTATCCCAGAGTACCTCTTTCCCTACCGGAACACCCACCTCCTATTTCCGGCCTCAGCTAATAGGCCACCTGCTTCTTATTGACAGGTGATGCTTCCATAGAGTACATAAGAGATTCTCATTACGTGAGGAGGTGGTCTTTCTACTTGAGTTTTGGCTATTATTATTTATTTTGTTTGTTTGTTTGACATTGTCTTTTGTACTTGAAGCTGACCTTGAACTCACTAAGTAGCCAATGATGACCTTGAATTTTGGATCCTCCCGGTATACCTGATCACCTAGTTTATAGAATGCTGGGGATTGACCTCTGACCCCAGGGCCACACACTTCTACATCTAAGGTTCTACATCCTTAGCCTTTGGGACAGTGTAGCTTCCTTAGTTCTTCCTAGGCTGTTTTAAGTTTCAACTGGTGCACTCTTCACACTTTCCTCTGGTAGGAAGACTACTACCAAATTTGAAAACAAATTTATATTTGAATATTAAATTTAGACTTGGAAGAAAGAGCAAATGTCTCTCACGTTGATTTGTTTTATTTTTGCTCAGGAGTATATTTTATATATATTTTAAAATGGGTATTTTTATCTTTATTACAGAACTATATAAATAAAATTAAGAAACATTTTAAAAATATGAAAGGGTAGCTGGATTTATTTCTTGCCTTATTTAGTTTCTCTAAAGGTTGCACTCGTAATTCAAAGGCTACTGCGTGATTATACAACACTTAAAAGTAACTAATTAAATTAATCAGTGAAGACTTTTGATTAAGGCCTGCTGTTCTCAAAAGATAAATAAGAATCTACTATGAATTCAATTTTTTAGTCTTTATATTTTGTAATTAACTGAAGTGCATTAGGAGTGACTCATCCAAGAATTTAAAACAATTCTTACATTTATTTATCTATTTACTGTTTATTAAGTGGGAGGACATGTAGGTGCCATTGTTATATGTACCATGTTATATGTGGGGGGTCAGAGGATAACACTTGGGAGTCAGTTCTTTCATCGTCTGGAGTCTGGGCATCCATTCACATATCTGATGGCAGGTTCAGTTTACACACTGAACCATCTTGAGAGGCCAAGCTAGGGAATGTTTAGTGGAGCCGCAGGAGACAAATGAGTCCCACCACACTATGACTTGACTATAGAGATAACACTATCTAGTGTAAGAGAGAATCAAAGACCAATAAAGCCTTCTACCATCTGACTCATGCTTCTATTGCGCTAGCCACGTGTTCTGAGCACCAAGGTAGCCAGCCTGCCATTTGTCATAGCCTTATTTAATGCCAGTGGGTTGAATTCATCAGTGTCAGAGATAGGACTAACAGAGGCACACACACACACACACACACACACACACACACACACACATACACACACACCACGATCTGCTTGGCATTGAGAGAATACCAAAGGAACATTGGCATGATACCCACAGCTCCTTTCCAAGAGAGAATTGGAGAGCCCACACCACCCACACTTCCCAGGTGGCTAAAAAAAATAAATAAATAAGGGGATCATTACTGGATAGCTGAGTAGTTTCATGATGTTTGAAACAAACTGTTCATGCCTGTCCTTCAAGATTAAAAACATCAAGGGACTCGTTGCTAGGTATTTAGTTAAATTATTGTACAAAGAAAGAAAGAAGGTGGCCTGATAGAGAAGAAGCAGATCCTGGTCTTTCCTACTGCTGCTGACATTTTCCTGCTCTTGGCAAAGCAATTGATATTGTTCTGAAACCAGGAGTGACTTTGCACAAGATTATATAATAATGTGGCTAATATATATCAAAATTCAGCAGAATTATCACTCTACAGTTGATAGAAATTCTTTGAAGTGTTTGGTGCTCATGCATTTTCAGTTGTGTTCACACACCTTTGTGTGTGTTTATTGATGCCCCCGTTACAGATTCCTGATTTCATTACATTATACTTAGGGAAAATTCTTTCCATTCAGCTTCAGTTCTAATCTTATTGGAGATGTCCAGCATTTGAAAGCCACACATTCTTTGCTGCTTTCGAGTCTGTCTTTTGATGAATCAACTGTAGAGTTGTCCAAGTTTATACTTCCTGGGGGTTTATGAGTCTCATCAATTTATAGATTCATCTTAACAGATTTGGGTCATTGTTTCTACACAAATACCTTTTCCTTTTCTCCTTTCTCTGGTGACTTCCTGTGCATGTATTAATTAGAGTTCTCTAAAGGAACAGAACCGATAGAATAAATATCTGTAATTATGTGTATGTGTATATATGTGTGTATGATCGTGTGTGCATATGTACATGTATGTTTGTGTTTGTATGTGTATATATGTGTGTTTGTGTATATGTTGTGTTTGTGTCTGTTTGTATATTATATGTGTGTGTTGCAAGATATTTCCTATCCACTCACATTGAGGCAGTGAGAGGCCAGTGATTGGAGGAAAGAGAGGAGGAGGAGGAGCTAAGGGAAGTGAGAGGTGGAGAGAGAGAGGAGACGCTTGGTGGGCTAGACAAGCGGAGCAGAGTGGGAGACGCGGATATTCAGATGGCTTCAGATGTATTTCTGATGTTTTGGAGAGGTTAGAAATATTGGGATAAGACTTTATCATTTTAAATTGGCATTATGTAATTGGTAGTTTTATATACATAAAAATAGTTGATTAACTATTCATGTTTAAGAGTCATGCTTTATTGAATACTTGGAAGGAGTGGTACAGAGGCCTGGCGGGGTGGTACTCTTCTTAATTATTACCCACTACATGTGTATGTGTGTTTATGTGAATGTATATGTGTATGTGTGTATGTATATACATGTATATGTATGTATGTATGTATGTATGTATGTATATGATTTATTAAAGTGGCTAACAGGTTTTTCCTGGTAGTCCAACAATGGATACCTCCTGATGGAAAGGCAAAGAATCCTGTGGTTTAGTTTTTCATTCCAGAAGACTGATGTCTGAGTAGTCTCAATCTGGTGCTGGAGTCCTGGAGGATATTTAAAGAGCTGTTGATCTTCAGTCTACATTGGAATTCCAAAGAAGTAGGATATGACAGCAGCACAGGGATGCCTCAGCAACAGGCATGACCTTACCATTGAGAGCAAAGATAAGCAGGTAATAAGCAAAGGTGTCCTTCTGTGGGGCTGCCACATAGAAGGCGTCACCCCCATTTAGTGTGGGTCCTTCCTCCTCAAATAGTCCAATCAAGAAAATCCCACACACTGTTCCCAGCTGCTTGTATTTTGTTTGATCCCAAATGTAGTAAAGTTGAAAACCAAGGCTTCCCATTGTAACTGGATGCTTGTGTCAATACCTGGTGATTCCCACACAGGTTTCTGAGGCTCTTTATCTTCTTCATTCTTGTCAATGTTTCCTTCAGATTAAATCATCTCAATTGACACAGGCTTATTTAGTATTTTCTTATAACTTTTACATGTACAAAAGTATGTTATATACCACAGAAGAAGAACATGGAAGTGAAACTTTATTATTATCATCATCATCATCATCATTATTATTATTACTATCATTATTATTAATAGTAAAGCCCTCATTGATAAGTTATTTCTGGTGAAATAAGCCATTCAAGTCAGAGTAAAATATATATTAAAACAGCTTTGTTGGGTGAAATAAGCCATTCAAGTCAGATTAAAATATATATTAAAACAGCTCTCAGGCAGGGGAGTTCACTGGCCCCAAGGAAGTTGGCCAGGGAAGTTGCCATGGGGAAGGAGAGAGGGGGAGGGGAAAGAGAGAAAGCTCACACATAGACAGCAGGAAAGGAAAGGGAGGGGGAGAAGAAGAGAGGAAGAAACCAAACTGTCTGGGTTATATAGCAAAGAGCCTCTGCGGGAAGGACAGCCCAGCTCCTGCCCTGGAAATTCAGGGTTGGGTGGGGTGTGCCAGATAGGGACTGAGGGGTGCTGGGAGAACCTGGAGGCCAGGTCTCTTTTGGTATGTAAAATAGGCACCTCAGTCCCTTGTGCTGGGGTGCTGGGTCTGAAAGCCAACACTCACCTCTCTGGTGAAGGAAAGACAGGTGCTAGGGCTTCCAGGATTTTTAAGTTCAATGGGACAATTAAATAAGCAAATGAATCAAAAAGTACATAACAAGCAATATGTTTGGTTGCCAAATAAATAAAAGCAAAAGGAAAATACAAACACTGAGCTTATTACTTATAAGTGTAAAATAGACATAATCTCTGAATTAGAAAGTATCATTTAAATTGAGTATATATAACCTTTTTCTTTTCTCTGCATGTTGTAATTTTTGAAAACTGGGGGTTGAAAATTACATGTTTTGCCAACTCTGCAAATGAGATTGCCACTGTCCCCAGGATTTTTATTTTTCATTTCCTTTATTTCATTTTACATTGTGACAGAATCTCATGTAGCCCAGGCTGACCTCAAACTCCCTAAGAAGCCAAGGATATCCATGAATATCTGATCCTCCTGCCTCCATATCCAAGTTCCGGGACTGCAGGTGTCTGCCATCATACCTCTCTGTGATTTATTATTCTCCGTGTTGCTGCTTGCTTCCCCATGTTTGTTTACCTACGTTTGTGAGGCGAGATTTTGTCAACCCTGTATCCATTGCCACGTGTGACCTTAGTCTCCCTCTGGTCCTCTCCTGGTGGTACAGCCCTGTCTTCAGTTGCTTAGCACTGGTGAATCTCCAGCCTGCACCAAGTCTCCCGAGTGCATCCTGCATCAGACTGCCTATGCTTCAGCAGGAAACCTCCAAGTCAACCTTTATGTTTGCTTTCTGCATGCAGAATCTTCCAGATCGGCTAATGGTGGGAGAGCGTCTCCAAGCTGCTTCTGATGGACAAACAGCTTTTCATGTTTCTGCAGACTTCCCCGTCCTCCGGAATGTGTTGGGGACTTTCAAAGCTCCCTCTGGACACAATAGTGTTCTGCTTTCTTATTTATGTATTTATTTTTGGAATTTTGATCAGTCTCTTACTCCTGATCGATGAGGCTACATTAAGCTGCTGTGGTGTTAAAGAGTTCCTGCTGGTTATTTTGAGCAAGCACTTGGGGGTGGGGTAGAGGCGGTGGGGAGTGTCTGCTCCAGACTGAATGAGCCCTAAGTCAAGAAACCAATGACTGGGTTTGCAGTGATGCTCCAGACAGCTGCCAGACGATGGGACCAGGAAAATTATCTGATAACAGGACTTCAAACCGAGCACTTCAAACCGAGCCACATCTGCTGACTCCAGTGGCTGCGGGTCTCCCTGGCTCCTGTTAGTACAGGTGTGGTTTTTTTCTACAGTCGAGTTGGGAGCAACAAAGTGGAAAAGGCCATTTTAAAATCATCTTAAGGCTCTTTTGTTCTCTAATATCAGCACTCCACACCTTGTTATAATACGCATTTAATTTCTACAGATCTGAAAGGGTAATTTTGCCAGTTTTGCCAATGTTATTATTGCTTTTATGTTGCTATAGAATTTCGGAGGCTCCAAATTCTCAGTAATTTCCTTTTTAAAATAAGAATTCTAATGAATAAGTAAAAAATATTATTCCTTTTAATAGTATATGTTCAGAAGTTTTGGGCTTATAATTAAAATTATAATATGTTAAAATAAGAAATGCATTTTTAACCAGTGTGAATAATTTAGAAATAAGGCGACACCCTCATTCAATATGATATAAATTGTTTCTATTCTTATAAAAATATATACAAGTAATTATCTTCCTTAAATGACTTAATTATGAAGATAAATAATAAATTGAAAATTAATAAAACATAATGAAAATGTGTCTTTTTGGGGGGATACCTGATATTAAAACTTCTTTTTACATGAGAAAATCTAAGACGCAGGTGGTCATATCTCATTCCTCATCACTGTATAACACAAACTTAACTAACCAAGTAGCACTGCCTAAGATTCAGACTGTTGTGGTACAGTGGCAAAGCCAGAGAGGCTGAGTCCACCCTGAGGTAGAGTTACAGATGGTCACGAGCATCTGTAAGAGCAGCAAGAACTCTTAACTACAGCACTATCTCTTTAGTCCCTAATTTTCAGTTCAAGACAACGAATCACTGGAACTTATAACCATTTCAGAGAAACAGTCAAGAAGCAAATCCTTAATACACAGCTAAACACACAGACTGAGGAATGAGTATGGGAAGGAGTGTATTTGCAAAAAAAAAATATTATAGTTCAAGAACATTATTGTTTTTCTCTTCTTTTTGGTGGTTCTGAGCCATCAAAGGTCTATGACTCAAAGCCAGGACCTCATGCATTCTAGACAAGTCCTCTCCCACTGAGAAACATCTCCAGCCCAAACAATATTGTTCTAAATTAGGTTTGAGAAGAGAGACGAACTTAATGAAGGTAACTCTGTAATTAAAGATAGAAGGTTTGCTATGGTTAAAGGTTTGGCTTGAATTGGGTTCTGCAATGCACACACTACACACAAGCACTGCTCTGTTATGTACATGGATGTGAATTGATTAGCTGATTCCATTTTCCCAACTCGATGAACTAAGTACTGATGACATCTTTATCAGTTTTTTTTATTTTAGATATTGAAAACAGGATACAGAGATTTTAATGATATATATTTTGGAGGCAACTTACCGGCTGGTCTTTGATTACCTGCCTCCTGTTAGGAATAGCACGGGGCTTACCAGTTTGCTTTGGTGAATCAGAGCACAGCAAAGGTCATCACTTGTGTGATTACATTACTTAAGATGATAACTTTCATCCTGCTAGCAGATGCTATTGATTCTTTCTGATACTGTCTTTGATGAAGTACTTTCTCATGTGGAGAAGTTCACTTGGCAAGGATGCGGAAGAGGGCTGCTAACAGCTCCAGAAGGCCAAGGGATCTAATAACCGGGAAGGAAATGGATCTCTCCACAGTCTGACCTCAGATGCGACCCAGGTCTGCATAACATCTTGGTCACATCCTGGTAAGTGATTCCAACACCGTTGCACTATTTCTAGATATCTATCTGGTTCAGAAAGTTTGTAAATTAGTAAGAATATGATGTTTTAGGCTGCCAACCTCATAATGAGTTGATTTGTTATATAGTAGGAGTTTTTATAAAAGATATTTGCTCAAAGCCACACAAGGAGAAATATGAATAGCATAGATATAAATTGAGCAGCCTGGCCGTGCTTTGGGAATGGGATGTAGTTCTAGAAGCCTCTTGTAGTAGGAGGTTATTATTGTTTCAGAGTGTTGGTCATTCTTGCCACCCTTGTGTCTGAGTTTCCACAGCGAGATAAGAAGTTTGAATACCGGTTATCCAAAGAAAAGTCAAATAGTCAGTATATTTTTATTAATTTTTCAAGTTAGCATTTCTATCCATAGTCACAAAACTAACAATCAAGTTATAAATATTTAGTAATAATGCTCCTGCTTAGTGAATTTATTGGGTATCTCTTCATATCCCTTGATAAAAAGAGATTATGAATTATACAATGAGTAGGGGCAAGATTTGGCTTTTTCCCATATTTGATAACTCAGTCCAAAGCTAGTGTGACAAAGGTTAGGTGTGTGGGGGCTGTCCAACTTCTGAAATTGCATTTGTCATGAAGAGAGCTGGCTTGTAGCCTCAGCACATAGACTTCAGACAAAACTCCAGAGTAAAGCTAAAGCAGGGACTCAGAGGTCAGCTTGGAGAAAGGTGCCAGTCCAACCCCCTTTCAGGTGAGTCTGGGGCATCTGGTGCTTAAGCAAACTTGCCATAGGCCTTTACAAAATAGAAGACGCAAGACAAGGTTTTATTCAGCTAACAAATACATCCATCAGCCCCATTGCTGGGGGCCAGTCATTCTGACACCAGTGGTCTCTTGGGAGGCCACATTCTGACTGTGACTCTTGTTTAGGACCAAGAAGATCCTGGAAAAGAGAGTGGTAGCCAGGAAAAGCATGCAGAGCCTGCACCTATCAGAGTGGAGGTGAATGAGTTAGACTGTACAGCCAAGCATGGGAGGAGCCGGTGACTCAAGAGCTGACGTGGGTATTAAGGGGTCTCCTGTGGAGGCTAAGAAACTAGGGCATCCGGGTTATACAAAGATAAAGGAAAATTAAATAAGACATGAAACAATACCTAAACTTGCTTGATCAGAATACCCCCAGCTTCCAGATGAAACTTGTTCCTGAATATTCTGTACTGTTGCCATAGGGTTAATTGAAAATATCAAGTAAAACCATGTAAGATGCAGAAGGGAGCAGCAGAGCCGGGTACGAGCAGCTCAGCCAAGGACACGCGGTGCTTTCAGCAGGGGCAGCCATCTTGCCCCAGACCCCCGCGCGCAAACAGCGGGCACACTAGACGCAGTGAGCGGCTGGAATCAGGTGCGTGGCCAGAGTTATAGCTTAGCTTAGCTCTGCAGGAGATCTGGGCACAGAAAGCTCAGCGGCGGGTGCAGACTAGCAGCCAGGACCAGCTCTCTGAGCGGACTAGCAGCGAGGGGCCACCGGGCGGGCCGCCTCGGGCACAGCTCGGCACTCTAGCAGCTGGAGTCAGGGGCCTGGACTCAGAGCGAGCACAGTCCAGCACAGACAACGCAGCCAGAAGGGAGCAGCAGAGCCGGGTACGAGCAGCTCAGCCAAGGACACGCGGTGCTTTCAGCAGGGGCAGCCATCTTGCCCCAGACCCCCGCGCGCAAACAGCGGGCACACTGGACGCAGTGAGCGGCTGGAATCAGGTGCGTGGCCAGAGTTATAGCTTAGCTTAGCTCTGCAGGAGATCTGGGCACAGAAAGCTCAGCGGCGGGTGCAGACTAGCAGCCGGGACCAGCTCTCTGAGCGGACTAGCAGCGAGGGGCCACCGGGCTGCCTCAGGGCACAGCTCAGAACTCTAGCAGCTGGAGTCAGGGACCTGGACTCAGAGCGAGCATAGTCCAGCACAGACAAGCTGCCAGAAGGGATCTGTCTCCTGGGGACAGGCGTGCTGTGCTTTCAGCAGGGCGCCATCCACAATAAGACCAACTAATGCCAGAGATAAAGAGATGGCAAAAGGCAAACGTAGGAACGTTATTAACAGAAATCAAGGCAACATGGCACCATCTGAACCCAATTCGCCAACCACAGCAAGTCCAGGATACCCCAGCACACCAGAAAAACAAGAGTTAGATATAAAAGCACAGGTCATGATGCTCCTAGAGGAACACAAAAAAGACATAAACAAATCTCTTAAAGAAATGCAGGGGAACATCAATAGAGTAGAAGCTCTTACAATCCAAACACAAAAAACACTTAAAGAACTCCAGGAGAATATGGGCCATCAGACAGAAACCAATAAAGAGGAAGTGAGAAAATCAGTTAAAGAAATGCAGGAGAACTTGAAACAATAGGCAGAAGTCATGAAAGAGGGAGCACAAAAATATATTAAAGAATTACATGAAAACACAAACAAATGATGGAACTGAGCAAAACCATCCAAGATCTGAACACAGAGGTAGAAACAACTAAGAAATCACAAAAGGAGGCAACCTTGGAGATAGAAAACCTTGGGAAGAAAACAGGGGTCGTAGATGCAAACATAAACAACAGAATACAAGAGATAGAAATAAGAATCTCCGATGCTGAAGATAACATAGTAACCATTGACTCCACAGTCAAAGAAAATGCAAAATCCAAAAGGCTTGTAACCCAAAACATCCAGGAAATCCAGGACACAATGAGAAGACCAAACCTAAGGATTATAGGGATAGATGAGAGTGAAGATATACAACTTAAAGGGCCAGCAAATATCTTTAACAAAATTATGGAAGAAAACTTTCCTAACTTAAAGAGAGAGATGCCCATGAATGTACAAGAAGCCTACAGAACTCCAAACAGACTGGACCAGAACAGAAACACCTCCCGTCACATAATAATCAAAACCCCAAATGTACTAAAGAAAGAAAGAATATTAAAGGCAGTAAGAGAAAAGGGCCAAGTAACATATAAAGGAAGACCTATCAGAATCACACCAGACTTCTCTCCAGAAACCATGAAAGCTAGAAGATCCTGGGCAGACATCATGCAGACCCTAAGAGAAAACAAATGTCAGCCAAGACTACTATACCCAGCAAAACTCTCAATCAACATAGATGGAGAAATCAAAATATTCCATGACAGGACCAAATTTACACAATATCTTTCCACTAACCCAGCTCTACAAAGGATAATAGGAGGAAAACTCCAACACAAGGAAGGAAATGGCACCCAAGAAAAGGCAAGACAGTAAACTTCTTCCATCAAACTCAAAGGAAGATAACTACTCAAAAACAAAAGTAACATCAAAAATGTCAGGAAGTAATAATCTCTATTCCTTAATATCTCTTAACATCAATGGACTCAACTCCCCAATAAAAAGACATAGACTAACAGACTGGATACGGAAACAGGACCCTACATTTTGCTGCTTACAGGAAACACACCTCAGAGTCAAAGACAAACACTACCTTAGAGTAAAAGGATGGAAGACAATTTTGCAAGCAAATGGTCACAGGAAGCAAGCTGGAGTAGCCATTTTAATATCAGATAAAATTGACTTTCAACCCAAAGTCATCAAAAGAGACACAGAAGGTCACTTCCTGCTAGTCAAAGGAAGAATCCACCAAGAGGAACTCACAATTCTAAACATCTACGCTCCAAATGTAAGGGCACCCTCATTTGTAAGAGAAACCTTACTAAAGCTCAAAGCACACATTGCACCTAACACAATGATTGTGGGGGACCTCAATACTCCACTATCTACAGTGGACCGACCAGGAAAACAGAAACTAAACAGAGACACGGAGAAACTCATCGAAACTTTGGAGCAATTGGATTTAACAGATATATATAGAACATTCCACCCTAAAGCAAAAGACTATACCTTCTTCTCAGCCCCTCATGGTACCTTCTCCAAAATCGACCATATAATTGGACACAAGACAGATCTCAACAAATATAAAAAGATCGAACTAATCCCATGCCTCTTATCAGATCACCATGGAGTAAGAGTGTTCTTCAATAGCAACAAAAACAACAGAAAATCCCCATATGCTTGGAGGCTGAACAATATTCTACTCAACGATACCTTAGTCCAGGAAGAAATAAAGAAAGAAATCAAAGAATTCTTAGAACTTAATGAAAATGAAGGCACAACATACCCAAATCTATGGGACACAATGAAAGCAGTGCTTAGAGGAAAACTCATAGCCCTGAGTGTCTCCAAAAAGAAACAGGAGAGAGCATATACCAGCAACTTAATGGCGCACTTGAAAGCTCTGGAACAAAAAGAAGCAATTTCACCCAGGAGGAGTAGAAGACAGGAAATCATCAAACTCAGGGCTGAAATCAATCAAGTTGAAACAAAGAGAACCATACAAAGAATCAACAAAACCAGGAGCTGGTTCTTTGAGAAGATCAACAAGATAGATAAACCCCTAGCCAGACTTACTAAAGGGCACAGAGACAGTATTCAAATTAACAAAATTAGAAATGAAAAGGGAGATATAACAACAGAAACTGAGGAAATTCAAAAAATCATCAGATCCTACTACAAAAACCTATACTCAACACAACTGGAGAATCTGGAGGAAATGGACAATTTCCTCGACAGTTACCAAATACCAAAATTAAACCAGGATCAAATAGATCATCTAAACAGACCCATAACCCCCAAAGAAATAGAAGGGGTCATAGACAGTCTTCCAACCAAAAAGAGCACAGGACCAGACGGTTTTAGTGCAGAATTCTATCAGACCTTCAAAGAAGTCCTGATACCGATACTCTTCAAATTATTCCACAAAATAGAAACAGAAGGAACACTACCCAACTCATTGTATAAAGCCACAATTACCCTGATACCAAAACCACACAGAGATCCAACTAAGAAAGAGAACTACAGGCCAATTTCTCTTATGAATATCGATGCAAAAATACTAAACAAAATACTTGCCAACCGAATCCAAGAACACATCAAAACGATCATTCACCATGATCAAGTTGGCTTCATCCCAGGGATGCAGGGATGGTTCAATATACGGAAATCCATCAACGTAATCCACTACATAAACAAACTCAAAGAAAAAAACCACATGGTCACCTCATTGGATGCTGAAAAAGCATTTGACAAAATTCAGCATCCTTTCATGCTAAAGGTCCTAGAAAGAACAGGAATTCAAGGCCCATATCTAAACATAGTAAAAGCAATATACAGCAGACCAGTAGCCAACATCAAGGTAAACGGAGAAAAACTCGAAGCAATCCCTCTAAAATCAGGGACTAGACAAGGCTGTCCCCTCTCGCCATATCTCTTCAATATAGTACTTGAGGTACTAGCTAGAGCAATTCGACAACAGAGGGAAGTCAAAGGGATACAAATCAGAAAGGAAGAAGTCAAACTATCACTATTTGCAGATGATATGATAGTTTACTTAAGTGACCCAAAAACCTCCACCAGAGAACTCCTGCAACTGATAAACAACTTCAGCAAAGTGGCTGGCTATAAAATCAACTCAAGTAAATAAGTAGCCTTCCTATACGCGAAGGATAAGCAGGCCGAGAAAGAAATTAGGGAAATGACACCCTTCACAATAGCCACAAATGATATAAAGTATCTTGGAGTGACGCTAACCAAACATGTGAAAGATTTATACGACAAAAACTTCAGGTCTCTGAAGAGGGAAATTGAAGAAGACATCAGAAAATGGGAAAATCTTCCATGCTCGTGGGTTGGCAGGACTAATATAGTCAAAATGGCAATCTTGCCCAAAGCAATATACAGATTCAATGCAATTCCCATCAAAATCCCAACTCAGTTCTTCATAGAGCTAGAAAGAGCAATTCTCAAATTCATCTGGAATAACAAAAAACCCAAGATAGCTAAAACTATCATCAACAGCAAAAGAACTTCTGGGGGAATCAATATCCCGGACCTCAAGCAATATTACAGAGCAGTGGTATTAAAAACTGCATGGTATTGGTTCAGTGACAGGGAAGCGGATCAATGGAATAGGATCGAAGACCCAGAATTGAACCCACACATCTATGGCCAATTGATCTTCGACAAAGGAGCTGAAAACATCCAGTGGAAAAAAGATAGCCTTTTCAACAGATGGTGCTGGTTCAACTGGAGGTCAACATGCAGAAGAATGAGAATTGATCCACTCTTATCTCCTTGCACTAAGCTCAACTCCAAGTGGATCAAAGACCTCCACATAAAACCAGACACACTAAAACTAATAGAAAAGAAACTGGGGAAGACCCTTGAGGACATTGGCTCAGGGGAAAAATTCCTGAACAGAACACCAATTGCTTATGCTCTAAGAGCAAGAATAGACAAATGGGACCTCATAAAACTACAAAGTTTCTGTAAGGCAAAAGACACTGTCAAAAGGATAAATCGGCAACCAACAAATTGGGAAAAAATCTTCACCAACCCCACATCCGACAGAGGGCTAATCTCCAATGTATACAAAGAACTCAAGAGGTTAGACCCCAGAAAACCAAATAACCCTATCCAAAAATGGGGTACAGAGCTAAACAGAGTCTTTTCACCTGAAGAAATTCGGATGGCTGAGAAACACCTTAAAAAATGTTCAACATCACTAGTCATTAGGGAAATGCAAATTAAAACAACCCTGAGATTTCACCTCACACCAGTCAGAATGGCTAAGATTAAAAACTCAGAAGACATCAGGTGTTGGCGAGGATGTGGAGAAAGAGGAACACTCCTCCACTGCTGGTGGGAATGCAAGCTGGTACAACCACTCTGGAAATCAGTATGGCGGTTCCTCAGAAAACTGGGCGTGATACTTCCGGAGGACCCAGCCATACCACTCCTGGGAATATACCCAGAAGATTCCCCAGCATGCAATAAAGATACATGCTCCACTATGTTCATAGCAGCCTTATTTATAATAGCCAGAAGCTGGAAAGAACCCAGATGTCCCTCAACAGAGGAATGGATACAAAAAATGTGGTATATATACACAATGGAGTACTATACAGCCATTAGAAACAATGAATTCATGAAATTCTTAGAGAAATGGATGGAGCTGGAGAATGTCATACTAAGTGAGGTGACCCAGTCTCAAAAGAATACCCATGGTATACAGACACTGATAAGTGGATATTAGCCTAGAAGCTTGGAACACGAAAGACACAAATCACATATCAAGTGATGTCTCACAAGAAGAAAGGAGTGGACACTGGTGCTAGAATGGACCAAAACATCATTGTGGGAGAGTACAAGAACAGTAAAGTGGGAGGGGGTGGATGCGGGAGCAAGGGGAGGGAAAAGGACATGTGGGGCCTTTGGGGGTGGGGAACCAGAAAAAGGGAAATGAATTGTAAATATAGAATATATACAATAAAAAAATAAAAAAAAAAAAAGAATATATCCAAAAAAAAAAAAAAAAAAAAAACCATGTAAGGTATTTTTGAGCAAGAATATGTTAATCCACATCATGTCCTCATCCATATCACCAGTATTTAAGTTTCTCTTTGGTAGAGGAAGAGAGGAAGGAAAAGAAGGTATGGGGTGAGGAAAGACACACAGAGGACAGACAGACAAAGAGACAAAGGTAGACAGAGAAAGAGACAGAGAGAGACTAATGAAAACTATTCCAGACAGATCAGACACACAAACATCTCTATTAAGTAGTTTCCCAATCCACTGAAACTGATGCCTTGATCATGATATTTGTCAAGTTAATGTCTTAAGACTCATCTGTGAAAGATAGAGAAGTGGTTATGCAAATTTATGCATAAAAATAAAACTCCCATATGTGCTTAGAGAGAGAGATTTCTAGCCAAAATGCTAATGATACTACACAATGCTTAACATTTGTGCCGATTTTAATTCAAAGCTCACGGCAAATATATTATCTGCTATACAAGAGTAGGCAACATCATTTTCCTATATTATAAATTTCAAAAGTGACTACATTTTAATAAGATGAAAATATATGAATATAATGAAATCTTGAAAAGGGAAACTCCAAAATGTACCCAAATAAAGTTTTTTTTAATTTTCAAGTTCTAAAAAAATCAGATTCAATGACCTAGTTGAATTAAACACATGATCAAAGATATATGCAAATTTTGACATTATGAGCATTTTAAACATCTATTCCATAACCATTAAGCTTTTACTACATCAGCTATAAAAGTAGTTGTTTTTAAAATACTGAGTATTCAAGTGTATGAAAAATATGGCTACTTCCTTAAGGAATGCACTAATTCTATTAATCACCTTCATGTTACTATAATTAAATGCATGAGACAATAAACTTAAGAAGCAAAGGTTTGTTTTAGCTTATGGCTCTAGAGGTTTTAGACTGCGCTGAGGTCATCACTGAGTTACTGGGGAAGGTTAACACATCACGATAGGAACGCAAGTAGAGCAAACCTCCTAAACCGTGATCTGAGAAGCAATGAAAATGGAAGAGGAGTGGGTTATCATAATCCATCTTAAGGGTATACCCTTAAGGTATGACGCAGTGATATCCCAGAAGCCCTCACTTTCTTTCTCAGTTCATTAACTTCCCAGTAGCTTCACTCTAGGGCCTACAACTTTCATATGGTGGGGAGCATTCTTCGAAAACCGTGGTACTGAGTAAAGGAGAGAATGAACATGGTTCTAAGACAGACCAGATGTTCTATGCTTAAGAGCTCTGGAGGAGCTGCCATGGAAACAGATGGAGGAATAATCATCTGAGGTTGGCATTGCTAAGGGCAATTGAGCCAGATTTTGAACTAATATAGGATTTCTCAGATTTACTTTGGAAGAAGGAACATTGAAAAGAGTAGTGAAAGGGTCAGAAGGAAATGTCTAAAGGCTAGTACATGTAGCTCAGGAGGAAGAGCATTTGTCCAGCAAGGTAATGGCCTGGGTCTTGAGTTCGATACCAAGCAGTACATAAAACCAGTATGGTGGTGTTTGCCTGTAATTAACACTTTGGAGTTGGAGGCAGGAGGACCAGAAATTCAGGGTTCAAGTCATCCTTAGGTACATAGTGAGGTCAAGACTAGCCTGAACTATGAGAGAGAGAGAGAGAGAGAGAGAGAGAGAGAGAGAGAGAGAGAGAGAGAGAGAGAGAGAGAGAGAGAGAGAGAACTAAAAGATTCAGAATACATCACTCAAAATAAGCGATTTTGGCCTAAGAATTGTTTTGAGCTAGAGAAATTTGTGTGTCTGAAACCCTTTGGCTGGAAGCAGAGGCTCCAATACCGAGTTGTCATTTACCTCCTCCAGAGGGGCAGTTCAAACCTCAGAAACAAAATGTTGGTGCCACAGGCAAATGTACCTGTCACAAGAGTGTCACATCTCCCTCCTTTTCTCCTAAAAGCCCAATATCTTCCTTAGAACATTTGCTTTTTGAAACTCTCCCTGATGGCTAGATTTCATAGTGCTGGAAGGTGCTATTGAGTCTGCTCAGGGAGAAAGACGTAAGTGGTTTTTACCCAGTGCTGGGTCCTTCATGCTATAGTTACCAGTCAAAATATCCGCACTGGTGCAATAATGTCAAGAGAGCTTATGGGGGTAAACAAACACTCATTTAATTGGATTTGAGGCCTGTTCCACCGGAGAGAATTCATCCCTGGCCCCATAAACATAGTCAGAGTCCACAGGTAGGAAAGTCAGGAACCAATGGGAAAACACTATGATGTTTTTCTAAATAGTCCTGCTGTCAGACTGCCTTCTAGAAATTTAGGTTTATATCCGTAAGTTTGTGTTTCTCTCAGCCTTAGGCAGAGAAGCTTCTTGCTGAAGGAAGCAGTGGTTAATGCAGAGACGTGTAACTCTTCAAATTGCTGAGAATAACTGAGTGAGTGCTCCCCAACAGGGTCAGGGACCACTCACCAGAGGCCACGGGGAGAATGTAAGAGCCAGAGGGTGGAGCGGAGAGCTGTGGGTTGCTGTCCTCTGAGCATGGCTTGCTGGTGCACACGAGAGCTCATGGTAACTGTGGTCATCTGCTCAAAATTAAGCCAGTGAGACTCCAGCATGTGGGAAGGATCAGGTGACAGCTGTTGGGGATAGAGAATCACAATTATTTTGGGGGTGCCCACTGGCTGGTCGCCCATGTCACAGTAGATGATCCACGCCAAGCACATATGGGCAGAAATAATTGGACTCCTCGAATTATATAAAAAAAAAAAAATGCTTTTTAAATGAAGCAACCTTTTTCCTCTCTCCATTTACCATGCTAAATTATGTGTGTGGACCTCAAATTCCTGCCACCCTTGAAAAGCTCACTCATGTTTGTCAATGCCCTCATAGAGAAACATCTGTTGGTAGTCTGTCTTTTGTTAATCAAACTTGCAGCACGTCAATCAATGAGCCTATGATTTCTGGAGAAAGAAACAGTTTGCTCTCCCGCTCTGGCAAGGAAGTGGTACAGCATGGTCAGTCCGAAAGCGCAGACTCCACATCAGCTAAGGACTGTTTCTTTCAGCCACATAAACACCTGAAGCGTTTGGCCATGGCTAGCAAGTGATGTTTGATTTCTGAAATCTGTTCTTGGGGGTCCCACGTTATAGGTCTAAGACAGAAAAACAGGAAGGGCAGCAGTTTGCAGGGAGTGAGGCGCAATTATTTTAATTTTTACTATGTAATTACAAACTAAGTTTTGTGACTAGTCCTTTAATACAAACTCTTCACTATCACTTCCTTCCTCTTTCCTTCCTTCCTTCCTTCCTTCCTTCCTTCCTTCCTTCCTTCCTGTCTTCTTTTCTTTCTCCTTTTCTTTCATTCTTTTGTTCTTTCTTTCACTCTGGAAAGCCCAGACATAACCCAGTTACTAATATGCCCAAATGCACACACTGACTTGCTCGTGTTTTAAGGTCCTGGTAGGTCCACTGAAGACACCTAGCAGGTGACTGCAAATAGAAATAGAGACACTCTGAAAGGGTGGCGAGTCAGTGGCTGAAGGATGATGACTTAAGCAGCAGGTGCTTGCTGATAGGCACGAAAGTCTGCATTCCCTCTCTGGCACCATATAATAAGCTGGACACGGTGACACATTTGTAATCCCAGTAATGGGCAGCTGGAAACAGGCTGATCCTTAAATCATCTAATCCTGGGTTGCAGTGAAACCCTGTCTCAAAGATGTAATAATAAAAGATTTGCTCCAGAGAAATGACACTCTAGGTTGACCTCTGACCTCCACAGGCAAGCACATAAATTCACAAATGTAAACATGTTATACAGACACACGCAAAATAAATACTTTTTTTCTTTCTTTTTTTTTTTTTGTTTTTTTTTGTTTTTTGGATTTTTTTTTTTTTTTGAGACAGGATTTCTCTGTATAACCCTGGCTGTCCTGGAACTCACTCTGTAGACCAGGCTGGCCTCGAACTCAGAAATCCGCCTGCCTCTGCCTCCCAGAGTGCTGGGATTACAGGCATGCGCCACCACCGCCTGGCTTAATAAATAATTTTTTAAAGAGTAAACTTGAAGAGGAGAAGTTAAGTCTGTAGATCTGAGATCTCTTTTTCACAGAATCTACTCACTTAGGAGTAGGTAGATAGGTGAGAATAAGGAAGGAAGACAGAAGATAAACTCTTGAGTGACAGATAGCCACAGTGAACACATGAAGGCAGGGTGCTGATCTCTTAGCATCACTTGATCCAGAAAACTCACATTTGAACAAGTTAATTTTTTTATCTTTTTTTTTTTTTTTACTTTTTAAAAGACTTATTTACTTTATACATGTGAGTGTTTTGTCTGCGTGTACTACACACTACATGTGTGCTATGTCTACTGAAGCAGAGGAGGGCATGTGATGCTTTGGAGCTGGTTCATGGGTGGTTGTAAGCCACCGTGCAGGTGCTGGTAATCAAATGGGGGTGCTCCATAAAAGCAACAATGTGGTGCCATCTCTCCAGCCCCCGAAACATCTATTTTATTCTTTCTGAAGTTTATTACCCAAGAGTGTTGAGATAAACGATCCCTAATTGGGAGGTGTTTTCTAACAACATTACAAGCATTTTTCACATTTAGTTCTCACATAAGACAGACATTTATGACTCACATGTAACTTATGGATGTGTAAATTGATGGAAAGGAAGTTTGAAGTCAGCGAGGAGACTAGCTGGGATCTGGAACCAAATGATCTGTTCACTCTAAGTACAGGTTCTCTTTCTTATCAGTGTCTCTGACTTGCTTTTCTCCTGGAATCTATACCAAGACACAGGAAACTCTTGTATGTAATACACGTAAGAGTTTAGGAAAAAAAAGTCACTTAATAAAATGTATTTCCTTATATTTTTATCCTGTGGTGGAATAGAAAACATGCAATTTGCTGTCCTGATTTCATTTAAAGAAAAAGAAAGAATGCAGAAATTTTAGTTAGCATTTTATTAAACACTTTAGTTAACATTTTATTTATGTATTGTGGGACAAAAAAAATAAATGTGAATAAAATGGAAGAACGGGGTCTGAAGAAGTAAGAAAACAAATAAAAAACCAGGGAGAAGAAAACAGATGAAATTATAAATTTGACAGTTATTAAACACCGAAGTATCACCGTGCGATAGATCAGAATTGGCAGATTTCTCGAGAAGAACCAGTTCCTGGTATTCTGGAAGTCATGCCTCAATTTCTAGAACTAAGACTAAAACTGATAGATACTGAAAATTTTAAACATATGCAGCCGTGGCATGAATCTCCTGATCCCCAGGTAATTGCTGGAAGGTCAGGATATACAGATTCCTGAAAAGGAATTAATCTTCATGTGTGGTTGCAATTTGGTGGAAGATAATGCCTAACATTTTGGCAGCCATCTTGCATGATGTTAAGCCTAAGGTTAAAAGTCAACTTGAAGAAATCCGAACACGCCTTAGCTCTTAATAACACTTTGAAGCATATAAACTACTAAACTTCCCTATGTAACAGTTCTCTGCTCCCTAGGATCCTTGCCTAATAAAACAGTATATAGAGCCAGGAGGTGGTAGCACACGCCTTTAATCCCAGCATTTGGGAGGCAGAGGCAGGCAGATTTCTGAGTTCGAGGCCAGCCTGGTCTACAGAGTGAGTTCCAGGACAGCCAGGACTACACAGAGAAACCCTGTCTCAAAAAACCAAAAAAGCAAAAACAACAAAAACAAAAACAAAACAAAACAGTATATACACATATACACACATGTTCATACATATATATGTGTATGTGTACACATGTGTGTGTTGCATAATCATTACTTTACCTTTTCTATTATGATGGCACAGTGATAAGATATTAATGAATACAATTAATCTACAAGGTAGAAATTATTTCAAATTTAAAAAAAATCAAAGTTCAGCAAGGTGAAGGTCTGTAACTAAGGGTCACTAGTTAATGACTCTCTTGGTTTCTTTTCCTGATTCTGTAATAAAATAGCCATAGTAAAGCAACTTAAGGAAGAAAGGGCTTATTCTGGCCCAGTGTTCAAGGGTAGAGCTGTCACAGTCAAGGTTGAAGGAGCTTGAAGCAACTGGACTAATCACATACACAGGCAGGAAGTAAACAGCATTTAATGCTAATTAAATGCATGCGGCAGCTCAGTTATCTCTCTCCAGTCATACAGTATAAAATCCCAGCCAGGAAATGACGCTATACACAGTAGGCATGTCTTCCCACTTCAACTAATACAATCAGGATAATCTCTCAGAGGCAAGCTCAGAAGCACATCTCCTAGATGGTTCTAGAGTCATCAAGTTGGTGACAATACCAGCTGGTACATGGCTGTAGACTCCCCATTTTATGTTCATCTTTGCAATATTGTGCTGCCATATGATAGATGTCTAATAATCAGTATATACAAAGAACTCAAGAAGTTAGACTCCAGAGGACCAAATAACCCTATTAAAAAATGGGGAACATAGCTAAACAGAATTCTCAACTGAGGAAACTCAAATGGCCGAAAAGCACATAAAAAATATTCAACATCCTTAATCATCAGGGAAATGCAAATCAAAACAATCCTGAGATTCCATCTCACACCAGTCAGAATGGCTAAGATCAAAAACTCAGTTAACAGCAGATGCTGATAAGGATGTGGAGAAAGAGGAACACTCCTCCACTGCTGGTGGATTGAAAGCTGGTACAATCACTCTGGAAATCAGTCTGGTGGTTCCTCAGAAAACCGGGCACAACACTTCTGGAGGACCCTGCTATATCACTCCTGGGCATATACCCAGATGCTCCAACATATAATAAGGACACATGCTCCACTATATTCATAGCAGCCATATTTATAATAGCCAGAAGCTGGAAACAACCCAGATGTCCCTCAACAGAGGAATGAATACAGAAAATGTGGTACATTTACATAATGGAATACTACTCAACTATTAAAAACAGTGACTTCACAAAATTCACAGGCAAATGGACAGAACCTGAAAATATCCTGAGTGAGGTAACTCAGTCACAAAAGAACACACATGGTATGCACTCACTGATAAGTGGATATTAGTCCCAAAGTTCAGAAAACCCAAGATTCAATTCACAGAACATATGAAGCCCAAGAAGAAGGAAGACCAAACTGTGGATGCTTCAGTGCTTCTTAGAAAGGGGAACAAAATACTCACGGGGGAACATATGGAGACAAAGTGTGCAGCAGAGACTGAAAGAAAGACCATCCAGAGACTGCCCCACTTGAGAATCCATCCCAAATACAGTCACCAAACCCAGCTGCTATTGTGGATGTCAGGAAGTGCTAGCTGACAGGAACCTGATATAGCTGTCTCCTGAGACGCTTTGCCAAAACCTGACTAATACAGAGGCAGATGCTTGAATCCAACCATTGGATTGAGTGTGGGGGTCCCAGATAGAGGAGTTGGAGAAGGGACTGAGGAGCTGAGGGGGTTTGCAGCCCCATGGGAGGAGCAACAGTGTGAACTGGCCAGATTCCCTGTACTGGACCATCAACCAAAGAGTACTCATGGAGGGACCCATGGCGCTGGCCGCACATGCGGCAGAGGATGGCCTTGTTGGACATTAGTAGGAGGAGAGGCCCTTGGGCCTGAGTGTGTTTGATGCCCCAGGGTAGGGGAATGCCAGAGCAAGAAAGAGGGAGTGGTGGGTGGGTGGGAGGGGGAGCACCCTCATAGAGGCAGGGGGAGGGAGATGGGATAGGGGGTTTCCGAAGGGGAGACCTGGAAAGGGGACAACATTTGACATGTAAATATAGAAAACATAATAAATAATAAAATATAGTAAAAAATAGAGAAACACCTGAATTAAAAGAAAATAAAGACATTGTGATTTGAGAACTGGTAGGAAGCTCAGAGGATGTAAACAGGGGTTTCTCAAGATGTTAAGAAGTTCATGAATTTCAAAAAAAATTTTTTAAGATTTATTTATTTTTTTAATGTATATGAGCACACTGTCACCACCTTAAGGTACACCAGAAGAGGACATCCCATTACAGATGTTCGTGAGCCACCATGTGGTTGCTGGGCATTGAACTCAGGCCCTCTAGGAAAAGCAGTCATTGTTCATAACCGCTGAGCCACCTCTCCAGCCCTGGTTTTCAGAAAGTTGACAGGTTTTATTGCTTAATGATTTTTCTAGATCTCTTTAATAATTAAACTGCTAATCCTTAATTAAAATGACCATACTAGAATAACTGGGAAGTTGAAATATTTCTTTGAGCTTTCACGGTAACTAATTCTCAAGCAGTATTATATAATGTGCATAAGATCAGGTGAATGGGGAAACCCCCGGCTTTTACAAACCAATTCACTATCCTCCTTTTTAAAGTAGCCCCCCCAAAAAAATAATAAAGTGCTCCAAACAATTGATATGAATAACAATTATGTCTAAAGTGCTTTAACACTTTACATCTTTTACTTTACATATTTTTATTTGTGACTTTAAATTACGTCTTTTAATAATCACTTAATAATAAGAGTGAGGCATTAAAAGCCACTCTAAGGGGAAACCATTGGCATGGAGGAAAGCCAGTGTTCTCACAGAATTCTCAGTGCTTGTTCAAATGTCACAAAGATTATAGGGCTATAGCCCAAAAGTGATGTTCCAAAAGAAAAAAAAGAAAAGAAAAAAGGCAAAGCAAACCAAGAAAAAAACAAACAAACAAACAAACAAAAAGAAAACCAAATAAGTCGACTCTCATAGTCACACAAAACTGAGGTGACAGTAATCGACTATGGAATATATGGTTAAAGAAAATAAATGAATAGCACAAAATTCTCACCTATATGCATTCACACATACATACATTCACACATATATACATACATATATTTATATCTACAGATATTTATATAGACATTCATATATTCATTCATACATATATATATATACATAAATACATAAATGGAGGTGAAAATAAAGAAGTTGAAGACTTCCTTGAGATCCAAAGGCAGTAAAAAGAAGGCAGATATTAGAGAGCTATCAGCATGGAAATGTGGCTTGGTGCGGTGTGTATGGGGGCGGGAGACAGTGAAGGTCAGAAGGAAGTTGGTGGGAAATAACCCCGGATGGTGCTGAACCATAATTCCACTCCCTTTTTGGTAGTTCAGCGAAGCATTGGCTCAACTTCAATCTCCAGAGAGACAAGCTTAGGATGATGTCAGCATCCCTGGCAGACGAGGCTGTTCCCAGAGACGTTAGTGTGCAGCCCTCGGCCCCTGGAGTGCACACTGCCCTGTTCTATTTATGGATGGTCTCTGATGTATTTCTTGTTATTTAGAGAGACTAGATGTTCCCTAGACCCTCTTAGCTAGCCTGCAAATACACAACAGAGTATCTGAGTGTACCCACTCTCGTGCATGAAGGAATTGTGTGTGGTGTATCCAGTTTTCTGCCTAGAGACAGGTATCTTTGCCTTTCGTCCACAGCGCATACCCTTAAACACACTCTATGATGTGCAGCAATCTTAGAAATGATAAGGACGGTATTTTACTCCTCTCATGGCTTACTAGATATAAAAATCATCCATTTTAGGTGTGTGTTAGTAAAGATTTTTCATGGCTCTGGCCAAAACCTGAGAAAATAACTTAATAGGATGAAATGTAATTTGGCCCCTGGCTTCATTCCATAGACACTTGACTCTGCTGCTTCTGGGTCTATGTGTGATGAGGCAGCTTCATGGCCGGGAGTGTGTAGCAGAGGAAAAAACTCACCTCATGCAGAACAGGAAACAGAGAAGGAAAGGGAGGAAGGATCCCTCAGCAAGATACACTCTTCACGGGCACACCCTTGGTGACCTACTTCCTCCAGACAGATCCCGTATGTCATAGATGACTGGGAAGTACAAAAAATCATACAGTAATTACACCAACTGTCTATACATCATCTGTTTATATTTATCATAATCGATGTGTCTATGTATCTGTCTGTCTCTCTAATCTATTGACTATCATATATCTATTTATCTTATATGTATCCATCGATGTAATGAAATACAGGATGGATATAAAAAGGGTTAAAAATACAAAGACTTTAAGGAAACTTACTGGACTCAGTGGGTGAAGGCTGAAGAGAATTCATAGAGGTTTGAGTAGAACCCCGGAGGAAAGCTGGTGGAGGCTCTACTGCAGAACCAAGCTACTAGGTCACAGGTTTGAGCTGAGACTCGGGAATGAATAGAGCTGAAGAAGCAAGGCAAAGGAGACTGGGAAACTGTAGATGTGCAGTCGGGGTCAGGATGAAGGAGAGGTAAGCAGCTTGTATGTTGGATCAGCAGTGTGGACTGAGATAAGCTGGTGTACTTGGACTGTTGGGGGTTCTCTGCCTGTCAGTCCCTTGAGACACACACTGGCAGGTCAATGGAGACTATTTCCACCACAGTGTGGTAGTGTGGCATCTTTCTCTTTATGGGGTGCAGGTGAGGGTACCATATCATATCCCAGTGTTCTCAGAAAGTTCTCAGACTTAGTCTTCCTGATGTGTTCATATGTCCTGTAGGGTTAGTGGTGTCCCACGGTCTGCTCCGCCGCAGGGCTCAGGCTGCTGGTGGAGGTGGGAAGCGGGAGTTTTGACTGTGCTGACACCTCAGGCTGGCACCAGCAGGTGTGGGGCTATAGGGAAGCAGAGGGACACTAATCCAGGGTGCAGCCTGAGGTCCCAGGGACTGCCGGGACTGGCTCAGGGGTCCCTGGGCCTGCAGGGAGGCTGGGGTTGTCTGGTTCTCAGGCTCTTGGGCATATCCAGGTGCCTCTGGATGCCAAGGAAGAGCTGAGAACGGAGTGGGAGCCCGGGCCAAAGGGGAAAATAGGGGAGAGCTCCAGCTGGGTCCCACGGAGAGGAGAGAGTCCTTGGCTTGTCAGAGGGTGGCTTGGCTTGGTGGAGGCCACGTCTGGGAATGCTGAGAGGTCTTCTGCGGATCAGACAGCCGGTTATTTAGGCTCAAGCCTTCTCCACTGCTCCCCGCATCAGATCCTGATGAAAAGAGGCAGTCCACGGTTTTAAGACATTTATTGTCATGGCGGAAAGTAGATGAGTAAAACCTTATCCCACTTTCTCAGGGCGGGCCTGAGGTTAAATATCTTTTGCAGGGAGGAGTGTCTGGGAAAGGGAGTTTATTGGCTAAGTCTCCAGGCCTTTAGGTACCTGTCAGTCAAAGCCAGGCATGGTGGCACACGCCTATAATCCCAGCACTTGGGAGGCAGAGGCAGGCGGATTTCTGAGTTCGAGGCCAGCCTGGTCTACAGAGTGAGTTCCAGGACAGCCAGGGCTACACAGAGAAACCCTGCCTCAAAAAAAAAATAAATGGTGGTCAATCCTGAAACTGCATGACCTGTGGTCATGTCCTCTACCTGTGGAGAGGCTTGGGGCATTGCCCTTAAGTAAAACACAAAACTATAGAGAGCTGTGGCCTTGTTTCAGGATCCTAGTGTGTGGGATCATGACAAAACGCCTACAGTCACTGCAGGGTCACCAGGGTCTCAAGCCTGTACTAGACCAGGGACCAGGCTGCCTTTCACAGTCCTACATGGTCCTAATGTAGTTTGATAAGTTTTTTCCTTCTCTTGGTAATGTTGTTTCTCAGTCAGTGCCTCATGAGTAGTGCCAGACAGATGGTGTTGTTTATGTGTACGATGAGGTGCGGAGTCACCCAGCCTCTGCATTTGCACTCAAAACTGAGCCAAGTACTGCGTGTAAAATAAAGTCTCCTGGGGCGATCTGCTTTAGACAGAGTGGAGTAACTGAGAGCAGGTCACAGCCCGATATCAGCGTAAAGATGGATGCTTTAACTCATGAGGCTTTTCTGGGACATTCCAGATCTAAGTTATAACACACACCCAGGGTGGCAGGTATTTTACTTGAAGTGACTATAAGCAGTGTCCTCTTCTCATTTCTGTCACTGTTACAAATGTCCTGCCACAAGGTAACTTTAGGAGAGAGAAGTGGCATTTGGCTTCCAATTCCAGGCCACAGTCCATCATTAAGGGGAGTTAAGACAAGAATTCAGAGTGGAACCCTGAAAGCAGGTAGACTTGCCATTCTACACAGCATCACATCAACTAAAGAAGTCATTTTGTAGCCAAAGAGGTGTGCGTGTTGGCTGTCAGGCAGGCTTTCTGATACAGTTCAGTTCAAGACCACCTGCCTAAGGAAAGGCAATGCCCACGGCAGGCCAGGCACTCCTACATCAATAACAATCACGACAGTCCCCCACAGACATGCCCACAGGCCAGTCTGAGCTAGGCGATTCCCCATCACCTACGTTTGTATCAAATTGATAGTTAAAGCTAACCAGCACATGCCGTTCCACAGTAGGTCAGGTCAAGATTGTAACTGACTATGAGTCTAGAGCCCGCTGACCATCCAATGCCCAAATGTGCTGGATAGTGCGGGGGTGGGGGTGGGTGGGGGTGGGTGCGGGGGTGGGGTGGGGTGGGGGTAGGGGGGTGGGGGTGGGGGCAATAGTCTGAGAAGGTATAGACTCCCCAGGTTTGAGTTTCTGACTCAAAACACTACTCCTTATCACTGGGACTAGGCTGAGAAAATTCCCAAACTCATGTCACTGAATGTCGCCCATCACAGTCTTGCATCGGACTGAAATCAACTACGGCTGGACTCACCCTCCTGTTAGAGATCATTAGCGAGTAAGATAATATAGCAATTCAATTTTCACCTCTTTTATAACATTGACTCTTATTAGTTTTAGCTATTTAATAAACTAAGGACACACCATCAGCACTATATATTGAGAATTCTACACATTTTAGAGACAGGTTTCATGTCTGGTCTGATTATCTTGTTCTTACTAAAGAACCGACTGTCTTAATTTTCCTGCTTCTTTAAGTATGTAACCACTATAGACCCTCAAAGCAAAGGCTAGGACAGAGTACATTTCAACTAATTGTGACTGTTACTTTAACTGAGTAATTAGAGGCAAACATAAACTTTCAAAAACATTTATCTGTACAGAAGTACAAAAGGAAGATTCACTTGGGAGGCAAACCCACAGTTAGAATGTCAACAAGTAAAAAGTTGAGGTGAATCAGCATAACAAGCTAATAATTCGAAGCATGATCTTCCTTTTCTTTTTCTTCCCCTCTCCCTTCTCAGAGGATCTTACAACGTGACTCAGGCTGATGTAGCCAAGGCTAGCCACAACTAGCCCTGAAATCTGAGTTGGTTCCAGGTGCTTGGATTGCAGGTGCCAGTTGCCTCGCTGGTCACAGCTCGTTCTTTCAGTCAAGGTGATAGATATATAGGGTCGCCGTCAGTGGCGGGTTTCCTATTCACTGCTCCCACATTGATTAATTGCAGGGACTCTGAGCATGAACATTTTAAAAAAGATACAAAGGGCTTGAGGAGCTTGCTCTATGAATTGTAATCTTAGAATAGGAAAAAAAAGTAAATCCCTGTGGTAAATTTGAAGTGTTAATTGGATAGGAAAAAATAGAAATTGTTTTACTTCCATAAGACATCTAAGTCTGGACTTTTGGGAATTTCTACAAGGTGAAGAACGAAATTTAAAGTGTCCGCTTATGCCCGCCATGGTCACCAGAGCAGAGGGCTCTTGTAGTCTGATACTGCACCAATTTTTAAAATTTAACAAGCATTTTCATAAAACAATTTTACTTGGCCCTTAAAAGAATGCAATTGTACACGTATGACAAGGTGATGTAGCTAATTCTGTAGAAGCAGAATCATGGAAGACTCAAATGTGATGGCCATGCAGTGAGGTCACCATTAAATGAATTAATGAGAGTTTAGATCCTCTGACTCTGGGCCAGAGCTGTTTTATTCAATTCAGACTAAAGCAAGCATCCTTTCAAAGAAGCCCAAGGATCTGATTAAGTCATCAGTAACAATGAAATGTGTAATTTTGGAAACTCCCGAGAGCTAGGTATAATGCTGAGGACAGTTCAAGTGAAAGTCCTTGCTTGTCTATTTTCAGATATCTTTTTGTTTTTCAAGTAGCTAAGTTACCATTTGCATTTTAATCCACATTCCTGGAAAAGGTAGCTACACTGTACACATGGGGATATTTAGCTTGCTGTGTGAGGTTCATGAGGCATGGTGGTAATGTATTTCCTTACCAGATGTATGAACTGAAAGACATTTGCATCAAGCCTGGGCAGGGCAACAGGCCTACCAGGTGGCAGTGATTTTATGTAGGGCTGAAGCTTCACTTAATTTTTAAAACTCTTTATGCTGGGCAGTGGCTATCTTTTGTTCAATACTGCATATCCAAGCTGACTGAGTACCATGCCTGGGACAAAATATGTACTCAGTAAATATTTGTTGAACAAATGAATAAATGGGTTTAATCATTCTCAGCAGACCCTCAACACTCATAAAAGACTCCATAGCTTTACCACACAACTCAGCAATCACCCATTCAGTCAGCAGACACACACCAAGTACCTTCTAAGTATCAAACTACCTTAGGTGCTGGTGATAAATGAATGGAGGGAAAAGACTTGTTGAGTTTATATTCTCTAGGCTAGTGGCATTTATAAAAGGACACAAATTTGAACTATGTAAAACACCATATGATGAGGAAATCTAAGGTTATGTTAATGGAAGGATGGGACTAACAAAATAGTTGGCTTAGCTCTAGGCAGAAAAGCCAATGATGCTTTTAATCTATGGTAATCGTTTCTGGGTCGGTTTTATATTTTCAGTTGCTAAGCAGAGCATTGTGGAACTCATGGTGTTTTCTAACGTGCTTCCTGGCTTCTAGTTGAATGCTGATGCTTTTCACTGGATATCATATCTGGACATGAATGTCATATTTTTCACATCCTAGAGCTTAGGTTTTAAAGGGGAAGGTTGCCAAAGGGTTTGGGAACATAACACACAGTGCACTAAATGGACTCCTGACAGTGCACTAAATGGACTCCTTACTGGGACCCTGCGGATTTGAACTCAGGTCCTCATGCTTACACAGCAAGTGCTCTTACTCCCTGAGCTGACTCCTGGACCCCATTATTTTATTTTATTTTTTTAACGTTTATTCTATTTGACCAGCTAATTTCGAAAGTTCCAAAAAGTCTAAAAGAATTTAGAAGAATCCGGGGACTGGAGAAAGATTTATCAACAAATCCTGCTTTATAGTTAGGGAGAGGAGGTTCTGGTGTGCTATGCACAAACAGAAAGACAAAAAAGACAAGATCATCTAATTAGATACATAAAGGCCTTTGGCAATCTGCAACACCCTTTTATGATAGCAAGATTAGGGATACAAGAGACATACCTAAACAAAATAAATTCGATTTATAGCAATTCTATAGACAACATCAAATTCAATAAAATGGAGGGAATGTCAAAGCAATTGCTCTAAAATCAGGAACTTGACAAGTCTGTTCACTCTCCATATCTATTTACTATAGCTAAGATGTCTTAGCTAGCCAAGAAGAAAACTGAAGGAGATCTAAGGAACTGGAAGGGAGGAGGTCAAAGTTTCCTTGCTTGCTGCTATCATTAAGCTTGTTGTTTCCTTCCTAACTTAGTCTGTTTAGTAAATCTATTTTGATTAACACTAAGGTTATAAAATATAAAACATCCAAATAAAACCTTTTCAAATTCTTATGAAAGAAAATGTGATATTAGTTTAAAAAAGAATGCATACAATACCTATAATACTTGTGATTCCTATATCACAAACACCATTTGTAGCTCCTGAGTTTCATATGTGTGGAAAGTCAAAATCCCAACTCTCACAGAACATACATGTCTGTGAGCAGTGTTTTCACATGGATGTAGTAATCTGAATGATTTAATGCCAGATAATGATTTTTCAAATTTTATAATCATGGTTTTTTCTAGATGATGATTCTTTAAATGAAATCAAATAAAAGTCAGACATTTTGCAAAACGTTGGACTTCTCTAGAAGTACCTCAGAAGTGGCGGCAAGAAGATACTTAGAAAATCTGCTACACATCAAAGACATGTCAGTGTGACTTCCACAAAGAAAGCTGGACATGAGCCAAGAGTTATAAAACATCAGCGGAAAGCATTTCTTGTCAAACTGAAGAATGTTTTAAAGACTTTCTCCACCGGGGATGAAGAGTGTCAGTAGGTCCCTGCTGGGGACAGAAGTCAATAGTAATAAAATGTCATGTTTGAAAAACAAATGGAGGAAGTAAAAAAAGCAGTGGAACATTTCAAATCCAACAATGAGACAGCAAGAAAACCTCTAAGATAGCATGTATTAGTATCAAATGACTCAAAATACATTTTTTATCTTGACAGTGTAGGTATTTGGTTTGAAACACGTACATCAAAAAGATATTGTTGTGTTTCAGAAAAAAGCTGTTGTCATGCAGTTCTCCTGAAGATGAGATTTTTTTCTTTATTCAAATGTGATTTTTTTCAACTACCATGAATACTAACACTGTCTTGTTAACTCTATTTAGCATTATTAAAATTATTCATCTATATTAAAATATATTAAAAGAACATGAAAAGAACAAATGAAAAGGTTTAAATGTTTTCCAAAGTAATATTTGTATTGATTATTTGGGACTTTTACATCATGCTCCCCAATCATTTTCACTTCCCAGTCCTTCCAGGTCTGCCCACCTTCTTGTAATACTCCCAAAAGAGAAACAGAAGAAAAGGCAAGCAGTCCAATGTGTTGTCCCGATACTCACTGGTGGCTGGCCCTTTAAAGAAAACGGAGTCCTTCTCTAGCTGCACCCCTGGAGAAGCATCGTTGTTTTTGTTTCTGTTTTTTCAGACAGGGTTTCTTTGTGTGGTCTGGCTGTCCTGGAACTCACTCTGTAGACCAGGCTGGCCTTGAACTCAGAAATCCACCTGCCTCTGCCTCCCAAGTGCTGGGATTAAAGGCATATGCCATCATGGCCCACCTGTTTGATATTTTTAAGTTAATTGATTTTCTCATATATTACATCCCAACCTCAGTTTCCCTCCCTCCTCTCCTCTCAGTCTTCCCCCCTCCCTCTCCATCTCCCTTCTCCATACACTCCTCCCTCACCATTTTCCTTCAGAAAAGGGCAGGTCCCCTAGGGATATCAACCAAAGGAGGTGTATCCAGTTGCAATAAGACTAGGCATCTCTCCTCATACTAAGACTGGACAAGGCAACCCAGCAGAACAATAGCTAGTCTCACAAGAATTTTTTTAAAGCAACCTATGTCAGTGTAGTGGTCATCTTAGTTCAGGTTTCCATTGCTGTGGAGGGATCTACTATGACCAAGGCATAAAAGGAAATATTTCCTTGGGACTGGCTTTCAGTTTCAGGGGTGTAGTCAATTAGCACCATGGAAGAAAGCACAGCAGCAGCCAGGTAGATGTGGAGCTGAAGGAGTCAGGAGTTCTACATGTTGATCCTTGGGTAACAGAACGGCAGTGTATTCTGTAGACAGCCTGGAGGAGGCAGTCCTCTGCACTGGGTGGAGCTTGAGTACTAGGAGACTTCAAAGCATAGTGACACACTTCCTTCAGCAAGACCACACCTCCTAAGAGTGTCACTTCCTATGGGAGAAGCATATTCAAACCAGCAGAGATGCACACATATAGATTCAGCATTTTTGTTGTATAGAGTTTTTGGAAACTCAAGGCCATCTACAGCTTTAAAGCAAGTTCTAGGCCTTCTGGGTTGCATAAGACTACCTTAAAACAAACAAACAAACAAACAAACAAAGACAAAGAAATATGACAGACAGAAAGTCTTGTGAAAGATTATGTCTTGCTGGCTGCTCTCCTAGTTTTGGGTTCAGTGGGAGACACTGTCTGAAGAGAATAACACAGAGAGGGATAGAACAGGACACTGAACATCCTGGTCTGACCTTCACATTCCCATGAGCACCTGTGTGCTCATGGGCCACACATACTTACACACTATACAAGACCCCTTAAAATTGAAGCTGTATCAATGATGACTACAAAGCATCTAACAAAAAAAATAATTGGCAAGGCATTTATAAGTAGCATTATCCTGCCAAATCCATTTCTAAGTAAGCAGATCATTAAATGAGACATAAAAGACCATTTTAATCAAATGCCTTCTCAGATAAATGTTGTGATTCAAACAGTTGAGAGTGCAGTTGATGGGCAGTTCTCATGTATATACTGGAAGAACTCTATCCTAGGCATACGTAGGCATGGGGTCAACACATTGATTTAAAAACAAGAAAGGGAAAGAGAGGAAGAAGGAAGGACAGGAGGGAAGATGGATAAGAGGAGGGGAAGGAGAAGGAAGAAGAAAGAAAAGAAGGAGGGAGAGGGAGGGGAAGAAAGGGAGGGAAAATTGCCTACAGAGAGAGACTACAGCATCGCCTAATTCATCTTTGAAGCCTTTCCAGCCATGCTAGACTCAATCATCTTCCACTGACCCTCAGCACTGCATACTGAGAAACAATGTTTTCACTGTCCGGGTTTTGTTTCTAGCTTAAAGAGAACTGTCGAGATGGCATGCTTTATTTGCTCCAACTACAACTGTATCAATTGACTGTCTTGTTTTACTTGGAAGGTTATTAAAGTTTCCTGGCTTCCCAACTCCCAGTTTGTTTTTAGAATAAACACTACAGGGGCCATAATTTTCGTTGTTAGTTGAATTAAACACAGTTTTAGCCCACAGACTCTTCTCTGTGACTTAAAATCCTTGCACATCCTTCACACTGCAATCTGTGCTCTGAATCAAATGTTTTTTTTTTTTAGGTGGAACTTTCCAAGTTCATTGACATATTTTTAAATACAAGCGTGCATTTGAAAATAAAATTTTTAAGACCTTTTGTCAGTAGAGTTATATTTGCTTTTGAAACAGCTTCTTTAGCACTAGTTTATTCTTACAAAATAGGATATAAATATAAAATGTATGTTGGCCCCAAATTAAATAAACTCTGATATTTTTTATGAGTCCCGTGAGAATTAATAAAGAGAAAAATCACAGTTTCCCTCTGGTCTTCGGCTGCAGTAGCAGCTTTTGTAGCGAATGAATATTTTAATTTCAGAAAGCAAAAAGCAGGTGAAGAATTAAGGATGAATTAATGAGAATGTTCTAAAAGAAAACTCATACTTATTAAAAATTGAGTTTTCATTAAGACTGCTGCCAAGATGGTGCCTGGATTCCTATTAGCATGCAAAGTGGCGTTCAGCTACGATAGAGGAAATGGCTCTCAGAGTGTAGGACCACAACCAAACCTATCCTGTTGGTTATCACTCAGAAGAAACAGTGAACCAGAGGACACCTTAAAAAAAAAAAAAAAAAAAAAACGCCTTGACAAATTTATTTTAGGTCTCCTGTTTAGCTATGCTGTTTTAACAAGTTTTATTTCTACCATTTCAAGATTCATTTTTTCTAAAGATTTATTTATTTTATGTATATGAGTACACTAGAGCTGTCAGAAGAGGGCATCAGATCCCATTACAGATGATTGTGAGCCACTATGTGGTTGCTGGGAATTGAATGCAGGACCTTTGAAAGAGCAGTCACTGATCTTAACCACTGAGCCATCTCTCCAGCCCCCAATTACAAGATTTATTTTATGTTTTATATTGAATTGGTTTTGCTTTATATGCCCTCGTCTTTTTACTCCACATGATTTTATTAAGCTGCAAATATCCCCACTTAGTAGGGATAATACAAGTTGACTTAATTCTCCTGAGAGGCACGTTTTCTAAATTTCCTGCAGTTTCTCCCTACATTTTGTGCCTTTATGCCTACAAACAAACAGTGTAGAAATTCCCGATTCTAAGTCTGACAGTTAATTCACCAAGGCCGGAAGTGCTGGAGTGATTGATAGAGCCTAATTATACCAGTAGAGCAAAAGGACAACCTGCAGCAGCAGCGGCTGATGGCTGGTATGAGCCAGAGCCACCATGGAGTGAAGAGCCACCACGGAGGAGCACACAGAGGCGTGGGGCAGGCTGGTTGAGCAGTGTGGGAATCAGCAGACACACATGCAGAAGCAGGAGCAGAGCACCTGAGCTTGCAGGGGGAAAGTGACTGCCAATCAGCTTGGCTATTTCCAGTTGAAAACCGTAACAAGCACCATCAAGGTGTTATAGGGGCAAAGGCAAAAAGTCCTGCAAATGCGTTTTTATTCAATGTATATCGGATAATAATGACTTTTTCCTAAGAAAAGCCAGTGTTGGAGGTACCTTTCTTTGCTTTTATTTCCCTTTTTAAAAGAAATAAGTTATTTAATTTTATTTTATGTCCATTGGTGTTAGGGTGTCAGATACCTTAGAATTGGAATTTTAGACAGGTGTAGCAGCCATGTGGGTGCTGGGAATTGAACCCAGGTCCCCTGGAAGGACAGCCAGTGCTCTTAGCAACTGAGCCATCTCTCCTGCCTTTTTAGTTTATTTTTAGAGTAAGTGAAAGAAGTGAGCTTGTGTGATTAGGCTGACTGTTGAACAGAACTGAGACCTTCTATCTCCATCACTTTGAGAAGCACGCTCTGATACTTATCAGTTTATTCCCAACATAATTTCTGTGACTCAATGGAAAGTTCAAAGCCTGCCACTTTTATAAATATTGCAGAACACTCCGAGGAAACTCTGTCTTATGAATTAAAGTCTATTATTTAAAAATATAAACCAATTGTGAAGCAGAAAAGAGTGAGGTATCCCCGCTGGTAAGGATCCTTGCCTCCAGGCCCAAGGACATGAGATTGAGTCCTGGATTCCAAGGTGGAAGAAAAGAACCAACTTTTGAAAATTGTCATCTGACCTCTACATATAAGCTGTGGAATCCGTGTATGTGTGGATTCTCTCCCTCTCTCCCTTCCCCTCCCTCCATCCCTCCCCCCTCTCTTCTCTCTCTCCTCTCTCTCTTTCGTAATAATGCAGAAAAATGGCTTCTACAATAAATTTTTCAATTTTAATGTTACCCCTTTCTTCAATATGCTCATATGTTATATTCTAGTTTGTATAATACATACACACTTGAAAACAAGAAATCTAGTATTAAAAAGTAATTGGTGACAAAGCTTTGTACCCAAGGTCATCTTTGTGGTTATTTAATTCAAAAACATTTTTTCCAGGATAATATCTTGTCATATTTACTTGGTACTTCTTTTTTCCCCTTTTTATTAAATATATCCCATAATAGCATCTAACAAGTACATTTCATAATAAATAGCTTTGGGGATCATGATCTGGTCATCTTACTGGTAAGTAGCTCATTCAAATTTCAGAATGAGATGGGAAATTGCACTTGGTGGAAAGATGAATTTACAAAATAAAGCAGTCACTGTCTAGTGGAATTTCCTTTGCATTTCTACAACTATCGAGTCAGTATCTGCACTTCTAGGGGTAGAGAGTTAACAACCCCAACAGCTGAGCACCAATCCTCTGCTGTTAAAGTACAGTTAAGATACAATTTTAAAAATAACACGAGAGAGGAACAGTGCTATCTGGCAGCCTGTCTTCTCTTGCTAATTATGTTACCCAAAAAACTGTCTACAGTGTCCCTAAAGGAAGCCTGTCTCCAGGTGGTCTTTGGCTGGCCAGTAGAGTTCCTGGCAGCCCATGGCTGGGTAGGGATACAGAGGTGGTACTTTGAGGATTCCTGAGATGGGACCAAGGAAACAGGAAAGGAGATTCTGCCATGACCAGGGCATAGGAGATGGACCACACGGGAAAGGTGCAGGAGGATGAGACAGCCAAAATGTGGGTGCAAGGGGAAAGTGACCCCAGGAGAGCTGTCTGCCATGGCCAGAGCAGCAAAGATTTAATATAGATTTAGTAAGTAATAAATCAGAAATATCAGAGGGGAGAGTGTGCTAGCTGTGGGGGTTTGGAAGTACCCAGCCATTGCACTGCTTAGGGCATATCAAAATTAAGTAGGAGTGTGTCTCTTTCATTCCTGAATCAAAAACATTTGGGTGGGTATAGAGGAGATGCGCGCACACCAGGGAGTTTAGAGCGGATTAACTAATTACCACTACAGTGCTAGCTTTTTTGAATATTTGTAAATAGGGTATAAAATATGAGAGTATTGAAGAAAGAGGTGCTGTGATGATTGAGAACTCTTATTGCGGATGGATGAATGAAGTCTCTGAGGAAGGACAATTCTTCCGAGTGCTTCTGCTATATGTAAAGTTAATGAAACCATAGAATATGCTTGCCTATACAGTGAGTAACAATGTCTGACTTGGAGAGACAGCAGTGACCCTGAACAGTGTGTGTGTGTGTGTGTGTGTGTGTGTGTGTGTGTCTGATGAAGACCATGGAGAAAAGCATCCAATATTGCTCTGATTGGCATATACTGACAAAAGAATAGGTTGTTGGTTTAGATTTTTGGATTCGGCACGATGACAACTTAGATGAGCATGTGTTGTTTTGGGACATATGACATCATCTGGAATATGGCCGCACAACTTTGGTGAGTCATGTGTGTTTGAGAGTAAGTCATTTTCACAACTGCTATGGTGGCAGCTGTCATTTTATGATGGAACATAAAATCTTCCTTCTGAATTCTTGGTGTGTGTGTGTGTGTGTGTGTGTGTGTGTGTGTGTGTTTAAATGTGATTCTACATCTAGATAACTGTTTGCCTGATATGATCCTGAAAGTCCACAAAGTTGATTTCAGCAAAAACACCACGATAATTATTTTATTGCTCCTTAAAAAAATAAAGTATATATTATATTACATTGTATTATATTAACTTTACCCTCTACCTTAATCCTCCCCTCCGCGTCTCACTGGCCCATTTCCTTCTCAATAAAATCTTCCTTCTGGTTGTGTGTGTGTGTGTGTGTGTGTGTGTGTGTTTAAATGTAGATTCCACATTTAGATAACTGCTTGTTTTGAGACAGCGTCACACTATATTAGCCCTGACTGGAATTCAGTAAATCTACCAAGCTGGCTTCCAGCTTGCTATGCCCCTCCTGTCTCTACTCCTTGATTCTGGAGTTACAGGTGTCTACTACCAAAGCCAGCTGGTAGATAACATTTCCTAAGGGAATTTTCATTCTTCCCTTGAGGTGTTCCCTTTTATTCCAGACATCAACAAATAGTAATTATGGTATGTTGGGGCTTCATTGTCAGAAGCAAAAGTGTTGGTGATGATTGCCTGTGAGAACAGAAGACAGCAGACTCTGCAAAGCCCATGCTCATGTTCCCAATGACCTGATCCTGCTCTGGTCTCACCCCAGAGTGTCTCCAGAGTGTTTGTCAAACTCTCTGACTGCCATTCACACTTCCATTCTAAGGAGATAAGTAATCAGTCTCAGTACACTTTTGTCAGGGTTACAGCCCCAAGATTGAAGTTTCACAATTATAAACTGTGCAGCTATATAGACCAATCAAATCAGGGACATTAGCCATATTAGAGACTAGTAAGTATTAGTGGATACCAGGGAACTATGGTTCTGAAAACATTACATCACTTGTAATCATTGTAGAAATTAAGAAAAACAATATGTTGCAGCTCTATTTTTTTAAAAAAGTAAACTTTTCTTCACACGTTTTGTCTATTTCATTAATAACTATGAAAGACATTCACTGAGATTGTTTTCAATAATAGTAAATGCTATGGTTTTGACACAAGATCTCTTAATAGTGATGATAAATGTATAGGTATATAAAGAGAACATTCACCTTATCAATATTACATAACTTTTAAGGCCATTGATTCTTTTTACATAATCTGCAAAATGTTTGATGTAGGCCTCAACCGTGTGTGTGTGTGTGTGTGTGTGTGTGTGTGTGTGTTTAGACTACTTCAGATTTGTCATTTTAAATCTCCTTTAAGCCATTAACTCATGCAGTAAGATTAGTGAGTGAATTCTTAAGTCTAGAACAAATGGTTTAACTTTCTAAGACCTTAGGTTTGCTTCTACATAAGCTACAAATAAACATTCAGTAATTTCAAAGAACTGACTGATTTCATTACTTGAAATCACAGTCTAGGTTTGAAGCCATGAGCTAAAGTATATAAAGACTAGAGGTAGGAAGCAGGTGTTTGCTTTCCCTGTTCCAATGCCAGAGATTTGAAATGTGTCCGGCCAGCTTGCAAACATATCATAAGAAAAACGGTTGCCAGACTAACTGGGCAAAAGTCAGGAAACCTGATTTCTCACACAAACCACCTGTGTGCTCTGAGGAAAGTAAGTGATTGTTCCTTTCTCCCATCCTCCAACCCATGACAACACCATAGGTCTGGCTGGACTAGACGGTCTTTAAATTCCCTTCCCACTCTAAACTTTTACGGTTTCATAATTAAGAACAAAAGTGTTCCCCATTCTTCGAGGAAAGCATCTATGATGAATCAGTCAAGTTTAAAATAAAGTATGCCTTTAATCTCACGTAGCACCCCAAGCTCTGAATATCTCGCAGGACCTACACCCAGCACATTTGGCTGCTTTGCTTATATAGTTCACGGCCAGAACCCCGGTTTGCTTTAGATAACACACTCTTGTGCTGTGTCACCGTTGCTAAGATACCACTTTGTAAATAAATGTTATTTTAAATATACATCCTGGTGTGGGGAGAGAAAAGACTTAGAAAGCAAATGGCCAGAAGATTTAAACTATTTTATTTTCAGAGGACTTGGTATATTAGATAAAACGAAGCTTGTTTTTAGGACATCTTAAAATAATTTTCCTATGCACGGAAACTTGATAGCTTAAAGGCCTGTGGGGAATAGTGATCATGTCTAAGGCTAGTCCCAATGATGAGTACTTTTGTGATTATAGTGGCTGTCCAGTTTGAAAAGACATTGACATTATTAAGGTAGGTTTTGTAAAATTACAAAAATTGTAAGATTTGTAATTTGTAAGATTAAAAAAATGCTACTTTATATTTTTCATTAGGAAAAAATGGAAAGAATATAATGGCTATAATTCACAATAAATAATTTTTTAAAGACTTCATCTCAAGGAATTATTAACGAAGGCTAATAGTTTCCATCCCTGTTCCAAAGAACAGGTCGCATGTAGACAGTGTAGAGAGATGGTGGGAGAAAGGGCTTCTGTGTGCTGGGCTCGAAAGATGATCAAAAGAGGTCAGAATAGTCTGCTGCTCTCAGGTAATTCTTCTGCTACAACTGGAAATTCAACTGTGAGCATTACCATTGTATAATCCAATGTTTTTCTTTTCTCTCTTTTTTCTTTATCTTCTAGAGCCCTGGTCCAAACAAACAGGAGTGTCTCCTGGGTGGAAGAGTATGGCAAAACCATAGAAGCAGGAAACTCTGCTCTGGAGGCTGGAAGATGTCAACAGGATAAACAGGTAGAGAGGAATAAGCGATTTGAGGAGTGCGTTGGTTGCCAGGTGTGCTGGTGAGTTTTTTTGTCAGCGTAACACAACCTTGAGTTACTGGTTAAGAAGGAACATCAAGTGGAGAAAGAGGAACATTCCTCCACTGTTGGTGGGATTGCAAGATGGTACAACCGCTCTGGAAATCAGTCTGGCGGTTCCTCAGAAAATTGGGTATGACACTTCCAGAGGACCCTGTCATACCACTCCTGGGCATATACCCAGAGGATTCCCCTGCATACAATAAAGACACAAGCTCCACTATGTTCATAGCAGCCTTGTTTATAATAGCTAGAAATTGGAAGGAGCCCAGATGTCCCTCAAAGGAGGAATGGATACAGAAAATGTGGTATATTTATACAATGGAATACTACTCAGCAATTAAAAATAATGAATTCATGCAATTTGTAGGTAAATGGTTAGATCATAAAAGAATACACATGAAATGCAGTCACTGATAAGTGGATATTAATGAGCCCAGAAGCTCTAAATACTCAAGGCACAGTTAGCAAGTCAAATGATTCCCAAGAAGAAGGAAGGAGAGGACCCTGGGCCTGAAAAGATTGGATCCAGTTTTGTAGGAGAGTACCAGAACAAAGAAATGGTGGTGGTGGTGGTGGTGATTGGGGAATAGTTGGGGAGGGGGAGAAGACTTATGGGACATATGGTGAGGGGGGAATTGGGAAAGGGGAAAGCCTTTGGAATGTAAACAAAGAATATAGAATAAATAATAATAATTAAAAACAAGAAAAGAAAAGAAGGAACATCAATTAGAAAGTGGCCTTGACTCAGTTGACCTGTGCTCAGATCTGCGAGGGATTGCAATTGTCTTGATGAAGGATTGATGGAGTTGGGCTTTCCAATGGTGGTAACATCATCCTCGTCACGTGCTCCTGGGCTGTAGAAGAAAAGTAGCTGAGTATGAGTCGGAGAGCAAGCAAACACTGTTGCACCATTGTTCCTGCCTGACTGCCCTCAAAGGTGGATTGTGACTTGGAAGTATAAGATGAAGCAAACCCCCTGCCGCAAGGTTGCTGTTGGTCCTGGTATATATCACAGCAACAGAAAAGCAAACCGGAAGGCTAAGCAATGAAGAAAAGGATCTGGAAGGCGAGCAGAGTGAAGGCGTCTAAGCAAGGTCTGGTTGGCTTAGACTGCTTGTCAATGGCCAGATGCAGAGGTCTGGTCCTTCCCTGGCTTTGTGGGCCAGCCCTACTCCTTTAGTCTAACCCTTATTACTTTTAGGGCGTTGGAGAAAGTTGTCAGTAGCCACAAGCAAGCACAGTCTTAATCCCCCTCTTCCCTTCATTCCCCAGATCTGAGCTGGCCAACTTTATCTCCAAACTTGTATGGTCAGAAAACAGACCTTGATTCTTAGCCTATGATTCATTAGGTTTTTTTTTTTTTCATATTATAAGCTTCTGTTAGGTGATTTAAATGGTGCTTGCTCATGTTAGGCATTGTTGGGTATGAGTAATGTTGACCCTGTTCTACAACCACCTTGAGGAAAGAGCCTGCCATTCATTCCCTTCCAGCAACCAAGGGAAGGCTCTCATGGAACAAGGAGTCACCATGAACGGTTCCATCCCTCCCCTCCCCTGAAGCTACCACCTCCTACTGCCTCCATAATTGTCACTAGCTTACCATCTGCCAGCCTTTCTCAGGCCTGCATATATCTTAACTCACAGGCTACACATCTCAGGTTTTAGGAGAACCTCTCTCTCTGTGTTTCCTTTACCCTCTCCCACTGTCTCCAGTGCCTAGCTCAATACTTGGTATATGGTTGGCTCCTAGTGAATACGTTTCAAATAAGTGAAAACAAAGGAGGGGGTTATGTTAGCATTGTGTGTGTGTGTGTGTGTGTGTGTGTGTGTGTGGTAGGGGGGCGTATACACTGTTTTGAGTAAGGAAGGGTGTGGAGTCCACTCACAGAGGGAGAAACTCAGAAGGTGAGCACCTTTCAAGCCCATTACATTTCAAGCCCATTACATGTCCCTTACACAACGCTGGCTTAAGGCCTAGTGTCACTATTTTCTCCTGTCCCCTTTCATCTACCTCAGGATCACTTGTCCTTTTATCCTCCTGTTTGTCTCTCTACTTCACCCTGTGAAATGGATAAACAAAAGAAGCCAGTAAAGGTATTGCTCTGCTTGTAAAAAGCCAAAAGTTAACTGGAACATGCTGAGTTCTGTATTGCTTGGTTAATGTATGGGCATAAATCGCATCCTTCTTCGGGGGCCTATGCGAAAGTTCTGATGGAAAGTGTTGGGCTATGGGACTGGGCTGTTTCATAGAACTGGACCCACGGTATCTCTCATTGCCAAAGAAACATGTGGCTATCAAGCTTGTCATGACCTGATGAGCTCAGAGACTATCATCTTCAGGTGATTCTATAATTCTTCTAGTTAAGATGTACTACTTATAGCTATTTCTTAGAGCTTTCTTTTTTAAATGGTGTGTGTGTGTGTGTGTGTGTGTGTGTGTGTGTGCATGTGGAAGCAGAAGGACAACCTTGAGAGGCGTTTCGAAGGAGCCCTCTATATTCTTTGAAACAGTGTTTCTCACTGAGCTGCAGTTTGCCAGGGATACAAGTCTGAGTGGCCAACCAAGCCTAGGAATCTGCTTCTCTCTACATCCTCCATGCTGGGACTATAAATGTGGGATTCAGGAGATCCGAATCAGACTCCTGTGCTGCAAACAGGAGACAGTTCACTGAGTCATCTCTCCAGCCACCATTTCATGGAATTTTGCATGAACTACATGGTAGGGAAGTGTGAATCCAAAGAGAAAGGCATTTGCTGAGAGCTGTGCCTATTGTAGAGATGCTGCCACACAGCTGCCTCGGTCTGGGACCTTCTTCTTAGGTCACTTGACTTCATTTTCCTTATTAGGGAAATAGAAATAAAATTATACTCCGAAGAGTTGTAGGGAATGAATATTTAAAGATTAACACAGTGCCTGGCACCTAATTAGTAAGAACTAAGAGAACTCTTGTATGTCTTGTATGTGGTATGTAATTAAATACTACCTGAGCCTTGTGCTTGTTTCACATATGTACACATACATGTGTTTCATGTATGGACACATACATGCGTTGTTTCGCTTCCTCCCGTTGCTCTCTTCAGGAGAGACAGCCACTTGTATATTTTTCAGACGAGCTAGCTGAGACTCATAAATGTAAGTCGTTCACCCAAGGCTCTCCAGATGGTAAGTGGGAGAGCTGGGACGGGAGCCCAGGCAATGAGCTGAAGAACCTCCATCCAAAAGCACTCTTCTGTACATAAAGACAATGGTAAAGAAATGAGAGACACTCGAGACTCGTTCAGGACCACCTCTCATTGATAGACGTGGGACGTGGCAGGTTCCACAGACCGGGTCAGAGCCACCGTGAATGACCAGGAATAAGAAGCGTCTAGCAGTGTCATGTGTGCATGCTGACATGTAGAGCCTCTTGAAGAAGAGACGCATCTCCAGGTACCACAAACCCTTGCTAGAGGGTCTAACCGTTTCAACGAGAATAAACACAAGCATGTTCACTTTAAGGAAAAGTTTCATGTGGTTTAAACAAGTTGGATAAATGTGTGATGCAGATTAAACCTGGCTTGCAGGAGTTCCTTTTCATCCACCGCATTGGAAGGAGAATGAATGGAGAAGAAGAAATGAGAGGAGACGAGACATGCCGTTGAACCCAGTTTTGATTGTTCATCATGAACCAAATAAGGGAAAGTGTGGATGCTGAAATTTCATTGGCGACCCGGTCCATCACACAAACAAGTGAGAAGGAGGAAAACATTTCAGCTCAGATGTTTCTTTTCTGTCTATTTTGTATTTTGTGATAAAGTCTCTAACTGGCTTGGAATCTGCCAAGGAAGTTAAGTTGGTAGGCTAGAGAATCCTAGGGATCCGCTTGCCCCCACCTCCTCTCTAAGTGCTAGGCTTATAACTCTCTCTCTCTCTCTCTCTCTCTCTCTCTCTCTCTCTCTCTCTCTCTCTCTCTGTCTCTCTCTCTCTCTCTCTCACACACACACACACATACACACACAACACAACACACACAAACACACACACACATACACACACGTGCACATATGTGTGTGTGTTCTGGGGATCCAATTCTTGTACAGTAGGCATTTTAGCAACTGAGCCATGTTCCTACCTGACCTTGTTTCAGTAAACTACAGTTTATGGATATGCACACTCTAAAGGCAAGGTTTTGCCACCAACTGTACCTCTGATTCAGAGGTTCTGCTACTCATGGCACTGGTTTGTGGCCTTAGGGAGAGTTGCACAATTTGAGGCATTATGTCCAGGTCTCTCACTAATTACCATCTCCCAGCTGGACATGTAACAACACTACCAGAGTTATTATTAGAGTGGCATAAAACCGTTCTCATTCTATAATTTCTTGATTACCATCAGAGGGAGGGGAATTCCCTCCTCTTGACTGCTCTTGTTGAGGTCAAGGATGGGGTCAGGAAGGATCTGACACCTTCTTCTGGCCTCCTTGGATGTCTACACATACAGAGTGTCCGTGCACACACCCAAACACCTATACACTTTAAATGAATAAGTGAATGTTTAAAAATATAAAAGATCGCTCAGAGTATCTATGTGAGTTTGAAGCTAGCTTGGTCTACGTAGTGAATTTCAAGGCCAACCAGAGCTGTCAAATACTGATACTGTGTCTCAAATAAACAAAACAAATTTAGGAAATTTAAAAGATAATTCAAAATTTCACCCAGTTTTTTTCATCCAGCAGTAAGTCAGAATTTGATTATGATTGTATTTTTTTCAAATATTTTTTATGTAACAGAGTGTACACACACACACACACACACACACACACACTATACAACTACACCATTTTGTAAGTGGCTTTTAATAAACTCTATTAGTTATTAATAAGATCAGCCAGCCCCCCTCCCCCCCCAATAATCAAGGCAGAGTCCTTTGGATATTTTAAATCAGCTTTAGCACAATTACTGGGCGATTTTTCAATTCCCTAGACTGTTAATTCCCCAGCTGTGTTTGCCAAGTACCTGCTGTGGGAGTCTCAACCCTGGTTATTTTTGCTCCATTAGCCTATCCTCAGGGTCTACTTCTCTTGGCCATGTGTTCATGATCCATATCTTCTCATGGTGGTCTTTCCCCCTTCCATTCTCCTCCAGAAGTGGGAGTACCTCCTGTCACCTAGACATTGTTCTCCTCCACACCCCACCCACCCACACATCAAGTCACTGCGGGACTAGGCACATCCTCTCCCACTGAAGCCAGACAAGGCAGCCCAAATAGGGGACCACGGTCCACAGGCAGGCAGGCAATAGATTCAGGGACAGTCCCCTCCAGTTGTTGGGAGACCTACCTAAGCTGCACATCTACTACACATGTGCAGGAATCCTAAGTCTGTCTGGTATATGCTCTTGAGTTGGTGGTTCAGTCTCTGGGAACCCCCAAGGGTTCAGGTTAGTTCAACTAAGGGTGGCTGTAGCCACTTTTATCTAACCAAATCGCTTTAAATTTGGGAGTAAGGTTTACACAGCAAAGGCTGATTGGTATACACGGGACTTGACTTGTCTGTGGCAACCAGATCTTGGGGACCAGTATTTAGCATTTGACTGTATAGAATCACCAGGCCAACCCCTAACACCTTTTGCCAAAATTGCACAGATGTCAGAGCTTTCTAACTGGCTCCATAGCTCTGAGCCGCTCACATCTAGGTACTACACAACAGAGAATTAACCTCTTTTAAAGACATTTTTTGCTGGGCGGTGGTGGCGCACGCCTGTAATCCCAGCACTTGGGAGGCAGAGGCAGGTGGATTTCTGAGTTCGAGGCCAGCCTGGTCTACAGAGTGAGTTCCAGGACAGCCAGGGCTACACGGAGAAACCTTGTCTCAAAAAAACCAAAAAAAAAAAAAAAGACTTTTTTTTTTTTTTAATTTATATGTCTCTCTCTTTTGTATGTGCAATGCATCCTAAGCCAGAAGAGGATATTGGGATCCCTGGAGTTGAAGTTACAGGCAGTTGTGAGCTGCATGGTACGGGTACTGGGAACCCAGCTCTGGTCCTGTGAAATGAAAACAATTGCTCTTGACCATTGAGCCACCTTTCTAGGTCCTAAACTTCTCTTTTTATTTATTTTTTAAATTTATTTATTTATTATATCTACATACCCTGTAGCTGTCTTCAGACACATCAGAAGAGGGGGTCTCATCTGTCTCATTACGGATGATTGTGAGCCACAATGTGGTAGCTGGGATCTGAACTCAGGACCTTTGGAAGAGCAGTCAGTGCTCTTGACCATTGAACCACCTTTCTAGGCCCCAAACTTCTCTTTTTAAAAATCTACTCTGTGGTAGGAGAGATACCAAGGGGCCCCCCACTTGCTCAGAGGAGGAGAGGAGGCATGGGGGAAGGACTGTGGGAGAGGCGAACCAGGAAAGGGGATGGTGAACATGAATAAGTAAAAAAAAAAAATTACTTAATTAAAAGAGAAAAAAAATCTACCCTGTGGAGTTCTGTCTTGAGGTAATCTCAGGTTTGACTGTTTGTAACAGTATCACCTTGTCATTTATGCAAATGAATACACCACTTACCTCAAACTCACCTGAATTTCCTATATTTACGTTAGCTTTATGCATAAATACAACTTAAAACAATAAAACAACATTAGGTCATTTAACAGTTCCAGATACAAAGCAGTGGGGTCTGCTCTGCTTCTTTTCTCATTATTCACATGTGGTGATCTCCCCGCGTGCTGTGTTCGCAGCACAGAGAAGGGAAGATGGCGCCGTCACTGCCATCACCTCGGATTTTGCTTTAACTGGCGAAGAGTCAGTAGAGGAAATGTGGGGAAGCTTCCCCACCGCCTCAGTAAAAGGGAGTTCTGAGAGAGAAACTAAGGATGGCCTTCGCTCACGCACCAAAGCTTCGTTCTACCCACAAGTGAGGTCCCTTATACAGAACACGTGGGGCAACCTGTCACTTGACTTCTGCAGCTTCTGCTTGGCCTCTGACTAGGGGCATTGGTCCAATGTGGCACACTTAGATGTTTCAAACTTTTTCCATGGAAAAGTAGCTCTTGGAAATATGTAGAGATTTATTATCAAAAGAGGATAGAACCTAATTCCAGTGATCCTCGTTCTAAATGTACTGCCTAGAGTGGTTTTGTCAAGATCCCCATTTCCATAAGCAGCATATTCCAAGATGAAAAAGTATCAAGAGGCACAGACAAGGTCAGGGTGTTTCCTCAAACAATTCTCTGACCGCCCTTTCCTTTTGTCTTCAAGGACACTCCACCAAGCCCATCAAAGACTGTCAATGTTCATCTAACAGGAAGCGTGACAAGTCCTTCAGATTGTCATTACCATTAGCCTACCCAGTAGACATGTTGTGCTAATTTTTATGTCAGCTTGACACAAGCTAGGGTGATCTGAGAAAAGGGAATCTCAACTGAGAAAAAAAGGATTTCCGTGGGATTGGCTCGTAGGACGTCTGTAGGGCATTTTTAAAAGTTGATGAGAATCTGGGAGGAGCCAGCACCATGTGGGTGGCAGATCATCCTGGGTGGTGTAAGAAGACAGGCTGAGCTGGCCATGGTGAGTCAGGCCGTAGGCAGCACCCCTCCATGGCTTCGACATCAGGTTCAGCCTCCAGGTTCCCGCTTGGAGTTCCTGTCTTGACGTTACTCAGGGATATGACCTCACAGTCGTAAACTGAAATAATCCCCATCTTCCCCAGGTTGTTTATGATCATGGTGCTCGGTCACAGCAATAGAAACCCTTACTAGGACACTTGAGAACCTGTCAAGGGCTTCCCACTGCCCTACTACTGTGAGAGTTATTTTCTATTTAATTTTTCAGAATCTGTTATTATTCAAGGAAGTCAACAATGTTCTGTTTATTAATCATAATTTTAATATTAATTTCTCTCTCTCTCTCTGTGTGTGTATGTGTGTGTATGCATGCGTGTACGCTATGATGCACACATGAAGGTCAGAGGAAAACTAGTAAGAATCAGTTCCCTCTCTCCACATGGGTCTTCAGGCTTGGTGGTACTTGCCTTCACATGTTTAACCATCCATTAATCATGGTTTTATGCCATGCATAACATTTTAATTCAGTTTAACAGGCAACTATAGTTTTCAATGGATAAAAAAACATTGTATATACCTTCTGTCTTCCAAGCCAATGGTTGGGTGTAAGTATCTGCATCTGTCTCCATCAGCTGCTGGTAGGGCCTCTCAGAGGACCGCCGTGCTAGGCTTCTGTCTGTAAGCACATCATAGCATCAGTAACAGTGTCAGATTTTGGTGCCCACCCCGCCATGAAATGGATCCCAACTTGGGCCAGTCATTGGACCACCTTTCCTTCAGTTTCTTCTCCATTTTTGTCCCTGTAGTTCTTTCAGACAGTGTTGCTGCCCGCAGTTACAGTGAGCTGAGTCCCTGGAAGAGAAGCTTGGACTAGATGGGGGAGGGGGGACGTCGAAGAAGAACGAAAGGCCAGGACAACAGTTTGCTGATTGAGGCCCAATGGGGTCTCACAATATAAGGCTTGGGGGGGGGGAGTCCCTTCCCCCAAACTCCGTGGGTGTTGGCTCCACTGTTCCATACTGCTTAGCAGGGAGCCTGCTTGATTCAGGAAACTGTAGGTCTGGCAGATCAAAGGACTTCAGCGCTCAGCCCCAGGCTAGCCCCAGGTGCTGGCTAGCCTGCAGTTCCCAGGTAATAAACTGGAGGCTGTATTGTTCTATGGAGAACAAAGGGCCAGTGACTAAATTTTCCAGTCCCTCCACTTGATGCCCTATCTATCTACTGGAGATGGGTTCCTTGAGTTCCCTCTCCCCGTTGTTGGACATTTTGACTAAGGTCAACCCCTTTGAATCCTGAGACTCTCTCATCTCCTGGGTCTCTGGTACATTCTAGAGAGTCCCCTCCACCACCCAAGGCTACATATTTCCGTTAATTTTCTTGGCCTTCTGGGCTGGTCCCCTGCCCCTCCATACCTGATCCTGTCTCCCTTTTCCCTCCCTCCCTCCCCTCTGGCCCTCCTAGGTCTGAGTGAGATTGAAGCATCCTCACTTGGGCTTTTCTACATGTTAAAACTTCTTATGGCCTGGGGATTGCATCCTAGATATTCTGTACTTTATGTCTAATATCCACTTATCAGTGAGTACATACTACCATTTCCTTATTTTAGTATATTATTTTATTGTCTGACGATTTCACACAATGGATTTTGGCCATATTCACTTTCCACTCTTCCTGCTAACTCCTCCCAGATCTACCCCCATCTTTTACATCTGCCCAACTCTGCACCCCTTTTCTATTCTTAAATACCCTGGAGTCCAATTTATGCTGCTCATAGAATCGCGGCTGTGGCTGCATCCACTGGAGTGCAGTTGGCTTACCGGGAGCCATTCCCTTAATGAAAACTGACTCTCGCCCCTCCAGAAGCCAACAGATATCAATTGTTCCTCGTTCATGACCCTTTCCAAGCCACAATGTGTAAGCCTTGTGGAGGCAACCTTAGCTGCTGTGAGGTCATGAGTGCAGTCCTCTCTCATGACACTCACTCTAGCCAGGAGCTGAGGGAAGTATTAGTTTTGAAGTGGGTATTGGGGTTTCTTATATATTCCTAACCAGAGCAAAATCACTTCAGAATCAGTTCACCCAGTATGGGATAGCGTATGAGCGAGGAACCTCAAAGTCTGAGGGGAGGGGGAGAAATTAAGAGCATGGGAGAACTAGACAACAAAGGTGTTTTAAGTAAAAAGCAGAGAAATAGCACCCTGACCCTTGCCCTCTGCCCCCTCACATATTTTTTTTCTGCCTGTGTAACTTGAGTTAAAGGAAAGAGAAACCCGTGAGATTACAGGGACAGGCTTGCCTTCTGAGTTCCCAGACCATACAAACAATATTTCCAGTATTTCTTGGCTGTCTAGATATTCATATGCGTCCTTCTGAATCATCAATCATTTTTTCCTTATGGCTTTTCATCTTAGATCATTGTGTCCCTGACAAGAGCACCGTAAAAATTCCATGTTTTAAAATGCATCAAAGCAGCCGCTCTAACTTTTCTACCTATATATGCATTATGCATTTGGATAGACTCATCCCTAATGGGTGCTTCACACTCACACGTAGGGGGAATTTTGGTTTCTTTAAAAAAAAATAATCCCAGCTATGTTATGCAAATATGTTTTTTTGTTTGAACCCAGGTGTGTTCTATGGGGCTGCTTCAGACTGTCCACAGCAGCTAGCTATGATTTCACTCATACTCTGGCAGGGGCGTGATTCTGCCAGGTGAAGATAGTTTACATTTAGAATTCCGGGGACTCTTGAGAGGGCATAAAAATGCCAGCGCCCTAAGAGAGGCAGAGGACACCACTAATGAGCAGCAAGTCTCTTAACGAGAGATCGATGCCCCCTTTCCCCTCTAATCTTCTTTCTCTCTTACCTAGTGTTGGGGGTTTAGAGGGATGACAGGTGAAGAAGGGTGGTAGGAAGAAGAATCCAATAAAATACCAGAAAGTGCTGTTTTACACATTCACAAAGGAAGGATAAAAGGGGCTCAATAGAGGACAGGGACAAACAGGAATACAAGAAAACACTAAAGGCATCATTGTAACCTCTCCGATGTGGGTCACTGTGGAAAGCCTGTTTAGTATCATGCCTTACATAATGCAGAACAGACCTTTATCTTGTGGAGAAAATTGTATGAGAACAATAACAACAGAAATCCTGGCCAGGCAGTGCAGTTTGCTTTCAGGAAGCCACCCACACTTCTCAATTTGGAAATATATCTTCAGGGCATTTTTAGCAGAGGCAGTTTATGCTTGTCCATGTTCATATGTTCAAATAACTCCTTTCTTCTCCTCTACCTACATTTTACAGGAGAGTTTGTACTTCTAAACCAATCCCAGGTTCTAACCCATGTTTGAACCCACTTTTTTCCTTTTTTTTTCTTTCTTTTTTTTTTTTTTTTAGTTTTTCTTTTTTTTTCTTTTTTTTTTTATTGTATATATTCTATATTTACAATTCATTTCCCTTTTTCTGGTTCCCCACCCCCAAAGGTCCCACATGTCCTTTTCCCTCCCCCTGCTCCCGCATCCACCCCCTCCCACTTTACTGTTCTTGTACTCTCCCACAATGATGTTTTGGTCCATTCTAGCACCAGTGTCCACTCCTTTCTTCTTGTGAGACATCACTTGATATGTGATTTGTGTCTTTGGTGTTCCAAGCTTCTAGGCTAATATCCACTTATCAGTGACTGTATACCATGGGTATTCTTTTGAGACTGGGTCACCTCACTTAGTATGACGTTCTCCAGCTCCATCCATTTCTCTAAGAATTTAATGAATTCATTGTTTCTAATGGCTGAATAGTACTCCATTGTGTATATATACCACATTTTTTGTATCCATTCCTCTGTTGAGGGACATCTGGGTTCTTTCTGAACCCACTTTTTTCATTGACAGACTCAGCCAGTAAGGATTATCTTCAATGTCTGAAAATGGAACTGCCTTGGGAGGGTTTTGATTAGTGGTTCTCACACAGTGACAGACTTGGAGACCAGGGTAGCTGTGCCCTAAGGTTGGATGATGTCTTAACTAGGATTCCAAGCACCCAAGACTATGGCATTTTATCTGGGTCCATTTACTTACAACTGTGAACTGGAGTTCACAAGAAAAAGAAGCCACATACACTTTTGGTAAAGACCCCTTTAAGGATGACCAGGTAGAACTTCATGACTGTGTGAGCTGGAATGTTATAAATCCAGAAGCAAAATTATATTCTGCTATTCAGTCTGCATAGTAGCCCCTCATTGCCCGCGTCTGTGTCTGACTAATATCTCTGTGACTATAAGCTAACACTTTGGAGGCTGTATTACTTAACACCTAAGCTACTATCAACATAAAAGCTTGCAATGATAACAGAAAGCATCTGAGACCTGTAGCAGAGATTTCCCCATCCTTCCCGTACCTCCCTTCCCTGATGCTCCCAGCAATCTCTTTAAAAAAAGGCTTTGACTTATGTTTTTCTGTTGCTGTTCACGACAGCTATAAAAAAATCTTCCTGAAACCATTTCCATGTTGGAACAACATATTCAGGGATTCCTGGACCTGTGTTACTGGGCTATAGTCACTCAAATTCGGCTCAAGAACAAGGGATCCATTACTTCCCTGGGGTGAGAGCTCCGTTTTGTTGTTGACAGGATCATGATTGTAGTTAGGAATGGGAAGCCGAGGGGCGGAGGGCTGTGTACTAAACTATGGCAGCTTCCAGGGGCCGCAGTCAGAGACTGGCTGAGCACTTCCCGTATTATCTGCTATCCCTTCTCACCAGAAGATATTCACCTTTAAAATAAAAAGGGCTCGAGGACATAAACTGTTTGGGATAGTAAAATTTGGGATACCACTGAAAAGGAGACAAGGAAGAATTGTTGAAAGGCTCTTCATTTTCAGAGACAAGGTACTGTGATAATTAGAAACCCAGAACTTATGAGGCAAAAGCTAGGCATGGTGTCCTTCTGATGACAGTCCCAACTCAGGAGAGAGCTGGAGACCTGTGCCCTTTGCCAGTTACTCTAGCCTACCAGTGAACTCTAGCACAGCCAGAGGCCCCACCTTAAAAACAAAGTGAACAGTGCCTGAAAAATCAGTTATCCTTTGATCTCCACATACACATGCATACTCTCATCTGTGCCTGCACACACACACACACACACACACGCACGCACGCACGCACGCACGCACGCACGCACGCACGCAAGCAATAAAAATCTCCTAAACTATATTGTGTTGGTTGAAAGTTTGATAGCTTCTTCTAGGTCAAGGAAAAGCAGGCTAGCTTTGATAGCACCAGACTTCTTGTGAGGGCATTGCAACCTAAAAGAGAAAACAAAGAATGATAGTCTTAAATAGCTGTGCCCTGCCAAGTTTTGATGTGGTTTTCTGAGGATGATGTATGTACACATGTCCTTTCTCTATCCAGTCTTCCTTATGAAACATTAGGTATAAGATGATACCTAAAGATTACTTGCTCTATAGAAACACAAATTGGAAATAAAGTTGTTGAGTGCATTCTTAGTTGTAGTCTTGTGAAAAGATGTTTAATTTTAGCATCTATTACAGAGATGCAAGCGTCGTGAAACATCACTACAAATGCATCAGAAAGACAAAAATCAAAAATGCTGACCACACCTAATGTTGGCAACAGTCAGTGAAGATGATCCAGACGTCTGATACCACTGTGCCTGTAAAATGGTGAAAGCAGTCTGGACCACAGTCACTATTTTATGGAACTGATTATGCAGTTATAGTACTCATGATTCCACTACTGGCATTTGCTCCATTAAAAAAAAAAGTAGCCTTATAAATAATAAAATAGCAGTATAACTCCACTAGTATCTTAAAATAGTTGAGTGGTTTAAAACAAAACAAAACAAAAACCCTTTGGCCAGCAAAAGGCTTAGGGAAGTAACTTCCCTAAAAGGCTTAGAAGTAACTCCTGTAGGAGGTACACAGCCTGAGTTTGATTCCCAGAACAAACATGGAAGGACAGAATCTACTCTTCAAAGTTTTCCTCTGACCACTACATGTGTCATGATCCCCCTAACACAATACACCCCACACCCATGCCTTCATGCAGTAATAATAATAGGATGATCCATAAAATTTAAAAACCTGAAGGCACATCCATACCAATAGCAAAAAGCATGGTGTCTTAGGGTTTCCATTTCTGTGAAGAGACACCATGACCAAAATAAGTCTTACAAAGGAGTAGGGGTTAGATTACTGGTTCTGAGGTTTGGTCCATTATCATCATAGCAGGAAACACAGCAGTGCCTAGGCAGGCCTGGTGCTAGAAAAGGAGCTGAGAGTTCTACCTCTTGTTCCAAAGGCAGACAGGAGAAGACTGACTTCAAGGAAGCTAGGAAGAAGGTTCTAAAGTCTACCCCCACAGTGTCACACTTCCTCCAGCAAGACCACATCCATTGCAACAAGGACACACCTCCTAACAGTGCCACTCCCTGGGCCAAGTATAATCAAACCACCATAGGTAGCAAAGTGACTCTTTGGGTGACTATCCCAGATTATCCTAATTTTAAAAGATCCCATCTGAGCTTGTGACTAGGACTCTTCCTTGGAAGAAGGTAATTTTATTAAAGCTGCATTCACAAACACTGAAGTGTATGTAACCAATTACAGCAGTATTTTGGCATTAACCTACTTTTTATACATATGAATACGTTATGAAATAAGCATTCACATTTGTTTCTCAGGTCTAAAAAAAAATAAATGTTTATTGAACAAATCAAAAAGGATCCCAATAGCTATATGCTCATTAATTCTAGGTATGTGTTATTCTTTAAAAATAGAATTAGAGAATAGAGTGGTGGCTATTAGGAGTGAAATTTTTAACTGGGATAATGGAGCAGAAAGCGGGTGGGTGAAGGTGTTAAAGGCTACCAAAGTTGCCGTCATGTGTGCGAACGGAGGATGGATTTTAAATAACCAAATAAAAGCACACACATAAATGCTCATAAAGCCGATAAATTTTAACAATGTCCATAGTTCTCTTCAGTGCCAACTCCTGGCTGTGACGGTGTACAAGAGCTATGCTCAATGCTACATCTAAGGAAGCCGAGTTAAGATTGGCACACTGTGATTTCTTAGAAAAACACGTGAATCTCAGCTCTCTCGACCATGTTTAGAAATTAAACCCATTCCACAGAGGAGAATTGATAGCAATGTTATATCAAAATAATATACAGGAATTAATGTATGATTCTGCACTTAAGGCATAATTTTATAATGCCCAGTTTACAGGTGGGCAGCTGTAAGGCACCTAAAGCTTAGAAACGGTGCCTGTTGGAGATTTAAAAAAAAAAAAAAAAGGCTCCATTTTAATCCGGTTATATTCCAGGGCACACACTGACTTACATTTCTATAACTCATGATTATGTGCAGTTTTCCCAAGCAATGGGATAAAACATTGTCTCTTGCTTAGTCTCAGAGCTTTGTACCAGATACAGGGTTAATAATAGAACGATCGGCTAATTGATGGGCTGCTTCTTCACGTTTCCAGGTAACTAACTCATGATGGACACTTGTTCTTTGAAATCCAGAAGCCTTTGTGAGAAGCCTCTTGAAGCAACGTTGCTCTCAAAGCGGTATCTCGATTCCTTAGGAGTTGTTTTGGTTTTACAACGGGCGAGGGAGAAACTCTGCCTTAAACCCATCTTTTAACTTCTTGGGTCAAAAATGAAGCACAAAAGAGAGAGAAGGGCTTAAAAGTGCAGGGAAGAGACGAATTCATAGAATTATTCTCCTTTAGAGACCCAGGAAACCATGGGAACACAGTTCGTGGAACTGAGGCGGCGCGGTGAGTTTGTGCTGTGGCGCGCAGAGGGTGTGAAAGGCAGAGGATTCCGATGGAGACCGGGCACTGCGAGGCGCTTTATGAAAGCCTGCCATTAAAATATGTATTAATATCTTATTCAAAATAGCTTATTTATTTTTTGCTTCATGTGAATGCGGGTTTTGCCTGCATGTATACACCATGTGCATGTATAACCCAAGATGTCCAGAGAAGGGTGATAAAAATTCCCATACTAGAATTTCAGATGATTGTGAGCCACCTTGGGGTTGCTGGGAACGAATCCCAGCTCCTCTGCAAGAACATGTCTCCATCCCCATTAAATATGTATATATATATATATATATATATATATATATATTTTTTTTTTTTTTTTTTAAAAAAAATCAAGCTACCTGAAGTTTGGGTAATAAAGGAGGGGGAAAGGTCACAGCAAGTATAAATACTTGTGAATAATCCTGAGATTGAACTGATATAGAAATAGAAGATAAGATGTCTGTACTTAGAGATATTTAGGAATAGTTTAACTTGGGAATCAAATCTACATCTTTTTTGTTACTAGTCAAATGAAAAGAAATCTTTTAAGAACTTTGCAAACCAACGCAGTGATTCTAGTTTTTAGCTCTGCTTTTCATACCAATGTTGTCCGCACACACATACCTGTACCCCTTCCCTGCCCTAAGACAGGATCTGTCTCTGTAGCCCCCGGCTGTCCTGGAACTTGCTCTGTAGACAATGCTGATCTCAAACTCAGGGATCAGCCTTCCTCTGCCTCCCCAGTGCTGGGATTAAAGGTGTGCATCACCACTACCAGCCCAATATCACTGTTCTTATATGTTACTTTTGTTACTTAGATGTTCTTATGTTACTTTTGGCAGGAAATCTTGAGAATATCATGCTAAAGATAGTACTCGTTCAATAGTTTTAAAGAATTCCTATTTTATTTAGTACTCTATGGATCTTATTTTTGCATACCAGACCAATAAAACGGTGTATGCTCGGACCACAGCATAACAGCATTTGCAAACCGACGCTTGTTTGTTGTTACTTTACATCATGCTCGTGTTGTAATACGCCCGTTAAGGGATAGCCCTATAGTGTTTTTCATAGGACTGGAGACTAGCTCAGTGTATGCCCAGCTACACATACAGTTCTCTTCTCTGTGCTACAATAAAGAAAAGGAAATTTCTCTAATAAACCATTCCTAGGACAGTCAATTGTCTTCTACAAGATATACAATTCCCTTTCACTCATTTGTGGACCACATAGAACAGAGAAGAATAATGGTCTCCAGATCTTGGAAAGAGTGTATTAGGGAGAAGGTATTGAGAGAAGCATTAGCCAGGAGAACCCAAGCACAGCCGAAGAGCAGGAATTTTCCTGGTTCCCTGCAGTAGGATAGCTAATGATGAATAGTTGATGACGCATTTCAAAACAACTCAGTGTACAAAATCTTCCAACACAGAAATGATGACTGTTGGGGAGACCAAAGTAACTGTCACATTGCCTTGATCCTTACACATTACATATGCATGTCAAAGGGTCATAGTTTTCCCCATACATATGAGTATTTCATGCCTCTGTACACAAATGAAATTTTTAACTGGTCTCAGTACAATACGTGAGTTTCTCTAAAATAAGGGTTATTTCATTTTATTGGCTCTGAGTCACAACATATTTTTATTCCTGGTGACATCTTGTGCCCCTTCTGTCAAATGTACAGATTTTGTAGAATAATTTTAATAATTATATGACTTTCTCCCACGCAAAGAAGATTGAGTCAGTTTGAGAACTCCCAAGGCCTCATTTTTCAGACAGAGGTGTCGAAGGACAGACATGATTCTAAGACATGGCCAGTTGGCCTCTAGACTCATCACACCGTGAGGACAGTGTGCTTAGTTTCTTATCTGTCAGGGCAAGATTAGGAGCAGTCAGAGACCAGCAGCCAAAAGTAATGAGCGCCTCAGGCCCTGCAGGAGATATTGTCTGAGTGGTGTACCACATCAGGCACTGTGGAAGCAAGCCAATAGAATAGCTACATCTCTAAAATGTCTTCAGTCACTGACAAACCACGTTTCCTGTGCTCTAGGAAAACCATGGCAGTACCATTACTGATTTTAGATCTTCTTTGATGAGACGAAAACAATTCTTGACAAATGCCATAAGGCAAATAACCTGTTTGTTTGCTTTGTTGGTGTTTTGGTCCATTCTGAGGGTGGAACTGCCTCCCAGCATAAGAGGCCTCTGTGAACACAACTGAAGCATTTCTTCTCTTGCTCACAAATCTATTTTCTAACTCATTGATATAAATAATAGGAAAATAATGTGGATTTCATAGCCAATACAAGGTCATTTGTATTAGATATCTGGAACAAAAAATTATAATAAGGTTAAATGGCTGACAGTTTAAAAGAGTCATGAGGCATATGCAATCCATCAACTACACATCCTTAGCTGTGTATCATCTAAAAACACTGAGATTATTTTTTATCCCCTCTGGATGGAAAATTATAAACCCAAGTGGAGTAATTTAGGACAGTGTTCACTTGAAGTTGTGGTATAAACTAATTTGGATGGAATATCTAGTCTTCCAAATGATCCAGCAGAGCAAGAAAAAGGACTGGAGGCTGAGGGGGTAGGCACTGGATAGAGCACTGCTCATGAAGGCATGAAGACTGTGGGCCGGGCCCCTTGTACTCACATAAGTACTGGGTGGTTAGACATTGTGGCCTTTCTACAATCCCAACACTTAGGAAACTGAGACAAAGGATCCCTTGAGAAAGCTGGCTATCTAGAAAGACTGAGTCAGTTCAAGTGAGAAGCACTGCTCAATGAATAAAGCAGAAAGTACACAAAAATCCTGTAACTTGGTGTTAATATTGGGTACGTACAAGTGTGTGCCCACACATGTGCAACCATACATACACAAACACACACATGTACACATGCAAAATGATGAAAATTAAAGACTCAGATAATGGTTAAAGATCTCTAGACATCCCCTGTAAAAGAAAGCCAGCCCAAAGTATCCTTACAGTTGTGGAATTAGAGATTGTTTTGGGATTTCTGATAAAAGTTACAGACAATTTTTCTTAAAAATGTGTATCAGAAATGGAAAAAAAATGTAATATCACAATTCATATGGAGGCCAAACAATCCTGAAGTAAAAAAGATATAAGTACCACACCTGATTGCAAGCTATACTACAGAGTAATAGCAAAAAAACCCAGCATAGACCTGCTTCCAAAACAAGTACAGGGTCAATGGGATGGAATAAAGGACACAAACTCAAATCCACGCAGCAGTGGACACTTTCGTTTCTGTAAAGATGTCAAAAAGACACATACGAGAAAAGAAACTTCAACAAATAATATTGGGGAAACTGGGTTTCCAGGCAGAAGTATGAAGCTGGACGCCATCTCCTTTTGTCTGAAACTCAGCTCCAGATGGATGAAAGACCTTACTGTGAGACCTGAAACTATGAAGCTGTTAGAAAGAACATAGGAGAAACTCATCAGGCCTCAGCACAGACAAGGACTTTCTGAAAAGAACGCCAACAGCACACAAAATACCTCGGAGGATTAATGAAGTCAATTTCATGAAGTTAAAAAGCTTGTCGCTGCTGAAGTGACAATCATGTTAAGAGGAAGCTTGCTGAGTGAGAGAAAGCCTTTGGCCATGACATAGACCACACAGGATTAATATCTACAATACACAGAGAAATGGGAAAAGCTGAAAATGAGGAAGTGATGCAAGATATTTCCTATCCATTCACACTGAGGCAGTGAGAGGCCAGTGATTGGAGGGGAGAGAGGAGAAGGAGCTAAGAGAAGGAGGGGCAGAGAGAGAGAGGAGGAGGAGCTAAGAGAAGGAGGGGCAGAGAGAGAGGAGGAGGAGCTAAGAGAAGGCGGGGCAGGAGAGAGGGAGCCTCGGAGCTGCGAGGGAGCGGAGGAGGAGACAAGCAGATCCAGATGGCAGCAGATGTGTTTCTGGTGTGCTGAGAGGTTAGAATATTGGGATAAAACCTTATCATTGTAATTTGGCATTATGTAATTGGGAGTTTCATATACATAAATATATTTGGCTAACTACTCAAGTTTAAGAGTCATGCTTTACTGGATACTTGGAAGGAGTGGGTGCTGGGCAGGAGAGACCCGCGGGGACTTGGAGCAGAGGCCTGGCGGGGAGGTACTATATTTTAGCAATTTCCTATTAAAAGGAAGCAAACAACACCATCAATAAATAAACTAGTGAAACAGAGTTCTGAAAAGGATAAAGTACAGATGGAAATAAACAAATGTTCGTTCTTAGTGGCATTCAAAATTCATCAGAGAGATGCGAATTAAAACTGCATTGAGATTCCTTCTCAGCCCAGCTAGACCTGTCATCATTAAAAAACAAACAAAAAATAAAAAACAAAACCAAGTAATAATAAGTGCTAATGAGGATACAGAGCAAAGGGGGCCTTTAACATGTCTGTAGGATGGGTAAGCCGTCCAGCCACTGTGGAAATAGATCTACCTGATGACCCAGCTGTGTCACTCCTGAGTATTTACCTGAAGGAGTTTAAAGCAACACGTAACAAGGATAATTGCACATCAATGTTTACTGCAGCACTAGTCAGAAGAGAGAGAGAGAAAGAGAGAGAGAGAGAGAGAGAGAGAGAGAGAGAGAGAGATGAAGGTTGATATAAAACAACCTCAAAAAACACAGGAGGTAGCTGGGCGTGGTGGTGCATGCCTGTAATCCCAGCACTTGGGAGGAAGAGGCAGGCGGATTTCTGAGTTCGAGGCCAGCTTGGTCTACAGAGTGAGTTCCAGGACAGCCAGGACTACACAGAGAAACCCTGTCTCAAAAAACCAAAACAAACAAAACAAAACAAAACACCCCCCCCAAAAAAAAAAACACAGGAGGTTACTGAGGGGTGAGAGAAGAGAAACATTTCTCAGTAAATATCCTTATGAAACCCAGCATCATGTACAATGACTGCATGCCAACTAGATGTCTCTTCTCAGTGTGTAGATGTGCTATGTGCAAGCATCAAGATCGAACTAGTTGCCGAATTTCACAAGATGGCAGGAGAGAACCAACTCCTAAGAGTTGTCCTCTGATCCACACATACTTGTTGTATACACACACACACACACACACACACACACACCACACACACACACACACACTCCAACTGCTTAGAGACACTAAACGATTCTAGAAAGATTGCGACATCAAGATGACTCTTCTGATATCTTCTCGTGCTCAGTCACAGCCTGGGAAGAGCATGGGCAGGTCTTGAGAGTGGCAGGCAGGCCTGGCCCTGCTGGGATCCCGCAGGTGAGAGCAGCCTGTGTTCTTTCTGCTTCTGGGTTAATAACCAACACTAGACTGGAAGTGTTTGGAGAGGACCAGGAAGAGCTGTGAACCACTCAGAGCAAGAGGAAGATTGCTGGTATGGGGGCTCGAAGGCCTGCCCTATGCCTTAAGGGGGAAATCAGTGAGGTGTGCTGAGTCCTCCCAAACTAAGAGCCTGGAAGGAAGAGTGGTGGTTTGATTTACAGGACGTAGAGTCTGCTTAAGCAGTCAGTCTGCTAAACGGACGGAAGCGAGGCCCTGGAAGAATACAGCTAACTGGCTAGCTTCACCTGGTTCGTTCTAGCTTTCTTATACACAAACACCCTTGCTCAGGAATGGCGCCACCCATTGTGGGCTGGGCTGTTTAACTGTTCAACTTTTGTATCTAGGGATAGTAAACATTAGATAATAAAGTCCTGGAAACTAGGAAGTGTAGGAAGCCATGTTCGCCATTACAAGATGGCGCCCATTTCCTGTGATGAATCAGCGATGTGCTGTTGTTACCCCACTCCCGCACCCTACTACGCATGCACGGGTAGAGGTTTGGCGGGCCGCAGCTCAGTCCCGGAGCATGCTAATGAGGCATCATGGCGTGCACCAATCAGGTAGAAACATGTCTAGTCTAGCCTAGGCCTATTTAAGTAGCACCGTTCCTTCTTTCTGGGTCTTTCGCCTCTGCAATCAACCCCGCAATAAACGTATGTGGAAGGATCCTGATTGTCTCATGTTCTTCTTGCTGGCGAAATAGACACGACCAACAAGGAAGGGCTTCAAGGGATTAGATAAAAGACTCCTGGAAGGGAAAGGGGGAAGAAAATAGACCGATATAAAAGAAGGAATGTCGGGTGTTACCGGTTGCAGTTGGCAGAGAAGGGCGAGATTATTTAAGAACGTTAAGTCTTTGGAGATAACCACACACACACACACACACACACACACACACACACACAGAAATACATATAAAAACTCCATGTGGTGTGGGTTCCCAGAGCCTAGGCCATCAAACAGGGACCTTGTAGGCGCTGAACCTAGAGCCCCCGACACTTAGAGCAAATGTGCAGCTTGTTTTTCATGTGATACCCTAACATATGGAGCGGGGTTGGGGAAGGGGTGTCTCTGTCTCCATTGCCTGCCATCGGATCCCTTTCCTTATCTAGACTGCCTGGTTGGGCCTCAGTGGGAGAGGATGTGCCCAGTCCTGCTGGGACAAGATGGCCTACAGTGGGGTGATACTCAAGGGGGACTCCCCTGAGGAGAACGGGAAGAGACAGTGGGGTCCTGTGATTGGGATTTAAATCTAATAAAACAAGCCAACGAACAAACAAAAACAAAAATGAATACATATCATTTGTATCACAAACACAAAAAATTGCTAGCTGTTGATTCCATTTCATTAAAAAAATTGTTAAATGAATTTTGAAATGGAATTAAGCAGAATTTCCAGTAATTTCTGAAATGGCTCTAACCATATTTCTGCTCTTTTCATTTTGTATTACACATTTATGCAAAGTGGTATCTTCTACAAAGATGATCATAAAAACAAAATTGTTGATCAGTTCTAAAGAAAAACCATGTGAAAATCTTTTACTTTGTAAGCTAATTAAAAAATAATTTTTAAAATTCATAAAGTCGCCAACAGCTTCTCTTCCGTCTACACAGCTATTTGATCAAACCTGGGTATTTGACAGTGTGTGTTTATAGTTCTTGCCTTAAACCATAGAAACCATGCTGCCAATTTTTCATAATTAAACCCTCTTTCCACCTGTGCTTTTGACAGAAATTTTCTCTTTGGATTGAAATTTTACCAAGATGAAGCTGTTCTGAGATAAATGGGCTTACTTCATGCTCCTGTTGCCAGATTTAGCTTTGCTTAAGATATTTTCAGCATTAGCTGCATTTTCCTCCTCTTTTGTCCAACGGCCAGAAACGTATATTCTTTTTATAGGTAAAGTTACTGTGAAATAAAGAGCACTTCAGAAAGTCATTAAAACACACACACACACACAAAAAAAACCTTTAAAATTAGTACTTAAAAATTTGCACACTTATATCGGAACAGGTGTTCTGAGTTTATTCCGTCTAAACCTAAGTGCTTTTTCTTTATCATTTAAGCTGTTCTTTGATCTCATTTTCTTTGAGCACTCTCTGCATATCCTGATGACAAGAGTCAATTGAGCTTACTTCTTATTGTTGTTGGTCTTGAACCTAATGGAAAAGGCAAGGCTTGAGATACCCTCCCCCACCCCACCCCCCAAGCTCAAGTTCCGGGAGCTGATCTAAGGCTCCCCCGAAAGTGCCTGGGACAGAGTGCACTGCAGAAGGACTCCAGCTTGACCTGCAGTTTCTGCGTCAGTGCTGATATGCATTGGGTCTTTACTTTGCTGAGTCTGTTTTCTAGCACCACAAATGTAAGTTATAAATCCGAGGACTTCAAAGATTTGTTCTTGCAACTGAGTATTTCTCCGATTCTCCCGTACTGTCAGGCATGCAATCCTGTCTCAAAGCCATCACTCCTTCTTGTGGGTTGTTATCATCAACAATACAGCCTCATTTCCTTGAGAAAATGTGACTGACATACTAGAGGCATTGCCACTCGTCTGCCTGACCAGCCAATCCTTTCAGGTGTTAACAGTCTGGCCTGACCGTACCTCTGACCTATGGACTCCCCAGTCTATGCAGACTTTGCTATGGCCCGATGTATTCTGGGAAACGAGTAGTTAGGAGAGAGTGGCCGAATTCAAAGCAGGTTGAGAAAAGCAGTGAAAGGAAAACGAACATCGGAATCACAGATCTTCAGATTCTAAAATAGGCAGTCAGTGACCTAGTCCTGAATAGGCTGCGACGTGCTGGCCACCCATAGTTGTCTGTTCTTTATGTCAATACAGGCTGTGAGGGGCACCTCGGGGGCAGGGCGGTTAACGGGGAGGGCCAACGTGAGAGCGTCTACAAGCACCTTAGAGCCAAGCCTCCGGGTGTTCCTTCAAAGGGATTTTCTAGGCTAGGTCACTTGAGGTGGGAAGAGCTACCCTGAATGTGGAGAGCACACTGCCATGAGATGGCTCCTCTGGATAGCCTGAGAAGAGGTGGGGACCTGAGAGGCGCCATCTGCCCTCCAGCCTGAGTGCAGAAGTTACACAGCCACCGCCCTCGCCCGCCTTGGCTACCCGCTAAGACTGAGCCAAAACGAACTCCTTCCTCCCTCGCTCTTGTCAAGTATTTTGGCAGCAAGAAGATAACTAATACACAGTACAAATCTTTAATTTTTCTCCTTTCCTAGTTGTATTGTTGTATGTAAACTCTTAAGGTTTTTTTTTTGTTTTTTTGTTTTTGTTTTTTTTGTTTTTGTTTTTGTTTTTTTTTAATTTTTATGGCACTGTTTGAGGAGAAAGAAAAGAGAATCAAGGGCAGGTCCTGCTAAACAGTGGTTTAATCGCTGAACGTCCTCACAGGCTAATAGAGTGTGTGTATTTGTGTGTGTGTGTGTGTGTGTGTGTGTGTGTGTGTGCTTCCAGGAATAATTTAGTCCCAGACACTATGAATTGCTTTTCTTAAGCAGTTCTTGGTGATCATGCATAGCAAGCATTTCCCTTTGGTCTTATTTTGACTTTTATTACTGCAGAGAAAAACTATCTCATAGTTATCAAAAATTTTCATTATTGTAACAAAGTTTTTGAAAAAAAATACTGTTTCCCAAGTAGAAATCAGTGGTATCATTGAAAAAAAGCCATTTCAATATATTGTTCGATGTCTTTCTCAAGCTCTTGCTTAAAGTGTGAAATTGTTCCTATGGTCCTGGTAATGCAAGTTTTTATTAAAACAAAAATATAGAAATCTACTGTGTGGGAAAAGCTAACTTTAGTAAAAGTAGCCGATCTTTGATAGAACTAGTTGTACAGCTTCTAGATATTTCTAGGCCTTCTAATATGGTTAACGTAAATCCATACATTCCCAAAGTGGACCATTATTTTGTATTGTTCTCTGTTTTCTCAAATAAACAGAGCTTATGCATTTCAGTATGGTCAGAGCTAGTTAAAAATTTTACTGATTCTATTTCAGAAAAATAATGTCTATTGTCTGATTCGTACTGTCGTTATTTTATTTTAATAGTTGTTGTACGGCTGCAAGGACTTGGTGGGGAGGGCATTGGGGAGGGAGAGAGAAGGAGAGAAAAGGGAGATTAGGCAGGGAGAGAAGAGAGATACCAAAATGTCTGGATTATATAGGGAGGAGGGGTGGGAGGACAAAGCCCAACCACTGGGCTGGAAAGTTCAGAGTTGGGGGCAGGGTATGCCAGGTAGGGACTGAGGCATGCTTTGGTATGGAAAAATAGGGACCTCAGTCACTCTTTTCAGGGTCAGAAACCAAATACCAGGATAGGGTGATACCCAGTGGGGAAGGGGAGAGGGTTGGGAGAGGGGTTCCGTGGGAAGGGTCGGGAGACTGGAAGAGAGGGAAATGGTTGTGATCTGGATGTACAGTGAATAAATAAACTAATGAAATGCCCCCAAAAGATGCGGTAAGTAAATGAAACTTACAAGGCTCAGAAAGTACGCAAAATTTATTAAGTTTCAGGAAGCTCCTACGTTCAGAGGAATAACGATGCCCACTGAGAGGTGCTGTTAAATGGAATCATGGGCCGTCACCCACGCTGGAGTAGACTTTTGAGTGACACAGCTGCCTTTGAGTCACCACGCTCCTTTACGTAACCTTTCGCCCATACCTCTGTAACTAACCCCAAGAAACTCTGGTTCACGGGGTGGTTTGAATGAAAGTGGTCCCCTTAATCTCACAGGAAGTGGCGCGTGTAAGGAGACACCTGCAGGGGTTCCCTTTCAAACCCGGATGAGGCACAAATCGCGTTCAAACACCTGTTTTCACAGAGAGATCCTTTCTTAATCAGGGTAGGAAAGGGAGTGGTTGCTTTCTGACTCAGGCAGAAAAGCAGCAGCAAATGTCTTTGCTGGTGTAATTTTTTTAATTAAATTTTTATTTTCTATATTCTATGTTTACATTCCAAAGGCTTGCCCCTTTCCCAGTTCCCCCCTCCCTATGTCCCATAATTCCTCTCCCCCCCAACTATTCCCCAATCATTCCCCCTCCCCCCACGGTTTCTCTACAAAACTGGATCCAATGTTTACAGGCCCAGGGTCCTCTCCTTTCTTCTTCTTGGGAATCATTTGACTTGCTAATTGTGCCTTGAGTATTTAGGGCTTCTGGGCTCATTAATATCCACTTATCAGTGATTGCATTTCATGTGTATTCTTTTGTGATTGGGTTAGCTCACTCAGGATATTTTCCAGGTCTAACCATTTACCTACAAATTGCATGATTTCATTATTTGTAATTGCTGAGTAGTATTCCATTGTATAAATATACCACATTTTCTGTATCCATTCCTCCTTTGAGGGGAGGATGTGGAGAAAGAGGAATACTCCTCCACTGTTGGTGGGATTGCAAAATGGTAAAACTGCTCTGGAAATCAGTTTGGCGGTTCCTCAGAAAATCGGGCATGTCACTTCCAGAGGACCCTGGCATACCACTCCTGGGCATATACCCAGAGGATTCCCCTGCATACAATAAAGACACATGCTCCACTATGTTCATAGCAGCCTTGTTTATAATAGCCAGAAATTGGAAGGAGCTGGTGTAATTTTTAAGAACAGAAAAACAAACAAACAAAAAAAAACAAAACAAAACGGGACTTCTGTGTGAGGATTGGCTGTCATGCGCTGGTGATGGTTTATTTTGATTGGGCATGTTAATTAGGTGAACCAGGGGGAGCTTTGGACTGCGGGACTTCAATACTTTGGTAGCTGGACCTTGACAGTCAGGCTCAGGAGGAAGTAGCTGAATAAACCTTGGTGGGTCGCTTTAGAAATGTAATCTAACTTTTTATTTTGTTTAGCATGGCAGAGGGAATGGGGCTAAGGGACAGGGGGCATGTCAGAGCCATGTTCTCTGTGTCAAGCTGGCCAGAGTCCCTTCAGTACGATTAGGAAGTGTGGCCTTATTGGAATATGTGTGGCCTTGTTAGAGGAAGTGTGTCACTGGGGGAGGACTTTGAGAGTTCAGATGCTCAAGCCAGATCCAGTCCCCGCCCCCACCCCTCCCCCTCCCCCTTCCTCTCTTCCTGTTGCCTTACTGATGGAGATGTGGAACACTCAGCACCTGCTCAAAGCCCCATGTCTGCAGGCATGCTGTCATGCTTCTCACCATGACGACAATGGACTAAACCTCTGAATGTGCAAGCCAGCCCCAATTAAATGGTTTTTTTTCTTCATAAGAGTTGCCATGGACATGGTTTCTCTTCACAGCAGTAGAAATCCTAACTAAGACAATCTACCTAATTAGATTTGGATTGGTCAGAATTACTTCCTAGGTCTGCCACTGGGGCCCTATTGGGGGATGAGTAAACTTTCATTCCTGCCACTCCAGGAGGTGGGGAAAGCAAGCATTACAGTTATGAAGAGGGCTAGGTTTGGAGCACCAAGATCTAGAGCACTAGGGACAGTTGGACAAGGCCTATCCAAGCCAACTGAGCCACAGAAAGGCAAGGGCTCTGACAATTGGTGGCAGGCCACTTGGTTCCCGAGAGACCCTTTTCCTTAAGGAATATATGCAAAACATTGTTGATCTTCCATATATTCTTATTTCTAGTGCAGCTAATGGCAGCACACACGGTTGTGGGAAGGATGTAGCGGATGTGCAGCTTCTGGAAGCTTCTAGAAGCTTCCACGTATTACATAAGGGAGACTACCCCGGACCACTTCACTAGGAGCTAGGTATGAGGTAAGCAGGAAAGACCCCATCTGTATCTTGGAAGCTATGATAGAGTTAGCTCTCTGCTGTGGCAAAGCTACAAGCTAGACACATAAGTGCCAGAGCATAGGTCAATGAACAGCCAACAAGATACCTGCAACGCAGTGGGCAATTAGCTAGCACAGAGTTGGGCTCAACAGCCAGCAAAGCACAATTCGGAGATGGGCAAAGGGAGTTGTCAACAACCCTAACTGGATAGAGTGTGTGAATAGTGTATGATCGTCTCCCTAGTTAGGTATGAGGAATATTCATTCTGTGGGTCTTCCCAATTGGGTGAACCACTGACACATTTGAAGAATCAACCAACTACATAGAAATGAGCTCAGTACTTATAAGATATTTCCCATAAAGCCTATAACAAAAGACTCTAGATGTTGAGTTTTATAAAAAGGGAACCAGGATATGTTTTGTGGAGGATGGTATGATGAGGTAGGAGGGGTCCTTTGGTGGGCCCGTGCTGAGGCATCCCCCACCCCCAGGTACCAGCCATACAGAATAGAATATACTATAGAATAGAGTTTATTTAGGGCATGGGAAGAGGAATTGAGAAGGGAGTAGAGGGAGGGAGGGAGGGAGAGAGAGAGAGAGAGAGAGAGAGAGAGAGAGAGAGAGAGAGAGAGAGAGAGCAAGAGAGAGAGAACAAGAGAGAGAGAACAAGAGAACAAGAGAGGAGAGGCCAGCCAGGAACGTGTAGAGAGATGGGGGAGGAGGAAGGGAAGAGAAGGAGAAAGGGGTCTAGGAGAGAAGAGAGTCAGAGAGAGAGAGAAGGGGCAGAGAGAGCGAGGAGGGGCCAAACAGTTCCAGCCAGGCCTTCCTGGCTATTGCCATGTACCTGTTGGGCGGAGCTTAGATGCTAACACTAGACCCTAGACTTCAATGGGTTTTCCCCCCTCCCTGGAGTCCCTTTGGAACTCTGCTTACTTCCTGGGCTTCTGATTTCTTTCCTGGATCTTTTAAGAGTAAAAGTATTTGCTTTCTTTCTATAGTAATACAATTCCTCTTTCAAAGTCATCTCTCTGTGAATTTAATTCTTCAAGTTCACAAGACACGATCCTAGAGCTAACTCCTGTGTTCTGCACACTAAAATGAAAATGTCTCTTCCATCCTCAGAGACACTCCCTTCCCCGTGACTCACTAGGAGAAGCCACAAATGCCCCCAAGAGATAGTAAAAATCTCACATCTAAAAATAGCACTGAGCCATATCTCCATAATATGTATCGTTTGTTGTTTTGTTGTTTGAAACGGGATCTCTCTACATAGCTCTGCCTGTCTTGGAACTTTCTATGTGTGGGCTGGATTCCAAATTAAAGAATCTCTTGCCTCTGCCACGAGAGTGCTGGGGTTAAAGGTGTACACCACATGAACAGCCAACAAGATGCCTGCAAAGCGGTGGGCAATTACCTAGCACGAGTTAGGCTCAACAGCTAGCAAAGCACAATTCGGAGATGGGCAAAGGGAGTTGTCAAGTACCCTAACTGGATAAAATATACATGACTGGCACAGTGTATACTTTATACATGCTTACAGAAAATTCACATGTCTTCTATTTTAACACCCATTGTACATATTTACATGCTTTGGGGTATATAGTTTCCTAGATGGAAACATTTTTCTTAGTGACCTCAGCCTACATTTATTTCCTATAAGTGGACAGCTTTTACCTTTCTGCTTACAAAAAGCACTTGATGATGTCACTTGCTACATTATGAGTCTCTGCATTATTGCTCTTGAACTCTGGGGCCATTATCAAATAATACTTGATAAAATTTGTAAGAAGCTCTGAGACAGTGATAGTTAATCTTATAACCTAAGTAAGTGGGTATTAAATGTGCAGGTAGCATGTACAATGTGAACACAAGGGACAAACAGATGCTTCACATCCCAGTGGGACACAATGGGGATAGCATGAGATTTCATCATGCTATCTAACATGCTATCATCTATCTATCTATCTATCTATCTATCTATCTATCTATCTATCTATTTTTATTGGTTATTTTATTTATTTATTTACATTTCAAATGTTGTCCCCCTTTCCCTCCACAACTCCCCTTCCCATTCCTCTCCCCTTTGCCTCTAAGAGGGTGCTCCCCCACCCACTCCCACCTCACCCTTACAGCATCCCCCTACATTGGATCATTAAGTCTCCACAGGACCAAGGGCCTCCCCTCCCACTGATGTCAAATAAGGCAGTCCTCTGCTACATATATAGCTGAAGCCATGGACCCATTCATGTATACTCTTTGGTTGGTGGTTTAGTCCCTGGTAACTCTGATTCTTCCTGTGGGGCTGTAATCCCCTTTAGCTCCTTCCCCTAACTCCTCCATTGTCATCTCTGGGCTCAATCCAATTTGGTTGGCTGTAATTATCTGCATCTGTATTGGTGAGGATCTGACAGAGCCTCTCAGAGAACAGCCATACCGAGCTCCTGTCAGCAATCACTTCTTGGCATCAGCAATAGCGTCAGGGTTTGGTGTCAAATACCATGCAATATAAAATTTATGAATTATTCTAGCATATTCAATACCACTGTTTTATAGTTTGGAGTTAGAGTTTAACTGAAAAGTATGGCTTGCAAACCCGTGTGGAGGGGAGGATATCTGTAACCTGAAAGCCTAACAGTAGAGTGTCACAGCCCAGACAGTCGAGACAGACAGTATTGATGGTTTAAGAGGTTGTATAGCTGAAATTTCTTCCACTGTCACAGTATTGCAGAAATATTTCCTGATCTTTTTAAAACCTATATCAGACTCCCTGTAATACGGTATCTAAGAATAGATTATGTGCTTCTAAAATCTTCTGTGATTTCTTCAAGCTTTTGAGGGTGCTGTCTAAGAATTATTCTAGCTCTTATCCTTGAAGCATGGAACTTAACTCATTTCCAGAACTTCCAGGACATTTGAAGGGGTCTTAGGAGGTTCTATTTCCCTATAAGTTCAAGCAATTTTGATGTGTCCTGTGGGTTCTGCCTCTTGGGGTTGAATTCTTGTTCTTCCACAGGCATGACATTACCATGTGCAAAATACTGGGTCTTTCTTTCTCTCTTCCTTTCTTTCTTCCTTTTCTTTCCTCCTTCCTCCTCATCCTTTTCCTCTCTCTCTCTCTCTCCCCCTCCCTCCCTCCCTCCCTCTTTCTTTCTTTCTTTCTTTCTTTCTTTCTTTCTTTCTCTCTCTCTCTCTCTCTCTCTCTCTTTCTTTCTTTCTTTCTTTCTTTCTTTCTTCCCTTTCTCCCTCCCTCCCTCCCTCCCTCCTTCCCTCCCTCCCTCCTTTCTTTCTTTCTTTCTTTCTTTCTTTCTTTCTTTCTTTCTTTCTTTTTGAGTCAGGGTTTGACTATGTCACTCTGGCTGTCACTCTGTAGACCTAGCTGGCTTCGAACTCACAGACACCTGCCTCCTGCCTCTGCCTGCCAATCTTCTGGGATTAAAGGCACGCATCACTATGCCTGGCCCAAGCACTGGGCTTTTCAATACATCCGTTTCTTCCCAGATGGGAAGAAAGAAAGAAAACACAGTTCATTTTAAAGGAAATCATGAAGAGTAAAGGCGAGAGTGCATGTAAGGGATTTGATAGCCATCAGTGGATAAAAGAACATGAGCTGCGGCTGCTGACATCTGAAGAGATCCCAGGCCTCTCTCCTTTCTGCAAAGTTAGCTTTCTGTTGTTTGGTGACCCATGACCCCAGAATAGCACACTTACATTTCTCAGTAGAAAAAGACAAGTAGTGTTGCGAAGAATGCCTGTTCGTTATTTAGTTGTTTCTCTTTCCTGGATAATGAAAGGTGAGTGATCTTGTGTCAGCTGAAAGGAGAGGCTGGTTCCCACTCACATTGTTAGGACAGCTTTATTTTCTGTGTGCTCAGTCATAATGCTCTCATTTGATGTGTAAATACGTTTTAGCTCAGTCATAATATGTTCCAGGCTTTACGACCAAACCTGTTGCCATGCGTCTCGCAATTTAATTTCTTTTTTATATTTTAATATGAGTCTATTGGTTTATACTTGAATCAGCCTCTTCTTGCGAAAAGACTGTGAGAGCTGAGTAACAGTGCTTCGCTGAATAAGAGAGGCAGCAAAGAAAGGAGCAAGGTCCTAGAAAGGAGGACATGCTATCCATAGAAATAATAATAGGCACCCAACACAGGAAGTGGTAGGAGGTAATTCATGCTAAAATAAACATGTTGGTTAATTAAAATCCCGATTGCCCTGCCTTGTCTGCAGTCTGCATTGTTATTCCAATAGCTGCTCTTGCCTCCTTCCCATTCTAGATGTTGTATGAAATGGCTCATTTTGCTAACTATTCCTTACCTTGTGACAACATAAAAAACATGGGTCCTAAACACACACATGTACACACACACACACACACACACACACACACACACACACACAGAGAGTCATACCTACACACACACAGGTTTTCACACACATGCACATATATGGGTACATACACATTCACATTCATGTACACATACATGCACGTATGTATACCTCCCCCATACACACACACACACACACACACACACACACACACGCATCAGGAAACCAAACTTAAAAGCCATCTTTTTTTTTTTTCAATTACTAACCTCAGATTCCTGTTATGATCTAATTTTGTAGTAATACAAACTTCAGGGGAGATTTTCTGCTCAAGTAAGCTTTTCAGTGTCATGAAGTATAAAGAGGCAAACAGAAAAGTGTGCAACAGTCACAGAAAATTATGGCAAGCGCTTGTGAAGGACCTTCGTCACACCATGGGCAGATTCGCTCCCACTGCTCTCACGCCAAATGTCCCTTCACTTCCTGCTCCAGGAAAGGACTTGATTTCACAATAGCAATTTTCTACATAGTCTCCCAGATTTGTTCACATCCCTACTTAATTTTGTTGTTTTGTACGTGTCTGAAAGTTATGAGTAGAATCATACAGAATATCACTATATGTCCTGACTTACTTTGTTTAATGACATCTGTGGAAGATTTTGGAGTAGAGACAGGGCTTATTTTGTTTTATGGCTACTAAATGTTTCAATGTATGAAGTGTGTCATAAATTATTTATCCTTTTTACTATCTCTGGATATTTGCATCATTTCTAGTTTGGAATAATTAGGAGTAACAAGGCTACAGACATTCTCTTCTGCATAATACATTCTGGTCCACATGCACAAACTCAATGAGTTCTATTTTGGGTTTGAAATTGTGGGATGACAAGATGTGCATGTCTTCAGCTTCACCAGCTGATTCCAAACTGCTCTCCCAAATGGCTCAGACAATTTACACTCCTAGCCGTGTGTTCAACTCTAGTCTCAATTTGCCCAGACCTTTACAGAGCTGTAATGGTTTTTTATTATGCTTGTGGTTTGTCTCACATATATAGAAACAGTTTGAGTTTTTTGAGTTCCTTTTTATTTGTTCAAAGTTCCAGCTCAAATATTTCATATACTTTGCCACTAGAGTTCCTTCCTCTCTTGTGCTAGTATTTGAATAATCTTTCCTACTGCATTGGCATGTAGTTTTAAAACTTTTCCCCCAGGTCTGCGACTTGCACGCTTATTGTAACTTGATGTCTTTGGATAAATGAGTCCTTATTGCAATTATATCAATGTGTTCACACTTACCATTTTGTGTTTTAAATGTGCACATCAGCTACTTGTCCTGCCACTGTGACAAAGGACCAGACAAGAAAGGGCAGGCTGATTTTGACTCACAGTTTGAGGACTATTTGGCTGCAGGACCTTGAAGCAGTTAATGACAGCTTTCTTCAGGCAGGCACAAGGTAGAGACCTTGGTGTCAGAATGTTGACACTCAGCCCCTGTGCTCCCTTTTGCTTTGCCTCAGACTTCAGCCCATAGAATGGTTTGGTTTGCCTGCAGGGAGTGTCCCCCACAGAGGTGATCTAATCTAGAAACTCTTTTACAGACATGCCTAGAGGTTTGTTTCCATAGGGACTAACCATCGTAAAATGGAAGCACTTTTTTTTTTGTTTGTTTTTATCTTTGGTTTTTGAGACTGGGTTTCTCTGTGTAGCCCTGGCTGTTCTGCAACTCACTCTGTAGATGGGGCTGGCCTTGAACTCAGAGATCTGCTTCCCTCTGCCTCCCAAGTGCTGTAATTAAAGGCATACACAGCCACCACCAAGCTGGAAATATTTTTAAAACCATGAAACATTATTTAACATATAATAAAATAGCCCCTTCCTAACCCCCAAGTTCCTGAATACAAATTGCCTACAAAAAGTTTTACTATTTTGCCTTTTATGTTTAAATGTATAGCCTACCTGAAACCTTTATAATCTAAGGATCTAGTTTATTTCTTTTTATTTTTTTTGTCTCCATGTGTTCACATAGGCCCTTGCATTTACAGATTGCCTCTTACTTATTTTCCATAATGTGTCAATAATAATAATAATGGCAGAAATGTGATATTTTAAACCTTTTCTTTTGTAGGTTCAGATATACTCAATGGAAACAAACATTGACTTTTGGACTCTGCCTCTGTATCGGTCTCAAGTGTTTGTTTTATTCTATTTATGCACGAATATTATCTTAGGTCTCCGTGGTTTAGATTGCTTACATTGTTTTAAGTGAGTATGATATAAAGCATATTGAAAGTGTTAGGAGAGAGCAAAATCTAGTGCTGTTTTCCTCAGGTTCATAATTATTAATGATCAAGTTGATGATCAGATTCTGCATTGGATTTTTAAATGTAAATAAGCCACGTTGTTCTGTTAAAATGTGATAAACATATCTTGATATTTCTGTAGTTTGAGAAGATAATTTATAATAAAGAATCAAAAGGTGGGATGTGGCAGTGTAGCCCAGTTAGTCGACTGCTTGCCTAGTCATCAGTTCCTTTCACATTATTGTAAGCAAATACCTGACAAGAAGAAGGGTGTACAGTTGGATCACATCCAGAAGTCAGAATACAGTTTAGGCAGTGATATAATTCATCATAAAGCATGACACTGATTCGGTAGACAGGAAGCAGTAGAAAGACGTGAAAACTAGGATATAAAACCTCCAAGGCCCACCCCAAGTGACCCTCTTCCTCCAGCAAGTCTCTGTGACCTAAAAGTTCATAACCTTCCCCACAAGTTCCCCCAGTTGGGAACCACATTTTCAAATGCATACATTTATGGATGATTGTTTCACAATTTCAAACCACAATACGCAGCATGCATGAAGCCTAGATTTGATCCCCAGAACTGCATAAAAAGAACGTGACTGAGCATGACTACCATCCTAGTCTTGGGAAGGAAGAATCTGAAGGTCAAGATCATTCTCAGCCTGGTGTCCGTATGCTATGGCTGTGAAGAGACGCCATAGCCCAGGCATTTCATTGCAGCTGGCTTTCAGTTCCAGAGGGTTAGTCCATTATCATCATGGTGGGAAGCATGGTGGCACACAGGCAGACATGGTGCTAGAGTAGTGGAGAGTTCTGCATTTGGATCTACAGGCAGCAGAAAGAGAGAGATACTAAGCCTCGCTTGGGCTGTCCTCCCTTGGTGAAATGTGTTTTCCAACTTTTTTTTGTTCTTTTATTTATTTGCATTTCAAATGTTTCCCCCTTCCTGGTTTCCCCTCTGCAAACTCCCTCTCCCCTCTCCCCTTCTTCTATGAGGGTGCTCCACCCACTCACTCTCTCCTCACTGCCCTTGCATTCCCCACCCCTGTGGGCACTGAGACTCCTTTTAAGAAGGCCACGCCTTTTAATTCTTCTCAAGTAATGCTATTGCCTGATGAGTAAGAATTCAAATATATGAGGTTATTGTGGTGGGTGGGGGTGGGGAGGTACTTTTATTCAAAGCACCACACCTGGCCTAGAAACCCTGCCACTTCCCCAAAGCATCCAGTTGGGAAACAGTGGAAAAGTGCTTCTAAAGCAAATACATTTTGAAATCTTTCAATATTCACATAAAGTTGTTTAGTCCCAAATGTGTTTAAAATATGGGCCAGACATGGATATTTATATGTGGTACCAGTCATAATTTATGCATGACCCAGAGCCAAGAAGTTAATTTTAATTTCCAGATCCAGCATCAATTTACTGATAACATTGCATATACTTCTTAAATTTTTCAATGTCCTCAATTACAAAATGGAATGGATAACATATGCTCTAATGGATTTTAAAGATTCATTAAATAATAAATCTCATTTCATTTCTCTTCTATAATGGTTTGGTTTACTAAGTATAAATAGGAAACTAATAACTTTCTAGTGTGAGGATGTATTGAAAGTATCTAAATATAGCAAGTTATATACAAGTATTTATGAAATAGAAAACATTTAAATACAAGACCCATTAAAGTAAAATTTTAAATACAATTTCTTATCTTAATCATGATCTGTTTTATTATTTTTTAATGGTTGTGTCTGTGTCTCTGTGTGTGATATCATGTGAATACAGGTTCCCCAGGAAGCAAGAGATGGTGGACCTACCTTGAAATGGGGTTATAGGTGCTGGGAAATAAACTCAGGTCCTCTGGAAGAGTAGAACAGGCTCTTAACCACTCACCCATCTCATCTGGCCATAGATCTCACAGAGTAGGACTCACCAACAGTCTCTGCGCTCTTGTTGGTTTGCCGGTTTACTTTGTTCTTGTTTGGCAAGCAGCAGCATGGACAGAAAAACCAACTGGCAGAGATAGGTGCAGATTGGCTACAAATACCACTAGACGCCTCCACATAGGTCCCGAGTAAGATTCTTCTTCCTAATAAGCCAGCATGTGAACCCAGAGCCAGTTGTCTGCCTAGGAAGGAATTCATTCTTCAGGGAAATCAAAGTGTATTGGGATAGTACATATAACTGTCACTTCCAAGCGCCTGATGTACATAGGGGATGCCCATAATGGACACTGTCTCCAAGTCAATCTAACAAGCTTGACTCTCCAGCTCTGACCAAAGTGATGTGCACCAGCCAAAAGCCTTAGTCAAGAAGAACCATTCCACAAATGATTAGGCTTCCAACTGACATAATTGAAAAGAAGCCCGAATTTGGGTATGCTAATTATTTTTCGAAACTATGAACATCATCCAACATTCTGTTTACAGTTATATTTGATTAATGTTAGTTCCTCTATCAGTTAAAATATTTGTCATTCTTCTTAAGTGTTTAAAAATAACTATAGAGATTGAGGGTTGAGCTCAGTGATAAAATCCTTGTCTAGCATGCACAAAGCCCCGGGTTTCATCACCAGCAGAATAAATGAATGAATGAATGAATGAATGAATGCTTCTATTCTGAGTGCACTCATTATGTATAACATAGACAAAACCACGAATTTTGAAGCATGTTATATACATAACTAAATTACAATTCTCTTGAGTCTTCCCTAGGAACTTTAACTCATCTTCAAGGCTTTGTCCAGACCTCTTATGACCATCTTGAAGAATACTCGATCGGTATTACATGCCTCCTAGCACACCATGGACATATACTGAGGCACACAGGTACCTGTACTGCCTACAAAGCGATATATTTCTGCATGTCTGTCCCTCTGCAGTAGCAGTGGCGGCCTCTAATAGCCTACAGGCTGTAGCAGCAGCTTCTCCATCCATTTAATGTTAGGTTAACGACCATGAACTTACACTACATTTTGCCGAAGCCCAGCCTTCAGCTGTTCTGATAAACCGATGGTGGGAAGAGCATGTTCTGCTTCATAAAGATTGGACACAAGTTCTCAATTTCTCCCCCACCTAAGCTCCAGCCAAGAATGCTGTTAAACTGCTGGAGGGCCCAGCAAAGCTATCTGCAACGGGAACATTATGTCCAAACTACAGCACAGGAAAGAACTCGAATGCCTTCAAAGGTATAAGTTAAAAGTGGAAACTAGGAAAGAATTGAAGTTTCTTTTATCTGTTTTTAAGTACCAAGACTCTGATTCGTTCAACAGACAAAATATTTCAGTAAAGACTCTGAGTTGTGTGCTACCTTGTAATATATTTTCAAATTTCATTATTGCCCTGGGTTGCGTGGTTAGTTGGTTGTTGTTGTTGTTGCTACTGCTGCTGCTGCTGCTGCTGCTGGTGATGGTGCTGGTTGTGGTGGTGATGGTGCTGGTTGTGGTGGTGATTGCTGCTGTTGTTATTGTTGTTCACTGCATTGACATTTGAAGACTAGTGAAAGTTGAAATATTTATTGTGGCTATGTACCATCTAAGGTAAGTATTTTTTTAGGAAATAATATTTCAAGTTTCAATACATTAATTATATTTATACATATTGTTCTATGAAGAAATAGCAGTGGATCGGGTAATACATTGTATACATATATGAAATTCTTAAAGACTAAATTAAAGAATTACAGCTAAATATAGAAACATCTCAACAAGAAACAACATATCCTAGAAGAAGGCTCGTGGATTTTTACTGACAAAATTGTGTTGTGTTTATATGCAGTGTAATGTCCAGACTAAGTATAACTGTAGATTAGTTTTCAATACATTAATTAAATGATTGTTCAGATGTGCTCAACTTTGTACACTTTCTAAAACTGTAGTTGGTTTTGTGCTCGTGGATATTGCAATAGCACAGGATTAAGGAGATGAGCTCATAAGTTACCAGATAAGAGGTGAAATCCCACTTCTGCCTCATCAACTGACCCAACTTTGGGGATGTTAAGTAATTTTCATTGAACTGTGATGTCTCACCTGTGAAACAATCACACTGTGTGCTTTCTGTCGTGTTGTGCTAACAGCTCTCCTGGTGGCTACCAATGCTCTCTATGAAGGAACTTGCTTGCTATTTCTTTGATGAACTAAGGGTTTCTTTGTTCACTGGAGGAGGTTGTTTTACCACTTGTGCTGATTGGAATAGAGACGGGTCCCATAGACTCGTGTGTTTGAATGCTTGTCCATAGGGAATAGCACTATAAGGATGTGTTGGAGTAGGTGTGGCCTTATTGGGGGAAGTGTCTTATTGTGGGGGGTAGGCTTTGAGGTTTTACAGATGATCGAGCTATGTCCAGGCTTAGTCTCCTGTTGCTCACTTCTGATCAAGATATAGAACTCTCAGCCCCTCCTTCAGCACCTTGTCTGCCTGAATGCTGCCATGCTTCCCACCATGATGATAGTGGACTAAACCTCTGAAACTGTAAGAGAGCCCAAGTTAAATGTTTCATAAGCCTTGCCTTGGTCACAGTGTCTTTCACAGCTTCTAAGGTGCCACTGTCATTATTTTGCTTGTTGTCATTTGCATCAATAGCACCTAATTAAGTATTTCTTAATTTTATTTTATTTTATTTTTTTATTTTTTATTTTTTATTTTTTTAGACAGGGTTTCTCTGTATAGCTCTGGCTGTCCTGGAACTCACTCTGTAGACTAGGCTGGCCTCGAACTCAGAAATCCGCCTGCGTCTGCCTCCCAAGTGCTGGGATTAAAGGCGTGCGCCACCACCGCCTGGCACTTAATTTTAAATCTTTTAAAGGAAAGACAGGTTAAATTTTCTTTTTAAGACTTACTATTTCTTTTTTATTTTTTTTCTTAACTTTCCCCCCTCTTTAATTATTTTGTTTCTTTCAATTTCATCTCAACCTCCTGGCCTCTGTGAACTGATTTTTATGGTCCTCCTTAAATCTGAGTATTACCTGACACATCAAGTTGCTTTGGCCAATTTCCATTCCCCTCTTCGACATGTCTATATACATTTCTGAATGTCTCACTCTGTTTTCAAATTGCAAAGTGTCTACGCACTTGAAGCTCATTGTACATTTTGAAAACTGTTTGTTTTCCAAAGGAGCTGCTCTACACAGGTCACCTCACCTGCCTCAGCTCCTCCAGCCAAGCCTGCTTCTGTTTGTCACATTTCCACTTCAGCCCCCACGCTTGCAGACAGCACAGGATTCTGTCTTTCCTCTACTAGATCACTCCTCCTTTCCTGGACTCATAGGTAGACCATTTCACCTACAAACAGTTCTTGGGCTGATCTCTCCTTTCTGGTGGCTCACTCCTGGCATTTTTAAAGCTAATATTGATCTTAAACATCACTTCATATAATTTCCTCATTTTGCAAATAAAGGTGCCAAGGCCTAGACACACTAGCGCATAGTCAGGACCTCCTGTCCTTTTTTTTTCTGGCCATAACTGTTTCTTGAGATCAAAGATTCCATTGGTATAGACAGCTTCGTTTGCCTACACAACCTAAATAGGTTTTGGTGCTAAAAAAAATTCTGAAAAAATATAGTCATGTAATTTTAGAAGCTAAATATCAAAGGGTTATGTCCATAACAATCCTGGGCACTGGCAGGGTGGCTCCACAGGTGAGGGTACCTGTCAGGAAGTGTGGAGGACAGGCTTTGAGGCTAACAGTCTCCTCCTTCAGATCAAAATGTAGACCTCTCATTCCTTCTCTAGCACCTTGTTTACCTGTATGATTTGAGCTAGATTTCCAGAACCCACATGGTGGAAAGAAAAACTAATTTCAAAAATTTGGGTTCTGACCTGCAGACTTGCAAAAGATAAGTGTAAAATGTCTTACAGTAAATAATGCGGTTAGTGCTCAAATTCAATGGGACGTGACTTTGAACTCTTGCTTGTGCCACATTTGTGCATGCTTCTGCCCTCTATCAGTACAGTCTATTGACTGGTTAGAGATAAACGTGATTCCCACACCAAGCAGTATTTAACACAATTGTCCTCACTCATTTTCCACTAGTCGTTTTGATTACATGAAAAGTAGACAAAATTATTAAACTATAGAATTTTACTCAGTTCCATGCTTGAGTTCAGTCATAGTAGAAACATTTTTGGACAAGCTTAGTTGCACAGACCTAAATTTGCATTTTATCTTGTCTTTGAATATCTTAAGATGCTATAGCACTACAAATGCTGCATCCCGAGAATCCTTGATCCAGATACATATTTATTGCAATGTTCCCAAGAGACAATTTTCATCAACAAATACTTCTCTTTTGCATCTCATAGGAATGTAAAATGCAAATGCAAAGTCTACTAGGAACACAAGTGTGTGGCTGTGCTACATTATCTCTAGGCAATGCCCAATGCCAAGCCTGCAGATGCATGTGAATCATGGCACAATGGCTCTTCTGGGAAGGGGCAGCATAGCCCAGAATTCACCCACTAAAGGCAACTAGTGCTCATTGAAATAATTTTATCCTGACCAAGTTTAGGAATGTTTAGAAAATGAAGGAGGACATTTGATAGATTAGAACTGGCAAGCCTCATAGCCAGATATAGTCAACCCAATCCTTATTTTGCACTTTAAGAACTCAGTGAATTTACAGTTGGTGAAGCCACCACTTACAAGTCTGAAATAAAGATTAAAAAAGGAACTTTGCAGAAATTTTTAAGGACCAGGGAAAGTAAATATATGTAAAGTTCGAGGAACATTCCAGTTGCTCAAATATTTTCTTTTGTTACCTACTTTTTTTCTCCTATGTAGAAACCACTATAAAATGAAATGAAATATGTGTAATTCAAATGCTTCTCTTATGTCCTTTTCTCTTAGAACACTTTTTTTTTAAATGAAGTACAAAAGATCACCGACAGAATGAGAGAAAATTTGCAAAGACTATATCTAATAAGAAGCTACTATCCAGGCTATCCAAGGAATTTCTTCATCTAAAAATTAAAGAGAATTACCTGGTTTAAAGATGGGCAAAGGATTTTATAGATACTTCTACTAAATGATATAAAGGTCGCCATGAAGCCTGTAAGACTATAGGGTGACATAGTCACCAGAGAAAGGTCCATCCAAGTTCAAGCGAGGTCCCCATCACATCTGCTAGAATGAGTACCATATAAGGGACAAACGATCGTGAAGCTGGAATGCCCATTCGCTGCAGGCAGGAATGTGAAATAAAGGACCATGGGAAGCCACTGGGCAGCTTCTCACAAAGTTAAATATGGAGTTAACTGATGTCCAGGCAGTTTCACTCTTAGGTATACACACAAGAGGTTGGAGAGTGTACATTCACATGAAGACGCACATGGATAATTAAAAAGAGCTACTCTGGAAGTAGAAACAGCCTACTTGTCCAGCAAAGTATGACTGAATGAGCAAAATACAGTGAATCCATACATTGAAATGTTGTGTTCAATAGGTTCATGGGATTCAGGAGATTATCATTTCTGACAGCCGTGCGCTTTTCTTCTCTCTTGGATTTCTTACCCTATCTTCACAATGTCTTTTCCAATTGTCTCACATTTCTTAGATACCATGTTCTTATTTTTTTCAATTGGTTTCTCTGCTGTAATACTCCCATTGACAGAGCATTGAGTTTAGCAACTGTTCACCCCTTCACACTCGTCCTAGTGGAGAGCCCAGGGAAGTAGCTGTTCATTGACTTGGCAGTGACTTTGCTCTCGAAGGCTTTGTCGCTGTACTTTTCTGTTTGCATCCTCAATTGGTACAGCATACGGTCTACTCCATCAGGTAGAGTTCTTAGGCTGCTTCACACTCTGGTATGATAATTCCAACACCCCTGCCCTACCTGAGGTTCCTTCTGACCCTTCAAACTACAGTGTTCACTTGGAGTGACTTGCCATTTGTCCTTGATAGCTACATATGAGGCACTTTGTAAAGAGATGGGCTATAAATGAATCCTGGATGGTGCTGTGGTGATGGGTGAGATGTGTGGAGACATTCTTTATTTAGTCTCCAAATTTGAATGGACAGTGAACTTCACAAATGCTTCTCTGGCTGTCTTCCTCTCAAGTGGAACAGGATGGTGAGAAAAGGTGGGCACCAGGCAACACTCCTTGTCTCATGATTTACACTCTGGTAAACAGTTTTCTTTTTGACAGTTACATGCATTAAGATTCTCTTTACCCATCACCCTTTGCTATCCCTCTTCCGTTCCCTCTGAATCACCTCATTCCACCCACTCTTCTGGTAACTACATCTTTTTCTTTTCTTTTTTTTGGGGGGGGGGTGGGTGGGTTTCAAGACAGGGTTTCTCTGTGTAGCTCCGGCTGTCCTGGAACTCACTCTGTAGACCAGGCTGGCCTCGAACTCAGAAATCTGCCTGCCTCTGCCTCCCAAGTGCTGGGATTACAGGCGTGCACCGCCACTCCCAGCTGGTAACTACATCTTTAGAGAAAATAACAAGCTCTCCTTCATTAACAATCACTGGCTCCCCAGGAAGAGTGGGGCTTCATCAGCATCTATACCCATGGAGGAAGGTTGGAAGGTTGGAATACCCAATCTTGTGTATTGTGCTTAGCATATATGAAGCTCTAGGTCTGTCTCTATGACTACAAAAGGAAAAAAGATGACAAAGAAGAGGGAAGAGAATGGGGAGGAGGAGCAGCAGGATGGGACGAGGGCATAGAGGCTACTGCTGTGTTCCTCTGGTTATAATGGCAGTGTCATCTGAGTTCCCAGATACTCTTGTCTCCTAGCTCTTAAACTCATCCTGTCCTTTCTTCTGTGATATCCCCAGGCCTTGAAATGGTGAAGGGTACAATGTTTCATTTACAACTGAGTGTTCATTGGCCTTTAGTCTTTGAACTTTGGTCAGCTATGATGTTTTTGTGTTAACCATTTCTTTTGAGATCAGGCCTTATAATGAACAGGTTGGTCTAGCATTCTGTTTATAACTGCCTCCTTTTTCCTGGCTCCTGCCACAAAAGGATTTTTTTCCCTGCCAGTTATTGTGGGAATGTGGTCCAGCTTCTGCAAGTAAAAGTCATAATAGTTGGGATCTCACACCGTGTCTGGCAGGGCTGATGCAGACCATAATACGACTGTTCTCTGGCTCTCCCATCCTTTCTGTCTACCTTCCCTTGACCTGCTGAGTCTCTGAGTTGGTTATCTCTCCCACGAGAAGCATGTGGATAGTTCTCTGAAATGAAGAAGAGTTGTTAATTTCTCAGTTTGTCCAGTTTCTTTGCTTGTTGGAACAAATTGACATCTTTGCAATCATGCTGGGTAAGTTCCAGGTTTCTTTTTTAGGATAATGAAAATGTACTTGAACCTAGATAGAGATGACTATAGGGCAATTTGAACAAATTAAACATCTCTGAGCTATATAATTTCAAGAAAAACGAGAAAATATCATAGTATATTATTTCCAATAATAAAATAATGAAAATATCCAAAAATCTGGATTCTTCCTCATTTCCATAGCTAATTACAAAGCAAATGGGACTTGAGGCTATTATGTAGATAGACTATCTTGTGAGTTGTGTGGATATGCACCACCTGTCAATTAAAAAGCCTATGGCCTATTATTGCTTAGGCAGGAAAAAGGAAGTGGACCATCTGGAGGCAGAAAGAATTCTGGGAGAGAGTCAAGAGTGGGAAGTTTCATGTGGGAGGATCTCCCCAGGGAGATGTGAGGAGACAGACGCATGATACCAGAGCACAGGTAGCCGGTCACATGGGAGAATGTAGGTTAAAATAATTGGGTTATCTAGTCCTAGCTATATGGCCAAGGTATTTGTAACTATATTTTGAGCCTTATTTCTGAGAGCATGGGGCTGAGAAGAAGAACCAGGCCTCAACGTTTACAAAACTATATTGATAACACAGACCTGCAATAATACATAATTATTTTATTTTTTGTTTGTTTATTTTTACATTAGAAAACATGGTCAATAAAGCTAGACTCATGACTTACTGGCTACTCTTCCAGGGTACTTGAATTTGATTCCCAGTACCCACGTGATAGCTCACAATCTTCTGTAACACTAGTTCCAGGGAAATCTGGCATCTTCAGATACTGCACACATGTGGTGCACAGACATATATAGACAAAACAGTCATACACATAAAATCATTTTTTTAATTTTAAAAAATGAAATTGTAAGGTTGTTGGGTGACAAGCCAGGTGTACAATTTAATCAGAAACATTGCTTCAGGGTTCAATAGTTGTTGGTTTCATTTGTTTGGTTTTTTTTTTGTTTTTTTTGTTTTTTTGTTTTTTTTTTGCCTTGAGTTAAATACCGTTCATCCTTAGTCACCTGCCTTAACTGATAACCTTTTTCCTTTCCCTTCTATGTAAGATTCAATATTCTAGAATCTGTTGGACACCAATTACTGTCCTATACTCAAAGATGTCAAGCCCCAAACCTTTGGGCTAGAATATGGGACTTTGTAGGATAATATTCTCTCCCATCCCCAACCACACGAAGAAGAAGATTAATATTAACTTTCAAAGATCCAGAGGTATACTGGAAAAATGTTCTCAGAAGATTACTAAAGCTCTGCCTAGGAAACTAGAAAGCTAAATCTGAGAAAACAAGAGAACAATAGAAAAGGACAAACATTTCTAATAACATCTTTGTGTGGACCAGATTCATGTGTCAGTTCTGTAGCTGGACCTAAGTGGCCATGGCCAAGTGTTTGTCTCAGTTCCTAGGGGTTAGTTGTGAAAGATACTTACTTTTAAAAATGTTTCTAAGATCACTCAAGGTTATTGTAGAGCTGAGCTTGGTGACACAGGCCTGTAATCCTAGCTATTTGGGAGAATGGGGCAGGAAGCTCACAAGCTCAAGGCCAGCCTATGCTGGTATACACGTTGAAATCTAGCCTAAGTAACTCAATGAGAATATTGTTTCCAATTTTTTGTTCACAAAAGGACTAGGGATGTCGCTCACAGGTAAAGTATTTGCATAGCATGAATGAGGTTATAAGTTCAATCACCACTACCACAAAAATGAAAAGGAGGAGGGAGAAAAAGGGGAGGAAAGAGAAAGAAGATGACAAAGAGGAGAATGATAAGAGAGATAATGATAATAGTGCTAGAGAAGCCATCCTTTGTCGATAAGGGTCTGTGTAGATTCCAAACTGGGATGGCAGGAGTCTTGGTTAGGGTGTTGCTGCTGTGAACAGACACCATGACCATGGCAACGTTTACCTTTATTGAAAATTCTTGCAAGACATCCTTTTTAGGTCTGACTTATCCAAGGTCTCCACCCCTCTGCATAGTGTCTGACTGTGGCTCTCTGTGTTTGTTCCCATCTTCTGCAGATAGAACCTTCTCTGACGGTGGCTGGGCTAGGCATGAATCTACGGGTATAGCAAAGTGTCACTAGGAATCTTTCTGTCACTATGGTTTTTGTTTGTTTCCTTGTTTTTGTTTTGTTGTTTGGTTGGTTAGGGTTGTTTGTTTTTGTTTGCTTGCTTTTTTCCAAACAAGTTGTATTTTGTTTTAACTTTGCCCATAGGTCTCTGGATCTGACTGAAGAAGACTCGGGCATGGGTTCCATTATGTGGACTGGACTGTAAGTCAAATCAGATATTAGTTGTGTACTCCTACAGGCTTTGAGCCGCCATTGTCCTAGCATATCTTGCACCATTGCAGATCAGATTTCTGTGGCTGGGGCAGTGCTTATGTTTCTCTTTTGGTGCCTTCCTGTATCAAAGACAATAAATAGAACATAAGGATAAGACTCCTTGTAGGCACCGGCTCAGTTTCTCCATATTCAATGAGTTATGCAGGTTTTGTCCTCAGCAGTGGTACTTTGATGTCAGTTTGTGGAGAGCAGCCTATTTGTCTTGGCAACAGTTAGGTTATTGGGGACTCCCATGGGACCCCTTTAGCCAATAACAGAATTAGATATAACACCACCCCAGTACTGGAAACTTCATTTGGTGACAAGAGATGGGCAGTTTGCACTCTACCTCCTCCATTAATTGGCGATTTCATTTAGATAACTTTCATATATGTGTATACTTAAGACGCTTGTACTGTATTATGTTTCCACACTTTTGCACGTCCTTAATTTTAGCTGTCTCTCCCTGTATTCTCTCCCTCATCTCACCCTCCTCCCTACTGTTCTGCTACAACCACACTCCACCCATCCCTAACTTTTCTATTTCCCTTTCCTAATGAGGGCTCTCTGTTCCCTCTTGTCCCTTACTCCATACCTGCCTGCTATGTCTCTATGAATTGTAGCTTATGATTGGCTTCACAGCTAATATCCCATATCAGCAAATGCATACAATTATGTATCTTTCTTGCGTCTGGGTTACCTCACTCAGGATGAATTTTCTAGTTCCATCCATCATCTACAAATTTTATGATGTCACTTCTTTTAATTGTTAAACTCTATTGTGTAAATGTACATTTTTTATGCATTTATCAGTTGAGGCACAACTATTTTCCTTCCAATTTCTGTTTTTTGTTTTTTGTTTTTGTTTTATGACTAGAGCAGCATTGAACATGGTAGAGCAAGTGTCTCTGTGATGGGAAGAAGTACCCAAAAGGGGTAGAGCAGATCTTGAAGTAGATAAGTTTCCATCTTCTTAAGGAACCACCCACTGATTTCCCTGGTGGTGGTATGAATCTGTATTCTCACCAGCAATGAACGAGTGCTTCCTTTATGCCACAGAGGATGTGTATTTTCATTGTAATGTGTCTAGTTGGAACTAAGGTATAATATATAGCCATATTTCACTAAGAATATGTGAGATCACATAGGGCATTAGAATATCCAGTCAACAGAAAAGAAATGAAATAAAAGTATATAATCTAACGATACTCTAAAGTAGACTTCTCTAATCCCATGGGGGGTAATAGACACACGGAGCCGCTATGGCCACCCCTCTACTCTTCTATTTCATTCTATTCTTTTCTGAAAAATTTGGCATCATCTGTGTTATTAGGCAAACTTCAAGAAGATGAGAAAAGTAATTTTTTTTCAAGAAAAGATCTAAAGAAGACAAGATTGCCCTCAAGCTCACTACACAAAGCAGAAGATGACCTTGAACCTCTGACACCACACTCCCTTACCTCTAACCCCTGAGTGTGATGATCATTGGCCTGTGCCACCAGACCCAGTTTAGGAGGTCCTGGAGCCTGAGTCCAGCCTCATGCATGCCAGGCAGGCACTTTACCAACAGAGCTATGCTACAATCCTTCAAAACTATTTTATGGAACTACAATTAGAGCTCTGTAATTAGTTTAGTGGTGTGGATCATGCTTGGCTTGAATTTCTGTGTCACTTGTACTTCTGGTTGAGCTTTGTGTGTGTGTGTGGGTGGGGGGACAGCAACATTAATCAGGACTCCCATATTTGACACAGTGCTTTTCAACACTAGAGGTCTAAAAATTTTAGTGATTATCAATTCCTCAAAATTCAGACAAGCTCTATTTCTGCTGTGACTCTTATAGTTTCTTGTGAAATTTATGAGTCCAGTGTTTTCATTGTTTGTCTTCAATGTGGTCATTAGTTCCTAACTCAACCCTAGCACCTGGGCCCTGGCCTTGGACTGAACTGTTAGCTTGTCTACATCATTGGATACAATAGAAGAATTTGATGTTCAGTTGCCTATGGACTTAACAGTCTAAGGTTTCTAGAGATAGTCTTAGCAAATGCACTGCTGGAGAAATAGCTGTGGGTTAAGACTGCTGACCAATAACACTTGATTTCTAAGGCACTCATGTAGAGAAAGAGAGTTTCCCTTTAGTTGTAGGGAGCAGGGAAATGCCAAGTAGTAAGAATCCCAGTTGAGATCTTTAAAAGGTCATTTTTTTTTTCAACGAATCTTAAAAATTGGCTCTAGAATTGCCTCTCTCTCACCCTCTGGTCAACTAAAGGACAACCTTAGCTGTCATGTGATTTCATACTAACATCCACCCTAAGAAGGATTTCTTCTTCTACTTGTTTTGGAAATTATATGACTATAGGTATATGGATGTAGGTGTTCATATACGTGTGTTGTGTATGTGTGTTTATGAGTGTCTAGATGTGGTTTTGTACTGGGCGAAGGTATATGCATGTGTTTGTGTCTGTATAGACCAAGGGCCGATGTTGAGTCTTTCTAGTTATTTTTCACTTCCCTGAGCCCAGAGCAGGCTGGATCTATTAATGCAGCTAAGCAGCTTGCCTCAAGAAGGTTTGGTCTCCTCCTCTCTGGGATGGTAGGATTACACCCACCCAGCATTTATGTATATGGGCCTAGGGATCCAACCCCAGGCAACGTGCCTGTACAGCCAGTTCTTTACCTTCCGGACCATCTCCTCAGCCCCTAAAATACATTTAAAATAACTTTTTAATTACTTGTTGCTGTGATATACACATGGCGAATCCATCATTATTATATAGTCTCTGCCTTGAAAAGCTCTCAAATCTAGAAAAGTAAAGTGAACCAGCCCCCAGTGGATACAGAATAGACAGTAACTCTCCAGCAAATTGATAATGGGTATGGTGGAGATATCTGAACATGGAGGCAAAAGTCTTGAGACAGGAAGAAATGAAGCTCACGAGAAACGCAAAACACACTCCTCCGAAAAGCGCAAACCGTTTTAATACAGAAAGTGTTTGCCCTTCGAAAATCACACACAGGCAACATTTTGCATAATCCATTGAAACTGTCTTGTTCTTCGAAGTATCTTTGCTGAGTCTAACTCATGATTACAAGATACATGAAAGTAAATATATTAATATGACAGGGCTACTCAGTACTCTATGATATAATAGTATATGATTATAAAACGCCACACAAGTTACACAAGTTAGGACGGGCTGGCTGCGTGAAAGTTTTAGGTACAGATACCTGTTAGCTGAAGGGACATTAATGCTGTCCGTGTGTCTTCTGCCGTGAAGGATAAATGGTGAGGGTTAAACGCTCGTTACTATGCAGGCACTGCTGATGGAGAACGCATTTCACGCTTCTATGCGGTATGCGTTGGGGATGCTCGGAGTCACATGCTTGTGCCGGAGAGCCTGGTGGGGCTCAGTGCTCTTGTGAGCGATGCGAAACCTCTCCATGATCAAGTCCTATGGATGCAGCTTACCGATCTGCAGCAAGATTAGCTTACGCGTTAAACTAATGACCCTGAAATGCTTTGGTTGTCAGGAAGTTGGAAATCAGGGACCTGCAACGCCACTTCATTCCTGTGAGCTGCCTAACGCCCTATGACAGTCACTCCTGAAAATGCGTTCTTTATGTATCTTTATCTTAAGCAAGACTCAATTAGGAGTAACAAGTCCAATCCTCTCAAAAAGAGAGAGAGAAAAAAAATATGCTGCTAAATGACATCAGACTCTCTTTCGGCTCCGGCACATTCTAAAAGGTGACTTTTGTATACCGTCACCCTTGTAACAGACTAAGATGGCGCCTAGCATGGAACGAAGGCAGTCCAGGGTCTTGGAAATCTCATCTGGTCCTGAAAAATCCAATACTTTGAGAATTCTCAGGTGGGTACTGCTTTTGAAGTAAGCTCATGGCACTGCTTCAGAGAAATTCACTCCAATAAATACAATATAAAACTCCTCGTCATATGCATTTCAAACACATACACAAAGACAGTCAGTCAGTCAGTCAGTCAGACAGACAGACAGATACACACACACACACACACACACACACACACACACACACACAGAGAGGAAGTCTAGTCAAAACTGTTGTCAGAGATAAATTACAAAGTAATCTGGATTGCTAAGTAATCATGACAACCATCACAAAAGCAGTAAAACCCAACACAGGATGTCCTGGACTTTCCAAAGCTGCTTCATCCGTTCCCTGGGCGCACGGGTAAAGAAAGCATGAGGGAGGCTGTGCTTTTTTTTCCACAGACATAGTCTGGGACCTTATGTTCCGAGCAGGTTTAGACTTTTTCATTGTCGTTCATGCTGATTTTTTTAAATGCGACTGGGCTTGCCTGCTTCAGCGAAGTCTTGGACACGTCCGTATGCATGGTAGACATGGCTATGGTCTCGTAGTCGTCGTCTCGAGACCGGAAGTCACAAAAGTTGAAGAAGAACTGCAAGTCCCTCTGGAAATTTTTGTTCAGGAATCCATAAAAGATGGGATTGACGCAGGTGGAGATCATGGCCGTGAGGTGGCAGAGCAGGAACAGCAGATTGTGGTTGCAGGTGGCAATGATCTGGTGGTTCCAGTCGAACACGGTGTTGAAGATGGTCAGAGGCAGCCAGCAGACGGCAAAGGCGACCACAATGGAGAGCAGCATAACGTTGATCCGTTTGCTCTCACTGGACCGGTACTTGCTGTCCCTGATCTTGTCCATCATGTTGTTTCTCCTTTTCAAGCGAATGTAGATCTATGAAGGAAGGAAAGGGTAAGTTCAAGTGTACTGCGCACCTACTGCGGAAGTCTATACAAAGGAGCTAAGGCTGGAAACGATCGGGGGAGGGGCCGGCGCGTTTCTTACCTTGAAGTAGCATATGAATATGAAGCAGAGTGGGCCGAAGTACTGCAGCACTAGCAGGAGAGTCGTGTAAGACAGCCTGTGAGAGTCTGACGGGAACTTGTCAAAGCACACGTACTTGTCCTGGAACGCCGCAAGCGATACATTTTGGAAGGGCTCGTCGGTCAGAATCTGATAGATCACGAAGGGCAGAGAAGAAGCCACTGCAAGGACCCAAATGACAGTAATGCCTATGTAAGCATGCCTGTTGTTTGGTCTCCACCCTCTTGGGTTGACGATTAGCTGATGCCGTTCCACAGCGATGAGAACCAGCGAGAAAATGGATACCGTGATGGAGACACATTGTACAAAGGGATTCAGTTTGCACATGGTCTCCCCGAAGACCCAGTGGTCCATCAGCGTGTATACAAAAGTGAACGGGAGACACATAACTGCAACTAGCAAGTCTGAGAAGGAGAGGTTCACGATCAGAATGTTGGTGACGTTTCTCATCTCTTTCTGTCTCAGGATGATTATGATCAATGCCAGGTTTCCAGAGACCCCCAGAATAATCACAGCCCCATAAGCAAGAGCCAAGGTGAATATCACAGCCAAGGGCAGGTGGCAGTCATCATTTTCAAAAGCCAGAAGTGGAGAATTCTCCGAGGCATTATACTGAAATGAGTGATTTTCAACCCGGGAGAACAGAGTTGAATTCATTTTTTTATGCTTTGTTGTTACCGATTAGACAAATGGACTGTTATGGTTCTTCAAAACGGGTCAAATCTTCAGCGTACTCTTATTCCTTATATTGGAATCCATTCACCAAAATAATTCTCAGTTCTTCAGTCCATTGAACTGAATATTCTGTCAACGAAAGAGGCCAGTCATATTACTAAGCTTATTGAGGGCCGTCAAGGGAAACTCTGTCTTACAGAATTATAAAGTTAAGGCACAGAAGAAAATGAACAGATTTTAATCTTTTACAAAATTATAACCTTAAAAAAAAATCCCACAAGCAGTCCAAACCATTTCAAACATTTCAAGTCCAGCTATGATGTCTTTGAGACATAGTCTCTCTCCCATAGCTGGCCTTGAACTCAGATTTTAGCCCAAGATGATCTTAGACATTTGATCTTTCTGTCTCCGCCTCATGAGTGATGGGATGACAGGCACATCTGGGTTTACGGCAGTGCTGAGGATTGCACCCAGGAATTACACACTAGGCTACCAACTTAGCTGCATCCCCCCAGCTCCCCAGAGACGGTCTTAGCTGCACTTGCTCACATGTTGACTTTTAATGCTTCACACATCAGTAAAGTGTTTGTCAATCTCATGCCTCCCAAGGGTTAGACAAATGGTGCCAACAGCAGATTCTCAGACATGGCAAGGATGTGCACGTACAGAGAACAGTATAATGTACAGACGGAAACATGGAACAAAGCAAAACAACATGGAAGAATGTGAAATGGAAGTGTGCGTGCAGATAGCACGCTGTGGTGACAGCTCCCTCTACACCGGGCTACTCTGAAAGACAGACGCCCTTGGACAAAAATCTTCACAAGGAGGTGACCTATACAATGGAGCATCAAGAAACTGGGCCTTCTGAGATGTGGCTTTTGAAGACCCATGTGATGTCTACTGCTGACCATGCTTTGGACTGTAGAGCCGACTTCCCATCTTTTAATAGGTGGTCTATAGAGTGTGTGGACAAGTTCAGTGGCATGTCCAACGGAATTAGAAACGGGACCAAAGACTGTACATGATTTTAGAAAGCTGATGTTATCATGAGGAATGAAATCTGAATCAAATGGAAGATGCTTGTCACAGAAGCAAGTACTTCATGCGCAGATGTGGAAAGCCACTGCATGAGGGCCACATAAAGGATTTGCACAGTGTGGGAGATTCTAACCTTAAGGCACTATGACTTTTGACTATCAGGTCAGAAGACTTCAAAGAATTTCAAATGTTTTAGCCAAGGAAATCTACTTTTCCTCACTCAGCTATATGAGTGTCCAATGCGAGGGTATGATTTCAGTTGTGACCTTAAATTTTCACCACATTGTGTAGTATAAACATATTCCTCTTACTGATAATATACACTACAGACATAAGATCAGAAGCTCCTTTAGAGAAAGAAAGAAGAGAGAAACGTCAGATTTCCACTTCCACCTTGCCAAAGTCCACAGGACAGGATCTCTCATGCTGATGAACTGGCTATTGTGTTTATGTTAATAGGCTGAATTTTGTCTGCCTTTCTTAGAACAATGAAGAAAATTGGGTGGATTTACTTCTTTCCAAAGGAAAAGGAAACATTTAATGTGCAGAAATGCACTTGCTGTGTAAGTGACACTTATAATAAACCTTTTATTTGGCAATTTTGCTTTCTAGAATTTGAGGTCTTTTCTATTGTGAAATCACAATTTGACCTGATAAAACTCAGAGTTGCCATCATATAATCAGACCATGTAGCACTAAAGCATAGTGGTGAAATGACTTTGGGCTGCCTAGATTTATGTCAACCTGACAAGATAGCATCATCTGAACGGAGGGAACTTTGATTGAGAAAATGTCTCCATAGGATTGGGCTGTGGAGAAGTCTGTAGAGCTTATTCTTAATTAGTGATTAATGGGGAGGGCCCAGCCCATTGTAGGTGGGGCCACTCCTAGAATGGTGCTTCTGGGTTCTATTAAAAAGCAGGCTGAGCAAGCCATGGGGAGCAAGCTAGTAATCAGCACCTCTCCATGGCCTTCATCAGTGTCTGCCTGTTTGATTTTCTGCCCCGACTTCCTTTGGTGATGAACAGTGGTGAGGAAGAGTAATCCAAATAAACCTTGTCTTCCCCAACTTGCTCTGGTCATGATGTTTCATCACAGCAAGAGGAACTCTAACTAGGCCACAAGTCTAGTTATTAGAATCCAAGTCTTTCTTCTATCTTATCTTCTCCCCTGAAATGACTTCTGGGATAATCGCACACTGTTTCACCGGCAAGAATCTCAAAGGTAGGGCAAATATAGGGTGGGAGAGCAAACCTAGAAGGAGTGGGTAATGACTTTACAGTTTTGGAAAGCTCTAACTTCCTTAAGTAAGTCAGGCAAACTTAGTGGCATACTTCCTCTTCAGGCTAATAGTTACAAAGTTTTTCATTATTCAGACTAGCCCTAGCAGAACAGCAAAGGGTCTTCTTGTTACCCGTGGCTTCTCTTGGTGCCCTATCACTGAGCTCCACTGAGTGTATGAGCATATGTGGATCGTCCTGAGACACAGGAAGTGTGTTCCTTTACCTTGCTTTACCCTGGAACTTAAAGATGCTCCAGGCTACGTCTTCAACTCTTTAATAGCTGCAACACGATTGTTCTGTTCTAAACAAACAAACAAGCAAACAAACAAACACCTTATCTATCCTGGCCTGTACTTCCCAATCCTCATCCCACCATCCCGGTTTTGAGGTGCTATATCCCAACAGCAATTCAAATCTTTCTGCCCACCCCAATCACTTAATGCCCAGCTTTATCAGCCTCTATTGATTTCAGTACAACGCCTTAAGTTAGGCACTGCGAAAACTTCATGGTACCTTGAAAATATTAGATTTAGAATTAAAATATCTTGACCACTATAATAGGTACATAATAGGAATCATGTCTGGTATAAGTCTGTGCTAACATTAATGGCACACTCTCCGATTAAATGCAAAACAAATGCCAATTACAGCAGTCCTTCTTTTAGGTCGGGCACCTAGGGGAAAACACTGCATTTTGCGTATTAAAAATGAGCTGTTTTCTGAAGGGACCCATATTTACTTAACACTTGTTTCTTGTCAGGCGCGGTTTCAGTGGAAAGAGCAATGACCTTTTCGCTGAGTTTCTAGTCTGATGTGCAGAGAAGGAAAAGGAAAAGATAGATTAGTCAAAAGGCCCCAGTGTGATAGCCAAGAAAGGGGACTGGGGTTATTGGGGATTGCGACTTAATCCCGGGTGGTGAGCAAAGGCAGCTGAGCACCCAGGGTGACAGCCAACACCCAGGAGTGCAGGGCCAGGAAGCAAAGCCGAGCAGGCTCCCAGGGCTGGCGTCCCTGGTGGGAAAAAAAAAACCCAAACAAATAGAACATGTCTACAGCTGGAGCACAGCTGCTGTGCCAAGAAGACCAGGAGGAGGCAGACTAGGTAGGAGTTGCTCACTGGGAAGGCCTAAGGAGAGGAAGGCGACAGTGCAGGCATCTAAATGGACACTCTTCTTCGCCTTTAACCCTTCGTGGTGAGGAGCCTTTGGTACAAACAGGTAAGGGTGAATGTTTTGACTTTAATATTAGTAAAGGCATTTACTGCCAAGCCTGATGATGAGCTGAGTTTGTTCCCCATTGCCCACAGGGTAGAAAGAAGGAACTGGCTCAGGCAAGTGACCCTGAGGACGTGCAACGGGCAAGGCCCATCCCCCCACCACTAAATAAACAAGTAAGGAAAAGTCTACCTGCAGCTTGCTTGGAATTTAAAAGGGGAAGGGGAAGTAAGGAGACCCAGTAGGAGGCTTTGCCATGATTCAGGGAGAGGGCAACGCATCCGCTGTGGAGAGGAAGAAAAAAGGAATTTTATATAGGGCTTGTTTTGACACCTATAGAAATTCCACAAAAACAAGTCATTTCAATTCATGGGTTATAAAGAGTGTGTGTGTGTGTGTGTGTGTGTGTGTGTGTGTGACAAATGAGTTTAAGTAAACATAGTCTATTCTGAAACCTGTCAAATCACACTTGGGTTGACAAGTCCTATGAGAAATGTTTCCCTCTAAGTAGATGTATGCTGGTTTGGTTTCAGACCCCAGGACTAGGGGCTGAGGAGCATATTTTACATACCAAAGCAGACCTCCCAGGTCCTCCCAGCATCCTTTAGTCCCTACCTGGCACACCCTGCTCCCAACCCTGAACTTTCCAGCCCAGGGGCTGGGCTGCCCTTCCCCCAGAGGCTCTTCCCTATATAATGTAGACATTTGGTCTCTACCAGCCTCCGCCCCTCTCTTTCTCTCTCTCTGTACACACTTTCTCTCTCTTACCCCTTTCCTCTCTCTTCTTTCTCATGGTGACTTCCCTGGCCTCTTTCCCTGGGGCTGGTAAACTGGAAATAGCTTCCCGATAAACCTGACTTTAATCTAGTCAGGCTTGGATGGCCTCTTCTCACCAACAGAGCAATCACTAATCTTATCTATAACAGACAATGCAGAGTTCCCTTATCTTGTTAAGTGTCCAGCAATACTCATTCCAGTTACGGAAAACAGTTGTGGGTTAGACACAAGGTATGTTTTCTTTACCTTAGTAGATTTCTGAGAAAGAATAAAGGTCAGCAAAGTGGCAGTTCTTTCCTGCAGAAAGAGTTTGCACCTCACTGTAAAAGAAAGCAAGCTGGCATTTGCTCTTCCACGTGTCTTAGGTACGCACATCTCACAACGGTAAGTATGGCAAGAATTAAAGACCAAATTCCAGTACAGATGCCATAGACCTTCCAAGACTTTACACACATTAACATCTGGTAAATTGATTCCCTCTCCCACCCTTCCAGGACAGTTCCTTTTCTTCCTTCTTAGAATGCTGGCCCTTCCTGATCACTGTTTACAGTGGTGTTTCTACCATAAAATACATTTCTTGGGGCATAGCCTGCTGTGTGTGTGTGTGTGTGTGTGTGTGTGTGTTCCCTCATTTTGGGGGGGAAGGAATCAGCTGCGATATACACAGTCTAAGTTACTGCTAGCTTATCTAAATGACTTACATAATTCCCTGGTCCTTCCGGGGAGTGGGGGAAGGGCGTGTTCAACAGATAGCTGCCTATTGACAATTATAAGGAAACCCAAGGAAATGGTCTCGAGGAAGAACCCCGGTCTCTTGGATAGGTAAGGAACTGACTGGGCTTGCTGCCGAAGTAGTCTGCTCTTGTGTGCAAATCACTGAGCACTCTAATTAAAAGAACAGTGGAAGTAGGAGACACACCTCATCTCCACTTCCTCTCCCCGTCCCACCCCTCCGCTCCCCTCTCCTGGGTTTTCAAGCTCTAGGACCTAGAGTCTAAGAGTTACCAGAGGGAAATTGGGTACATTCGATCAAAACTCCCGTTTTCACCACCCTTTTCTGTATTGTATAACTATGTGGTGACTCTCCTTGATTACCCCCGTTCCTAATACCCCTGCACACGAGCGCGCGCGCGCGCGTACACACACACACACACACACACACACACACACACACACACACACACACGGAGATAGGGAGGAGGAGAGGAGGGGGAAGACTTGCTAATCTATCAGGGCGCCTCTACCCGAATGAGCGAACAGAGCAGAAATGAAGGAGCCCAAATGAACCAGCCAGGCGCGAATCGGAGTCCAGTCCGTCTCTCTCCTAAGCCCAATAAGGGTCCTTCCAACATTAGCATCTCTGTAATCTACCTGGTGAGCAGCAGAACATCCCGCTAACCACTAAAACCACCCCCATTCCGCCCTCCCCACTTCTAGTTATCCTTAACCTGCTAACCAGCACAATTAATTGCCTTAAAAAAAAAAAAAGAGCTGAGGAGTTGGTTGTTTAAAACTACTAAACAAGACAAGGCTCAAGTCTTGCAAGGTGTACTACACAGCCTGAAAGGGGCAGGCACAGAGGAGTGGGGCAGGGGGTTTCCCACTCTGGGCTCGGGTTCTCCGGGCACCCTACATTTTCTCACGCGATGAGAAGCAGAACGAATGCATCCGGAGAAAGCTGGCTTCCCCACCCCTACCGAATGCATCTCATCTGCTTACCCTGGAAAACTCCTGGATCTCCATCTGGGCAGAGGCTCCAGCCTGCTCCAGAATAAAACGAGGAAGACAAGTACCTCGGTGTAGAAAAGACCAACAGGGGCACCTCCCCTGGCTTCTAAGAGAGTACGAGGAGAGGAAAACTTATTTCCTTCTGGAATCCCTAAGTGCAGGACGTTAGGATGCGCGAACTCTGGGAGAGGTACGCTCTCCCTTCGAGGTCTCACATCCATCCTGGCCCAGTCCTGTCCCACAATCTAGAATAACCTACCACCTGCTCCCAGTGAGAGTCAAAGCGAAAAGCTGACTCCACGCCCGCTCCGATCCCACGACCGGATCAGACACCCGCATGCATCTTTCCTCTCCCACCTCATCCCATCAGTAAGAGATTTCTCAAAAGTCCCTTAAAAACACTAACTTGCAACTTACCTTTTTTTAAAAAAAAAAATCCGTCTGTTCGCCGGTGTTGAAGCGGGACGGGTGTCACTGGAGGGAGAAAGGATCTGTTGGTATTTCTCCGGCTCAAGCCCTAAAGATTGAGGAAGATAGGAAGAGACGCCCCCTTAAAGCCGAACTCCACCTCATCCGGGATCATGTGACGGCACCCCACGAGGATCACCCAAGGTTCCCCCACAGCCTCCTCCCAACACCTCGGAGGCACACCTCGAAGGTTGCCTAGGAACTCTGCAAAGAAAAGCAGCTCAGCGCAAGCCACGCTCTCAGACCCGTAGGCACCCGAGCTCCTACCCCTCTAGCCCTTGACTCAAGGAAGGCGCATTTACTAGCCTGTTTTAAAAGTCGATGCCACCGCTATTCCCTTTGTCTGCAGGTCAGTGCCATCTTGTGGCGAAGTCCTTTCCCTCCGAGAGTCCGAGCTTTAAGCCGAAGTCAAGAATGAAGGGGGAGAGCTTTTTTTACGGGAAGGGGGAAGGATGCACTTCCCCGCAAAGCCTCCGCTAATGGGTTTGCCGCTGCTTTTGTGACGCTCAAAGATTCCGCACGCCAGTAACGAGAAGTTATTTTCTCCAGTCGAAGAGAACAAAAAGAAGTCCTTAAAAAAAAAAAAAAAAAAAAAAAAAAGCCAGAGTAGCGGGGTCTCAGTTGAGAGCCTTTGAGCCTTTTCCCTCTTCACTAAGAAAATGCGTTTGAGTCAGATTTGTTCCCAGTGACTAGTTCCCTTTTCAGGGGAGCAGGAAACCGGGGCAGGATGAACCTAGCTTTTCCCTGTTGGTCAGAAAGAGTCGATGCAATTTCCCTGGTGATTTATCTGCTATGGTATGGAACATTGTGGGCGTGCTCAAGAGAGACGGTCCTTGCAGACCATGTCCTTGGTTTTTGATGGTTTGGGCTAATTATTGATACACTGATTTCATAGTTCACATGGTTTTATTTCACTTTGAAAAGTCAAGGCTGAGTAATGGACAAATATGAACACACACACACAACAAACACACACACACACACAAACACATGCATACACACACAATTTACTTATCCAGGAACTACAACTTGTTTTAATTCGAACTGCTAACAAGTACAAAATCTACGGATGTTGCCTACTTTGTTCACATTTCATTACAAAATAACAAAGCTTATTATCCTTTAAAGTAAAAACCAATGAAATCCCATGACATTAAATCCTATGCATCTTACACTATTAAGGAAAAGAAAAAGATTTTGTTTTCTGAGGGTCAGCTTGAACAAGGATTATTTACCAATCCAAGTTTGGTTGGATTCACACAGAGATGGAGTTGATCTCTCTGGGACTTTTTTTCTTTTTTCTTTTTCTTTCTTTCTTTCTTTCTTTCTTTCTTTCTTTTGTGTGGGAAAACTAAAATATTCATAACTGGGCACATTGTTCTATGATTGGAAGAGGATTTTGATCAGATTTAAAATGTACAGTGTTTATAGGACAGCAAATATGCATGCAAGGTAAAACCCTCTAATGGTTTAAAAGTAAAGTGTCACACAACTGATCACACGTGAGAATGGAAATTGGAACGATTCAGGGATTGCAGTTTCTCTAAAGTGCTCTACAGCCCTCCTTTGGGAACGCTCTCTTCCTCACCCTGTCCGCTCAGCTCCTCTAAGTCACTCTGGTCTTAAGGTGGTTTTCCTTCATCAGATCATCACACTTGCTAGTTTTAGTCTGTCATGAAAACCACAGGTGAAATGGTTCAACTCTTTACCAAGAGTATGTCTTCACTCATGCCAGGAACTATTTTGGGATTAAGAATATAATTTGGACTTGGGTACTAATATGTTTTCCAAGAATATTAGCCAAGTTTCTCGAAAAGGTCTGTATTAATATGACCAATTGCAGCTTGTTTTATTACCTTAGTTTCTATGAAGTGCCCCCTCAAGGCACATTTATAAAGCCGGGTTTCTGAGACATTAACTTCACAAATCGGTCTTTGGAAGATTATTACTTTCCAAAGATTTTCATGACAAACTTTATCGTCTAAAGTTTGGAAATGCTCACCAATGGCATACTTACATAACCTTAGAGCGGCTGTTCATTGAAGACCGTTTTAATGTAATCTTAAGAGAGATTTAGAATAAGCAAAACAATTCGTATCCCTGTGAAGAAGGTATGTGCTAAAGTTCAGGATGATTTCTTTTTCTTTTCTCTTTTGACACAGTGCCTGTGGACCCAGGCTGGCTTCAAACTTGATATATGGCAAAGGAGGTTTTGAATTTCTGATCCCCCTGCCTCTGTATCCCAAGCAGTATTATTACAGCCCTAGGCTATCCCACTTGGTTTGTACGGTGCTGGGAAATGAACCAAAGGCTTTGTGTGTGCGGGAAGCCCTGCCCAGTGAGCTACAGCTCCAGTCTTCTTCTCCTATTCCTCAATGGACAATCAGTCACCAATTTCATTATTCGGGATTTGATAGATTAAAAATCCCAACTTTTGGGCTGGAGAGATGGCTCAGCGGTTGAGAGCACTGACTGCTCATCCGAAGGTCCTGAGTTCAAATCCCAGCCACCACATGGTGGCTCACAACCATCCGGAATGAGATCTGACGTGCTCTTCTGGTACGTCTGAAAGACAGCTACAGTGTACTTACATATAATAATAAATAAATAAATCTTTAAAAAAAAAATCCCAACTTTTCTCAGAAGAGATAACTATTTTCTTCTGAAAGTTTGTAAGAGACTAACATATTCCCTTTGATTAAGATCATTAATGACATATTCTTCTGTTCTTTGGTCAACAGTGCCTTCCTGGCATATAAGCAGTAAGACGAAATGTGCTTATCAAATCTAAGTAAATATTAGTTTCATCACTTAGAAAAATGCAACATTAGAAAAATGCAACATTTTAATGGCCTATCTCAGCTTTAAAATTCCATGACACAGGGCTGGGGACACAGCGGAATATTACTGTCATCCAAATATTCCTGAAATGCTTCTAGGCCCTGACACAGATTACTTTTCCATATTGATCAATTAGATGAATTTTGTCAGGCATTAATAGTCTATGTGAAACTAAAGTGTAGATGAGGGATATTGAAGGGAAATTCTGTCCACGAGGGTGAACTTCCAATGACATCCACTGCTGAATCGGTTCATAGTGTATGACCTGATTGTGTGTTACGTTTTCCCTTCTGGTTGGTATCCATAGGTCTGAGCAATGAGGCCAAGCAGTGCACGGTGCCATGCCTCTTCCTTAAAAAACAGTCTTGTGTCTAGGAAAACACAGGGAGAAGTGCCTTCAGCAAATTAAACTTGAAGTTAAGAGTGTTAATATTGGGATGGGCATGGGGGTGCACGCCTTCAATCCCAGCACTTGGGAGGCAGAGGCAAGGAGATCTCTGAGTTCATGACCAGCCTAGAATATAGAATGAGTTCCAGGACAGTCAGGACTACACAGAAAAACCTTGTCTTAGGAATTTTTTTTTCAGTTCACATATTAGTAATTAAATACAACAGATAGGCAGTTTGACTAAACTCCTTATTACAGTCAAATAACCCATATTATTTTATTTCTCTTTTTGAGATCATTAAGTACCAGAAGCAACAATTAATTTACTTACAACATGTGTACAAGTGTACCAAGGCAAGCAATTAAAAATCTCCTCTGTGTTTATGGTATCTGTTCTAGTTTCATCTCTGTGGCAGTGGTAAACACCATGACCAGAGGCGACTTAGGGGAAGAAAGTTAAACTCAGCATATCATTGAGGGAAGGAAGCAAACGTACTCACGCCAGAACTTGAAGCAGAAACCATGGAGGGATGCTGATTTATAGCTCACTCAAAGGCTTTAATCCTTGACTAGCTTTTATATATAGCCCAGGACCAGCAGTCCAGAGAATGGTGTTGCCCACCCAAGACTGGGCCCTCCTGTGTCACTTGACAAAACAGGGTCCACAGAAATGACCACAGGCCAATCAGATCTGATCTTTCTCTCTTCTGAAACTCCCTTCTTGGGTAACTCTAGGCTTTCTAGGTTTTACTACTGTGAACAGACACTATGACCAAGGTAACTCTTATAAGGACAACATTTAATTGGGACTAGCTTACAGGTTCAGAGGTTCAGTTCATTATCATGAAGGCAGGAACATGGCAGCATCCAGGCAGGCATGATGCTGGTGTAGCTGAGAGGTCTATATCTTCACCTGAAGGCTGCTATCAGAATACTGCCTCCTAGGGAGCTAGGATGAGGGTCTTACAGTCCACACCCACAGTGACACACCTACTAATAGTGGAATTACCATACCAACAAGGCCACACCTTCTAATAGTGCCACTTCCTGGGCTGAGCACAAACAAACCATCCTAGTTATGTTTCTCACAGCTCATGAAAGTAACTTACTGGAGGAAAAGTTTATTTTGTGCTCACAGTTTAGATAAGTATAGTCTGTCAAATCGGAGAAGACGGCAGTGGAGGTAGACTGACCTGTGGTGCCCATCAGAGAGCAGAAAAGGGAAAAAGCAGCTCAGACAGCTGCATCTTTATTCCCTTCTTATTCAATCTGGAATCCCAGACAGTGGAGTGGTGCCTCCCACACTCAGGATGGGTTTCCTTACCCAATGAGTTCTCTCTGGAAACACAGGCACATTCGGGTGTATCTGATTAATGATCTTCCTTGATCTAATCAAGTTGACAATGAGAACTGACCATGACAATGTTAAAATCAACTTGGTAGTTTGCCACAAATTTTTAAAATAATATAATATAAGGAATGATCTGTCAACATGTAAGGCACCCATATGTTCTTCAGAAAAAGAGTGAAATAAATTCTTAGAGCACAGTAGGGCTGCTTCTGATGCAGGACTTACAGTGTTTGCCAGGGACTGTTTGCACAGATCTACAAGTATACTGTGATGTCTCAGAGAGAGCAATTCTCTCTCCCTGTCACCTCTTCAAGCTTAGAGCGTAGAATAATACCTGAAATAGAGAACATATGCTGATTTTTTTCCTCAATATGTATAAACTTGAATGATGGATGCTGCTGACTTCGAAAATGTTCACAATGTCTCCTAGCTGAAATGTCTCACAGTTTTTTTTTCCTACCCACTGCATGGCCTACTTTAAAAGGCTGAAATACCAGCAAGAATGGTGAGTAAGAATTCAGTGTGGTAGCATACTTTCTGGGAGAGCACGTGATTCAACCATGCTAACTTTTGATTCTGGGCTAATGCTTTGAATACTTCTACAAACATTCTTTTTTAAAAGAGAATTCAAAACAAGCCAACATAGGAAAAAAACCAACATAAATAAATAGTTATTCTTTCATTCCACCTAAATATAGTAAAGCTATATTTAGACTTCAAACTAGAACTGAAATACTAACCATTGGAAATTCAGATAGCAAGTGGAAAAACTAATTGAAGAAGAGCCAGTTTTAGAGGATACTAATTAAGAGCATGAGCTTTGCTAGGAGAAGACCTATAGAGTTTGTATGTAGAGTTATGTGACAAAGTATGTTTCCTAAAGGAGCCTTACATACCATATATTGCTATAAACTTTTAAAATAGTATAATAATACAGGGGATGATTTGTTGAAGTATGACACATTTACTTCAGAAAAAGAACAAAATGTAATTGTAAATTCTTAGCTGCAGAAAGGGGAATATATACCAGTAAGGACAAAAATTATCAATGTAATATCTTGTACTTTTGTGTCTTTACTTTTTTTCTTCTAAAACACAGGTGAGACAATATTTATACCTGTCAGTTGCTAAAGATACAAAAAAAATAAGCATACATTCCTACTCATGTCTATAATGTGTGCTTGTTAATGGGGTGAAGTCATAGCTATTCAGGACTTAAAAGGGACTTCAGATCTACAAGTTGAACACACTTTTCTGTACAGATTAAAGAGACACCAAAAGATCACGTTGTGTGTCTAGAGGCACATCATCAACTTGGTATGAAATGCTGCTACAAGGATGTATAGCATTGTCTCCATGTGGGTCTCCTAACAAATGGAGCAGGGGCTGACTCTGACTCTGCTGTCTGTCATCTTTGGGTCCCTTTCCCTTAGCTGGGCTGCCCTTGTCTGGCCTCAGGGAGAAAGGATGCACCAGGGTGGGTTGGTACCTGTGGGAAGGGTCCCCTTCTCAGAAGACAAGGGGAGAGAGAATAAGTGGGGGGACTGGGAGAACAGAAGGAAGAGAGGGCTGAGATCTGAGATGGAAGTGTAACAAAAATTAATAAATTAAGGAAAATGTGGCCACAATTCAGGTATGCTAAGCATCTGTGTAAACATGTATGGTATATGATTATATACCGATATATACATGTATATTAACACATATATGCAGTTTTGAAGTGGAAAATTAACTTGTAAAGATGAGTCATGCAGTCTATCTGGAAATGAGTCACAGACACATATTTAATGCCTTTAAGTGTTGCTTATTAGAAGTCAATGAAATTATTTGTGGTGAGCCTCTTTAGACGCTTAGGATCATCATGGAATTGTTTGACAAAAGTGACTGCATACACTATTGTAGGCTGATAGTTTTAAAACATTTCCCATAAAATCAATTGCATTGTTTCACAATCCTATGCTAGTGCCTCATTTTAAACCCAAATGTTCAGTGATAGGATAGTGATTACTGTTCCACAGACGTCACTGCAGCCAAAAGCATTGTAAAAGTTTCCCACATACAGGAATTTGCCCTTTCCACACCTTTTAAGTATTTAGGACTTAAGCGTACCACAATTTACCATAGAAATGCTTAATCAATATGATACAATTTTAGAGGAAGCACAACTCACCTAGTAAAATAATATTTTCCTAGCTCCCTTACCCCACGACTCCTGAACCTAATGCATCAGAATCGTGCATCAGGAAGGAGTATGTCAAAGACTTTCAGTAACCAAACTCCACAAATGGAAGCTATTAGTAAAATGGAGTGCAAACCTCCCAGGTGCCGCAGATGTGTTCCTCAGCCAAATGTTACCCTAGGCACGGCTGTTCGGTAATATGTCTTACTAGTCCCAGGTGATCCGTAACTCTCTTCTCTTCAGATAAGCTTTCTTTTATAGCTGATAACGAATCTCTGAAACTGGGAATTAACCAGTCTCATTTCGTAACGTGCATAAACATCCAACTTAATTTCCCAGGGGTGCATTTTATAAAAATGCCTCCAGCAGCAGTGGACATGGCCGGTTCTACCCCCAGACGCCATACTTCCTCTGCCTGAAAGGTACTCAATAAAACAGAAGCGAATTTACTCTTTTATGTATTATAAAAGTAATGATGATTAGTCTCCAGCTGCTTTAGGGTCTGGAAATAAAAGCTCGCATTTATGCTTGCCTTTTTATACAGCACATGTCTGACATTTTCAACTCGACATACTCTTCCAAACAGTCCTTAATAATTTGGCTCATCCGCATGTCCTTAAAATTGTATAATAGATTGTTTTTTAGAAAAAAATTCTTAACTCTTGATTTCTTTGTGAGTGCGTGTGCATGTGTGTGCACGCATGTGCATATTGTGTAAGGTGTATGCATGTGCATGCTTACCTGTCCATATGTGTAGACTCCAGAGGTTGACTTCAGGTATCTTCCTCTGCCACTGTGCACCTTAGAATCTGATGCTGGCTCTCTCGTTAGGTGTGGAGACCACTGTTTCAGTCTCGCCTACTGGCCAGCGAGTCCCCAGGACCCAGTGGTGTGCTCAGCTTCAGCATGGCTGCTGCGGATCTGACCCCAGGTTCTTTTGGGGCCTCTGTGTTTGTGGACAACCTGGAAATGAAACCAGGCAAATCCAGAGTCATCTTTTCAATATGCTAATAGGAAAAGGGGAAAAATGTGTTTTTGACATGGGCTAGACAAGAGCATGTAGCCCCCCCCCCCCCGCCTGCTATTCTTTCTGGGAGGACATCCACCAAGGGTGTCTCCAAGAAGCTGTTTGAAAACTCACTGTGCCTTTGGAAGAAGGGTGTGTGTCGGCCTGGCAGGGATGGGAGAAGAGACGTGCATCTGGCAGCATGCAGTATGTGAACTGCACAACAGCTGGCCTTGAGACAGCCTAGGACCAAGCCCTTGTTTGCCAAACCTTTGCTTGCTAAAAGCCAGTCTCCTCTCCTCCCTCACTGCAGGACCCCAGGGCCCTGCACAGGAACCTGCTGTGTTTAACTGTTGGGACACATGCAGTGTTTCTGAAATGAAACCCAGAAGAATCAGACCATATTTTCTGGAAGCCTTTTTGAAGTTCTTGGATAACCTGGGCTGAGGGAATGGCGTGCACTCACTCCAGTTCCCTCCAGTACTGACCTGTTAAAATAGCAGAAACAGGTGAATATCTTCTGACCCCTGAGACACAGCCAGCAAGTGCTGCCTGCCCCCCCACCCCGGGGTGGGGGGCGGATTAGACCAGCATGGGATAAAAGTCAAGGGATGAAAGTCCTCTTCAGCTTACTCAGTGCTTTCGGGCTCCCAGTCCTGCCTGTAGGCAGTCCTGTAATCATGATGGTGCAGGAAATACACTGTTTTGTGGCAGGCCAGCTGAGCATTGGCCAGATACCATGACAGTCTTGCACAAAAGGATACAGATCCGTCAACCTTAAAAATAAAACGCTTCGGTGCAACAGGACAGGGTTTTGTTTCTGTTTGTTCATTTCTTTAGGTTGTCTTTATGTTTTTAAAAGATGACAAAACACCTCCCCCCTCCCCCTACACACACACTCATGCGTTCTGTTATGGATACCTTCGGAGACGGGTTGATTCCATTTCACCCTCATTTCCCCGCTGCCCCAGCTCCATGTCCCTTGCTCACACCCACACTACTACTCCTTCGAGTAGGAGTTGATCCTATTGTCTATTTCGCACGCTGCATCACAGCGTGTTCCCTGCAGGTTTAGGTCAAACAAATTCTTGCCCAGACTTCTTTATGTCAGAAAAGGCAAGAAGAAGATGTTCTGTTTGGGAATTTGTGTTATTTCCCCCCTCTCATAAAGAAAGCATAGGCCTTGAAGGTTTTTTTCATAAAAACGCTATGGGGCGGGGGTGGGGGGGTGGGGGGTGGGACAACCGCCTACTCGCACACAAGTCACTATGGGCTTGAGGAGAGGACGGACAAACATCCGTGGGACCCCGAAGTTAACTCCTGGAACTAGAGCACAGGGTAGTGGGGATACATACTGAAGCCCAAGAGCGGCTGCCTGGGGCCTCCAAACAGATACCCAGGCACCGGGGTGTGCCTAAATTGGACTATGTGAGTCCGGAACAGGCGATCTTGAGCCGGGTGTCCGGGGTCTCAGGGACTGTCACGTGTTCCCGAGGCGCTTCTAAAACCTTGGCGGCTCCGGGCCCCTCCTTCCCACCGCCGCCTCCAGGTCCTGCTCCTGCCGCCACCGCTTCCATCTCGAGCAGAAGCGACCGCACTCAGCCGCGTCCCCCCGGAGTCCAGGCACCCGCAGCGGCCAGGGCATCCCGAGGTACCCACTCCAGGCCTCGCCTGCCCCTACGAGAAGCCCACGTCCCCATCCTGGGTTCTGGAGCATCTTGTGCTTTCCAAGAGGGTGGGTTGTGGACCGGGAGGCAGCCTGGTTGGGAAAGGGGCTGGAGGTGGAGAAACCGCAGTTGTCAGGCGGCGGGAAGGGAGAGTGGGGGAAACGGTTGCAGTTGGATCCTTCCTTGTCCGGCAGGTCCCTCCGGTGCCAAACTCACGGTGGAGCAGGCTCTTGCCAGACCCTATCGGATTATCCCGGGAGGGTCCCGAGAAGGGGAAGGAGGGATGGACGAAGCGCAGTCCCGGCTTTGGCTTAGGGGAACCCGGGGTACAGCTCGGGAGGCGTCTGAGGTAGGGGAACCACAGCCCACAGGGTACCCACGCTGGTTGTCAGCCCTAGCCAAGCTCTGGCGATGCCCAGGATGCAGCGATGCAGCTGCCTTCTTGTCCCACAGCTGGCCACACACCTGGAGACTGCTCTGCACTTGGGTTTGCAAGGTGGCTTGTAAGTCAACTGCGAGCAGGAAATAGCTATCCACACACTCGAGTTCCAAGGGGGAAAAAGGAATTCTTTTTTTTTTTCTTTTTTTTTCTTGGATATATTCTATATGTAAGTTTACAGACCTATAGTTTCGCTATTCACAGAACATGTTGTTAGATGGAAGCCAAAAAGAAGAAAAAGAAGGTTTGGCATAAGCTGTGACAACAGCCCAAGACTGAATGCATTTCAAATTCCAGATGTCTGAAGGATAGAGACACTGTGCTGTTAAGAGTCTAGAATAAGGAGGAGGGTGGTGGCTACTTGCATGCCTGTTAGCTGAAGAGAACTGTGATTATTTGTCCAGGGCCATCTTTTGCAGAATTTTGCCTTGCAGAACAACATACAATACGTGGAGTCATGGAATCGTGCCATCGCTGCAAAGTCGCAGCAAACAGGCAGTTGATGTTTTACCTCTAGAGGAGAACTACATATATTTGATTCTTCTGCATGATTGGCATCTTTTGCGAGAATGATATACACTTTTTTTTTATTAAGCAGGGAATTATCCTAAGAGTGAAACCTTATTTAACTGTAAACATCAGTCTCTCTCGAAGCTTTGGCTCACTGTCCTTTCTCCCCATAGTACTTTAAAGAACTTACCTCTGTTCTCAAAACCCTTGAAGTTTACTCAGACTTCACTTATTTTGGTGTTCCATACAGACCAATTTATAAGTAAATTACAATAAATCCCCACAATGATAGTGTATTTGTAAAGTTGCCAGTTTAATGATTTTTCCCAACACACACACATTGTGTCCCATTGGGGAACTGAACTTCAGCATTCCAGGTGGAACTTGTGACAGTGAGAAGGGTTGCCAGGTAAGAAAGAGAACAGGGTATAGAACTGGGTAGAAATGAAGAACTCGCGTGGCTTGCAACATTCTTATATTTGTGTTCATTTTTTTTTGCAATAATAAGCATTCCTTTATGCAATTTTTAGAGCTCCCCCATCCTTCACACCTTCCAAAGTAATCCAGGGTGAATAAAAATCTCTTACGGCATTGCTTTCTTCACCTGTAAAGTGTTCAAGCTTTAAAACTTGTGCAGTTGCTCAGCAAACTGAAGGAAAGCAGAGGATGACTGCACGGACCGAGGTTTCTGTGACTCATTTGCTCTTTCAGAAAGAGGCAAAACTAAAGGGGTAAATGTAAGCAGGGCAATCTTTTGATTTGCTGTTTATCTATTTATTTTGATTTCCAGCAGCTCTTCTACTTCACATTTCCAACTGGAAAACAGATGATTTATATCTAAGTGGGCAAAACTGCTTAGTGGTTAAACTGTCCTCTAACTGCAAGGAGGCAGTTTTAAAGAAAGCAATTAATGTGTCCTCCCACACACGTAGAAGTGTCTATAATTTGGTGGTGAGAAGTCTTCAAGGGAGCTAAGATCTGCAGACGGAGCCTCGGATTCAGAGTACCTTAGCTGTCTGTCATGTGTGTGGATGTGCGTGAGTGACGGGCAGATGATATGGCCATCGTCACCCTCAGAACAGCACACAGAGCATACTGGGTGCTCAGGCAACGCTTGCTTAACGGCAGGTCGTAACTTGTCTGACAGGCATCTTCACTAAAGTGGCCTCCATTGTAAACTACCTATGGCTTTCACTTTTCTAAAATACAGAAATAATTGATAAAAGAAGGGCTGTCATCCATTTTTGTCACTATTCGATGAATTCTTCAGACTTTATTTTTTTGATCTGCCAAGAAATGAATAGTTTTTTGTTATTTAATAAATTCAATTAATTAATTAATTAATTAATTAATTCTTACACATGTAATAGAGATGTTCTAGTAGAAACTATTCAGTCTGGTATATATCTTCACTTAACTAAAAATGCTTTTGGAAACTTTAGTTTCATGTTGGTTATGTGTCTTTATCAATGAAGATATTGCATTTAAGTAGTTGAAGTGCTAAACTATCATTATTGCCTATATAGATATTTCATTGCAAGCTATATAAAACCCCTGATTTCAGGGGATGTGTATAATATACATATTATACACATGTACGTGGATATACACACACAGCCATACTGTACCCTGAGAATCCCCAGAGCCGCTCATTTCTGCTCTTTTAAATCTGGGAACAGTAAGCTACCATTCTAAAATGACTAGTAGCAAATATTCATCAGCATCTAATATGTCTTATATGCTTTATTAAGCTTCTCACTATCATAATAATGAATACCTTTCTCTATATCTAATCTAATCTAATCTAATCATCTAATCTAATCTAATCTAACCTAAATCTAATCTAAACTAATCAAGAGATGGGACCTCTTGTTTTGGGGATGCTATGTCTTTTGACCCTATACTATATACATGTATAGTCATGTGTGTGTTTATGCTGGATCCTGAATCCAACACCTCACTCCCTCATGCTTCGGAAGCAAGCACTTCACCAATGAACTGTAGCCTCAGCCCTTCAAAACCACATTTTTTTTTTATTGCAGATAAAACCCTGCTGCATTTCTTTATTCTCTAAAAAATTGACAGCAATTTTATTCTGAATGTTAGATAGTAAGAAAGCACAAATCTATTGTAGATGTCTCTGTCCAATTTGTCACTTCTCCTTGCTTTGGTCACAGAAAAAAATAAATCCAATTAGTGACTACTGACCTCCCACACAAGTTTAAGAAAATAGGGCTGATTCAAAAAACGTGAGTGCCCAGCCAAGATGGAACATCGAAACATCTTCACAAACAGGCCATGCACATCCCAAAGATAAATAGGATCATAAACAAGGCACACAGAGCCCAGCGCTCATCAGAACTCAGGAAATGGGCTGAAGCAGGAGTTGAGGCCGCTTTCATTAGAAGCACACTGACTTACCCCCATGCTAAAGGGTATTGTCTGGTCACATGGTGACGGGGATGATGCAGGGACTATGGAAGTCACGCTCTTACCAGCTATCCTCTTCCTCTTGAGTCAGAACCAATGGGAATTGTAGGTTAGTGTCTAGCGAGAAATGAATGAGATCTGGAGCTTTTCATTTAATTTATCTTTGGAGGGATGTATGATTCAGAAAGTTGCCTCACTAGTGTGGAATTGGTGATGGAAATTTGTAGAAAAATGGTCCCACTTTGCTCATACAATAATAACTACGTGAATATTGCTGGGCTACAAAGTTAGTTTTAGTTTAAAATGGTTACCTGTGAAAAAAAAAGGCATTCCTACTTTAGAAACATTTTGCATCAGGACCCTCAGAAAATGAAGAGAACATTGTTTACTATTATTTTAGTAATATTCATTTATGGCTGCAGAAATAAGTAGGTAAATATATGTTGATGTACAATAAAAGTCCTTTTTAATTATGTGTATACTTATCATCTATCAATTTTCTACTACCAATCAATTATCTATCAATGTATCATTTGTCTACCACCTATTTCTTTTCATCATCATCTCTTTACCATCAATCAATCATCTATTGTATTTCTATTAATATATCAATCATCTAATTATCTGTCATCTACCATCTATCTCTCTATATCTTTATCTATCTATCTATCTATCTATCTATCTATCTATCTATCTATCTATCTAGAGTTCTATAACAATATATACTTATCAGAGTTAATTATTGCTGTGTTGAGTTTCCACTATGAAATTGTTGTTTGAAAACTGGAAGTCAGGTTCTTGAGCCTTTAATGAATGAATTTTGTGTACACCTATGTTCTGGGATCATGCTGTATATATGGAGAGCTTAAATTTGAACACTGCACGAACTAGATCACATTTTGACCACTAGATTTTTGTTTGAATTTTTATCTACTCATAACTATTTGACATTTATTGATAAAGCTACTATACTTTGTGGTGTGGTAAGTCATGGGGAGAGTAAGGGGTATCTTGTTCTTTGCATTGCTTACAAGCAAATACAGTACACTGAGGCATGGTGATGGTCGCATGAAGCACACTACACTGCCAGTATCCAAAAGCAGGAATGTCTCTATCACAGGAATTCTAAAGAGATCATATCCAACTTAGTACGCACGGGACACTTTAGGACGGGTGACTTTACAAATGTTTTTTATTATTATATAGTAATTATTCATAACAATAAGTTCCATTTTAACATTTTCATACATATACATAATAAATTTTGATTGTTACCCCAATATCTTCTTTCTCTCTTCTCTCTTCTTTTGCTGTTACCCCATTCTAGTTTCCTGCAATGTGTGTGCACATGTGCGTGTGCGTGTGCGTGTGCGTGTGTGTGTGTGTGCGCGCGCGCGCGCGCGCGTGCGCGCGCACGCACATGTGTATGTGGTCGCAGTGAGTTTTCAAAGGCATTAGAGAAGACTCGTTTACGGGTTAAAGGGCATATTACCAATGGCTACATCTGAAGCCATCTCCCATCAACCATTAACTGCCTATAAATGCTAAGATACTGTTGGTGTTCTGCAAATCTCTCTTCCTTCTTTGGTGGGATGTGGGCGGGCCCATTCTCGTACAGAATTCGTGCAGATAATTGTAATTGCTAAGAGTTGAAGAGAACAACAACCATGCTCTGATGTCAGCACTCTGCACCACTCCCCCGACTTACTCTGGCTCTTATGTTCTGTCTCTACTTTATAATATTCCCTGAGACGCACAGCAAGAAAAAGCTTGCAGGAGTTTGACTTTTAGGTATGATCTTGATAAGAAGGAAAAGATTTTTAAAAGGTAAGATTATAGGCTAATATACTTTAGACATTTTGACGAAAGAATAATAGCACTAGGCTATTATAAATTATACACCTTGAAGTTTTTCTGTGCATTTTTTCTTTTCCATCCCTTATATTGTTTCTGAAATAAAATTGGAAAGTAACGTTTGTGGCTTGAGCAGAGCTAATGGTGTGTGAAACTGGTGATAGACTTAAGTTTTCTGTAATCATTATTGCTGAATTTAGAACCAAATAACTGGCCCTTTCTGATCCTCGAGGTTTGTAAGGGAATGGGGGCAAGCTCTAGATGTTAGCTGGGTTCTGAGTACGTTAAAGTTGTAGCGTGCATTTTTTCCCCCTTCAAGCTGCTAATGAACGCTGTCCTCTTTCAAGCAGGACTCTAGCATGGAGGTTAAACTTGAAGAGCATTTTAACAAGACATTTGTCACAGAGAACAATACTGCTGCCAGTCGGAACACTGCCTTCCCTGCCTGGGAGGACTACAGAGGCACAGAGAACAATACTTCTGCTGCTCGGAACGCTGCCTTTCCTGCCTGGGAGGACTACAGAGGCAGCGTAGATGATTTACAATACTTTCTGATTGGGCTCTATACATTTGTGAGTCTTCTTGGCTTTATGGGAAATCTACTTATTTTAATGGCCGTTATGAAAAAGCGCAATCAGAAGACTACGGTGAACTTTCTCATAGGCAACCTGGCCTTCTCCGACATCTTGGTTGTCCTGTTTTGCTCCCCCTTCACCCTGACCTCTGTCCTGTTGGATCAGTGGATGTTCGGCAAGGCCATGTGCCACATTATGCCGTTCCTTCAGTGTGTGTCGGTTCTGGTTTCCACTCTGATTTTAATATCCATTGCCATTGTCAGGTACCACATGATAAAGCACCCGATATCTAACAATTTAACAGCAAACCACGGCTACTTCCTGATAGCTACTGTCTGGACCCTGGGCTTCGCCATCTGTTCTCCCCTCCCAGTGTTTCACAGCCTTGTGGAACTTAAGGAAACCTTTGGCTCAGCACTGCTGAGCAGCAAGTATTTGTGTGTTGAGTCATGGCCCTCTGATTCATACAGAATTGCTTTCACAATCTCTTTATTGTTAGTCCAGTATATCCTGCCTCTGGTGTGTTTAACGGTAAGTCACACTAGCGTCTGCAGGAGTATAAGCTGTGGGTTGTCCCACAAGGACAACAGACTCGAAGAGAACGAGATGATCAACTTAACTCTCCACCCCTCCAAAAAGAGCAGGAAGCAGGAAAAAACCCCCAACGCTCAAAAGTGGAGCTACTCATTCATCAGGAAGCACAGGAGAAGGTACAGCAAGAAGACAGCATGCGTGTTACCTGCCCCAGCAGGGCCTTCCCAGGAGAAGCACCTAACCGTGCCAGAAAACCCAGGCTCGGTTCGTAGCCAGCTGTCACCATCCAGTAAGGTCATTCCAGGGGTCCCGATCTGCTTTGAGGTGAAACCTGAAGAAAGTTCAGATGCTCAGGAGATGAGAATCAAGCGTTCCATCACGAGAATAAAGAAGAGATCTCGAAGTGTTTTCTACAGACTGACTATACTGATACTAGTGTTTGCCGTCAGCTGGATGCCGCTCCACGTCTTCCACGTTGTGACTGATTTCAATGATAACCTGATTTCCAATAGGCATTTCAAGCTGGTGTACTGCATCTGTCACTTGTTAGGCATGATGTCCTGTTGTCTTAATCCGATCCTATATGGATTCCTTAATAATGGTATCAAAGCGGACTTGAGAGCCCTTATCCACTGCCTACACATGTCATGATTCTCTCCCTGCACCAAGGAGAGAAGAAATGTGGAAAGTGCCCACAATACGTCTGTGCTAATTGACACATAATTTACATAAAAGTGTTCTGGATCTGAATGCCAGTTTGTAATCTATGTAAGATCATGCTAATGTTATAATATGGCTAATTCTGTCACCTGTGCAGCGCCAATGTCAATCTAATGACATTTCATGTTTTGAAGTAGTCACATTACCTCCCATTTCATGTCACTGGCAACAAGTTCAGTGGCACTCTTTGGTTTAGTGTAAAAGTTACAGCTATCCAAATTGTTATTTTGTACAAAAATGTAAGAAGTGAAAAAATTGCCCCAAAGAATATTTAACTTCAGATTTAAGGAATTTATATTATCTAGATGCCCTCATTTCTATTTCACAGGCTTAACAGTTTTTTTGTAAAAGTACAAAAATATTAAAAAGTCAGAACTCTATAACAGATGTAAGCATAAAACATGAAAAACATAAATTTATAGGAAAAAATATCCATTCCTATTATTGAAGACTGGTAAAATAGTCAGATTAATCCATCTGTTCTACTACTAATATTTAACTCATCAAATATGAAAAGGTTTTAGATTTTGTTTAGATTTATATCACATTAAACACTCTCAAATAAAGGCTGTTTTCATATCCATCTTTGATGTTCTAAAATATGAAGTCTAAATGGTGTGTGTATTTCCAATTACTAAATAACTTAAAGGACTATTTTTATGAGTCCATAGATGGTATGAACAGCTAGTCGTTTGTTAATATAAAATAAAAGTAGATAACTGATTTCATGTTGTATCTATGTCGTATGCATATTAGGTTATCATGTTGTCTGACTAAAGTGAAAGCAAGCGTATCTATTTGATGTTTTTCTTCATTTGAGCATGTTTGCTTTTCATTTATTTGTTTGGTTGGTTTTATTTCCAGAACTGGAGATGGAACTGAAGGCCTTGTGCATGCTAGCAAATGCTCTGTCCCTGTCTCTAGCTTTTTTCTAGGGCTATGTTCTCATATAAAAATATTTGATGACTGGCATATATAAGCCAGATGCACAAAATAGTATTGATGTCTTCAGTATTATAACTGGTTTAAGTACTCCCCTGCATTGATTCCTGCTAACCACAAGGAAAAACAAAAAAACAAACAACTCACCTACCTAAAAGACTCCTCAGGTTTGCAAGCCACAGATAATTCTTACGTTTACTCAATTAAAAGCTTCAAATCTTTACAAGGGCTTTCTTTCTATACTGTTATTCATTCCTTGAAGATGGAAACACACTGAAGAAATTGCTGTGCTTTCCTCTGGTGTGGAAAATAGCACTTGGACCCCAGGTCTCTGATGGGCTTAAATTGAGGTCACACCAGCCTCTTTTCTGCTATATAATATATAATCCCTTAGTGAAGTCAGAGCTATAGAGTCAGTCAGAGTAGAGCTTTAGTATTGAGTCTCATCCACACTTAACCTTATTGTTCTAAGAGACAGGGACATCGCCTTTGGTCAAGTCTGGGAACTGTTGGATACTTTATGATCATCCCTGAGTTTTGTGAGAACTAATGAAATTCTCATATGTGTCTTAAAGTACACATACTACCAGCATGTCTGCTACACCACCCTTCAGTATTGTACTCATATCTGCACATGAGCGTTCTCCTCTCTTCTCCCTTTGTACACTTTCAAATATGACGATAGCCATATGCCCATGTGCTTTTAGATTCCCTGCAATCCATCTGGATTTTCATGAATGCCCATCTAGCTGGAGTTACATGAATCTCTTCACCCCCACCCCATGTGTTTATATCACTACGGAAAAGGGAAGAAATCTACCTTTGGTTTGGCTTTCCTTCCCCTCCTGATTTTTTAACACCAAGGGTTTCTGCTTAATTCTTTTTTCCTAGCAAGATGTCTCTCACTGTACCTTCCTACTTCTCTGCCCTGTGTGTAGCTTACAGTACAGCTATGGTTAGGGCAACCTTTATCTTCGGAAGCCAGGCTTTTATTGGGAAAATCATCCTGCAGTGTTCGGATCAAACTAAGGTCTCACCGTGGACAACGAAGAGGCTTGGCAAGACAATGAGCTCATTTAAAGCAGTGAACATTCTCACTTTCTCCAGGGCAACCAAGTTCAAGGTTTGCTGCTAGGTGAAACAGAAAGCAACACCAGCAAAGGACAAAATAAATAACAGGCACATACCCACCGCCTTCCATAAGCTAACAGCAAAAGCTGGGCAGTGATGGCTAAGCACCTCAGAATTTATAGTTGTTGATTGATGAATATAGTTAAACTAAATCAATTAATAGGAGGCTGGTAAACTATTTCCTAACTAGGACAAAATGTTCACAATAATTGGAAGTTAAGAAGTATCAATGGGATGTTGGCTAGAAGCCATGGAAGCTAGGACTTGTGGTTTTAGAAAGTTACCATGAGTGATGATCTCTTCTGTGAAGCCCTGCTGGTGAGTTCAAGAGTCTTCCCTCAGTTGTTTCTCCATCACTCAATGGATGATTGCATTATCATGTTTTGATTCTCTCCTGGGATCTGCCATCATTACTTGTTTAATAGCATCCACCCAAAGCCAAGGCTGGGGGAAATAGACGGAGATGAAATTACAAGCAGTTAACCTCATTACATTTTACACAATTATTTTAAAATACTTAATCTAGGAAGTGGGTTCAATTGAGTTTTTGTGGTTCTTTAGATTTCCCCTGCTGGCTCTACACAGTACAGTGGGCCACAACATGTTTCATGGAAGAGGATACAAGCTGAGGACAGTGCAAAGAGCGAGTGAAATGGCCAAGCCATGTTAAGGTTATTCTAGTTAAGTACATGCTTACTGCATACCTGCTGCCGTGGTTTCAATTCGTCCTCTCCAACTCATGAGGAAGTTGAATGGCCCCTGAATTAAGAGGAGGCATATTAAGAGGTGTTAAACGTTGGAGATTCTTCCTTATTTCTGGGTTAGTTGTAAAAGTACGGGGCATTTATACGTCCAACCTTGCTTTTGAATAAATGACACAGAGACCTGTTTATTTATTAATAAGCTCAGGCACTATAACTGGGCAGATACTCAGCTGTCATAACCCAACTAGACTGGCCAGTCCTACTTCCCAATAACTGCCATCTTGGTTTTGCCCTGGGCACCTTCCTTTGAGTCTTCAAGATGACTTCCCAGGCCCTATCTGAGACAGAAGCCCCACCCTTATCCTCTCCTGCCCAGCTAGAGGCTGATCATCTCTTTATTGACCAATCAGAAGATGATGGAGAATGATGTTTTGCAAAATAAAGGATCAGGAAATGCTTCATAATAATGACAATACAAAAATTTGGACTGCCACCAGATCTCTGGAGTACAGAAATCAGCATTCAAATACAGGGTTCACACCACCACCCCCCTCCCCGCCCCCACTTAGTTACTCCAAGTGAGTTGTAATACAAGGGGGTTTGGTGGCCCTGGTTCAGCTCTTTCATGTGATCACTTGCACGTGACACTTTCTACCCCTTGGAGCAGCAGCATGAAGGCCTTCACCAGATGCCAGCACTTGGGTATTGTGCTTACACTATAAGCATTACATTTCTTTATAATTATATTCCAGTTTCGAATTATCTGTGATAGCAACAGGAGCCAGACTAAAACATATAGTGTTGCCAGGCCTCTCCTGAGTGCTTGGGTTATAACTGCATAATCAAATAGTCATTATGTAATAAGCCCTTGGACAATAGAGATACGACTGAACAAGAACTAACTCACAAAGCAGGGCTCCACAGAAGACTTATTATTCATAATAGTTTTCTAAAATCATGAATACCAATCTTAATGACTTCTACCTAAGAAGAATGGGCAGAGACCCAGAGAACTTGTGCTCATTTGGTTTTTTTCCTTCTGAGAAGGAGAAAGCCAGTGATGAGAAGTATAAAAGTTATAAGGAATAATGTGCAAAAAAGAAATCACACAGAAATAATAAAGTATGTAGAAAATGCATTATTTTATAAGGCTGCTATAGCAAAGTACCACAAGTAGGGTGACAAAAAAAACAGAAAGGTATTGACTTACTGGTCTTCAAATTAAAGTCTGAACCTAGCATGCCTACAGAGTTATACTTGCAGCCTTGAGTCCTTCCTAGGTACTGTGAATAGCTGGCAATCTCTAGTGCCATTCACTTCTAAGTAACTCCAGTCTCTGTTCTTTTTTTATCACATGTATTCAAATCTCATTATTGTAAGGACAATATCCATATTGGGTTGCTACTCCAGTTGAATCTTAACTATCTTACTCTATTTGCTATTTTTAATCTAAAATGCCTAAATTTCCAAATAAGGTTATATTCTGAGGCACAATGCAAACTTCAGCAGCATTTTTAGTCATTGTTAGTAATGATGTGAGCCTTAGAACCATAGAGACGAAGATCTGAAAAGGAAAGCCCGTGGTAGGATGTTGAGGAGACATAGATGAAAATTCATGTGGGATGGTTCCAGAGTACTCAAAATGAAACAAACAACCAAGCAAGCAAGCAAGCAACAACAACAACAACAAAAAAAAACAATACTCCTGAGAAATGTAAAAAAAAAAAATGTGAGAAAGTTGAGGGGGAAGGTAGCAGAGAAATGAGGAGTAGAAGTTTTGCAAACCAAACCAAACCAAACCAAACCAAACCAAACCAAACCAAACCAAACCAAACCAAACCAAACCAAACCAAACCAAACCAAACCAAATGAAACCAAACCAAATCAAATGAAACCAGGAATAGATCTTTGCAAAGAAAAATGAGGAAAGGAGCTCATGTGACAATCTTTCAGGTACTTAAAACCAGAAGTAGAGATGTTTACCTGGCAATCATGTTTATGACCAGAGACAGAACTTACATCCAATCTGCACTAAATAGATCATTCTAAGGTGAAGATAATCTGGGCATTCTGAACACCTGATAGGCCAATTCAACTACTTCTCATACATTTATTAGGTCAATTACATAGATGAAAGTTATTTTTCTTTAATCATTTATTTGGTTGACCAGTCCCACAACTCTCTGGTAGACAGTCAAAAGGATGACAACATCACTTTGTGGCTTGTCAGGTAGTGATCAACTCCTGGATCTAAAGACAAGGTGACTCCGGATGCTGCCTTAGCTTCCATTATTGAAGGAGCTCAACCATTTCCCACACGAGCTCCTTCCTACTGAATGCTGCTCATTTGGTTTTGTTTATTTTTGGTTTGTTTGTCTTTTGTCTCTTGTATTTGTAAACTATGGCCAGAGGACAATATTATTCACAACAGCAGCAGAGTTCAGGGTTCCTATATGTGCAGTGGAATCTGAGCTGATAGAAGGAATGTCAAGGAATGAGAAAGATCCACTCTCATGGAGCTTTGGATCTTCCTTTGTCTTAGGAGACTTGGCAGGGGAGTCTGTTGTCAAGGGGGAGGCGGTCCAGGTCATTTGGAACACTGACTGCTGGTCGTGTTCTCCAGGCCCTTGGTGCAGAAGTCAGGATAAAGCTATGGCAGGGTCCAGTGCAAACTAGATACTTTTCCAAGAGAGCTAAAACACCAGTGCTCTTTAGCTCCTGAAAGGAGTTTTTTCAGGAAATAAAGTTTTTCAGACACTAGAGTGACCATACTCTGACATTCTCAGATGCATAGCCGAAGTGTTTCTGAGAACAGTAAGAAAAGGTTGTCAAGATATTCCAAGTGCCCTTGTGTTTTATACATGAAAAGTCTTCTTGTTTCTAGTGTTCTGCCTTAAATACAGGCCTTAGTCTTATCTGTTATTACTGACCTGATTTAACTTAAGGTATTATCTAACTTAACAGGTATTTTATACATTTTGCTGCATTAATTATATTAACAATTTTGTTAAGAATACTATTCTAGACAATACTATAGTAATAAAATGTATTTATACAACTTTTTTCTATAGAACTTAACAGTTATTATATTTTCTTTAATGTATATAGCTCTAAGACTTATGAAAATGTATATACCTGCCATTTATTTATCTCCACCAATCATTACCTTACAGTACAGCTTCTTCGTGTACTGAAAATATTTGACTTGAGGCTGTGAAATGACTCAGCAGGTGCCTGCCCTCAGGCCTGGCAACCTGAGTGCCGACCCTGGGACCCCTGTGGTGAAAGGAGAGGACCCGCCCCTGAAAGTTGTCCTCGGGCCTCTATGTATGTTCTGTGGTGTGTGGAGCAGCCCTACTCCACACATTCTCTCAGACCTTTATGTCTGTATGTACGCACATTTGCATTCCAAAGGAGTCACATGAGAGCTAGCACACCATTTTAAATCTCCTAGATGCTAATATATGTACACTTCTTACACTTAAGCCCCCGGTCCCTGAGAGAAGACCCTTAGACAGATTATCAATGGTATTTTGTCTTAGGCATCACAAGGTAGCTGGACATCATGTGACAAGGGTTTTAAATGGCTTCTGTAGTCTCTGAAGTGGGCACTGCCTCTGTGAAGGTCATCACCATCATCTGTACAGAGGCAGAAATGCAGACAGAACAGCATGCGTGAGCAGACAGCAGGCCATTCTCTTCAGTGAGACTGTGACATATCCAGTCTCTAGTTTCCTTTATCAAAAAGCCCTAGAACCAAAACCTAATACTGAAAGCATTGAGCTTGTGACTCATACAACAAAACGAAAAGGTCTCTTTTATCCCCATTGTGGTTGTCACTACTGACCATGGATTTTTTTTTTTTTTATTATTATATCTTGAACTCAGATTGACAGGTTTGAAGGCAGGCACCTGCTGAGTCATCTTAGAAGCTCAAGTCAAATATTTTCAGTATGCAAAGAAACTATACTCTAAAGTATGATTGGTCAAGATAAGTAAGTAGTAGGTATACAGATTATATTCCTAAGCCTTGAGGCTATGTGTATTAAGAAAAAATATACTTTCTATTAAAAAGTTTTAAAATAACATTTAATAATTGCATTATCTTCCCTTCCCTTTCCTCTCTCTAGCTGTCTATTTTTCTCTTGCTCTTTTTCAAATTCATGGCTTCTTTTAAATTATTTTATCTACATGTGCACACACACACACATGCACATTTCTAAATACATAAATATAGTTTGCCCAGTCTATTATTTAGCTTATTCACTGAAGGCATGTGACAAGAAAATTGTATTTAAGAACAGTGCCGATTGCTCTGAAATTACATATTAGTTTGAGGGCAGTGGCTTAGTTAGGGTTTTACTTGTGTGAACAGACACCAGGCAGCCCTTAAAAGTAACAACATTTAATTGGGGCTGGCTTACAGGACCAGAGGTTTAGCCCATTATCATGGCGGGAGCATGGCAGCATCCAGGCGGATGTGGGGCTGGAGGAGCTGAGAGTTCTACATCTTCATCCAAAGGCAGCCAGAAGATTAGCTTTCTGGAAGCTACGAGGAAGGTCTCCAAGCCCACCTGCACAGTGACACACTTCCTCTAACAAGGCCACACCCATTCCAACAAGGCCACGTTCCCTAATAGTGCCACTCCCTATGGGCCAATCATATTCAAGCCACTATGGCAAGTGTTTTATGTTTTGTTTTGTTTTCTTTTGTTTAGGTAGTTATGAAAGTGTTTTAGGGCCATTAAAATACAAATTAATTTAAGAAACAAATACATTTAAAATACAAATACATTTAAGAAATAAAATAGGCTCTGTTTAAGTGTTTATTAAATGATATTTGTTCTTTTCTTCTCTCTCAATAGAACAGTTTTGTGAGTTCCCACAGGCACATTTTGGTAAAGGTCATGTAGTTAATACAGTCCAAAAAATGTGTTAGCAAATCAACAATGCTGTTAGTAAAACTCTTAGAAGGACACTGTAACCCCCAGTGATACTTTTGACCACTATATATGTGCAGGAATGTGGGTCACTTTATGTTTCTAAGACTGCAGAGATGGCTTATTAAGTCAAGAAATCATGTTTTTCCAGAAGTCCCAAGTTTAATTTCTAGTACCCATGTCAGTCACCTGTAACTCCAGCTCCAGGCAATATCTTACTCTACTGTAGACTGTGAAGGCAAGCAAATACACACACACACACACACACACACACACACACACACACACACGTGCGCGCATGTAACTAAAAATAATAAAAACAAAGAACATTGGCTAAATCACAAATGAATGAAGAAAATAATTATAGTAGATGATACATACAAAACTATCTTATTCAAAGTTAATTACATAAATTAATTAACATTTTAAGTATCATGCTCAGATATCTCTAATAAAATACTGTTTTTAAGTTTATTTGCACATTTATTTACTTATTTATAAGTGTGTGTGCGAGCCGGGCGTGGTGGCGCACGCCTGTAATCCCAGCACTTGGGAGGCAGAGGCAGGCGGATTTCTGAGTTTGAGGCCAGCCTGGTCTACAGAGTGAGTTCCAGGACAGCCAGGACCACACAGAGAAACCCTGTCTCCAAAAAACCAAAAACCAACCAACCAAACAAACAAACAAACAAAAAAATAAGTGTGTGTGCACTAATGTGCAAAAGCACGCATGTGGAGGTCAGAGGACAATTTATGGAAGTCAGTTCTCTCCTTCCACCATGTGGGTCCCAGGGATTGAACACAGATCACCAGGCTTGGGGGCAAGCATCTTTACCTGCTGAACCATCTTACCAGTTCCTAATAAAATCTTGTTAATCTCAGTAAATAACTGGACCATTTTGCTATTGGTAATTGATTATTTAAATTCAAAACAAAGCTTTCATATTAATGTTCTATAAAAAAGCCTAAACTTCCAATGTATTTACCTGTTAGAATTAAAATGCAAAAACATTTTTTAAGATTTCAATTTATAAAGTACAAGATTAAAATGTCTCAACAATTTGCTTGTGGAGGCAGGTTTGTAGAAATATTTGACTTCATATTTACTAGATTCTAAATCTAGCTAAGGCACACTAACCATCAAACAATATTCTTATTTGTAAACTTATGATGTTATTCCAATTTATATGAAAAAATTCAATATCATGTATAAATGTAAAAACCATAAACATCCATTCAAAGTGGCAGCGAGTGTTGGTACAAGTCACTTCAGTATAATAGCATGACCTTTCTGTTGCTGTGACAAAACACCATGAGCAAAGGGATTTTTTTAAATTAAATTTCTTTTATTGAAAAGGGAAGTAAAAACACTTTATGATAAAATTAAAGATTTACATGGAAAATATTTCAGATAAACATGTTAAAATTGACAATTTTCATGGAAAATTAAAGAGTAAACGGGTAGACATGTAAAACATTGCTAAATTAATTGAAATATGGAATAGAAACATTTTATGATAGAATTGAAGATTTACGTGGAAAATATTTCTGATAAAATTGTAGAAAAATGTAGAAAAACATATTAGAATTGAAGATTACCATGGAAATTTTTATATAGATGTAATAATGGTAGGCATATAAGTATTCCTAAATTGATTGAAAGTGGAATCATAAGCATTTTCTGATAAACTTGAAGATTTACATGGAAAATATTTCTGATAAAATTGAAGAAATATATAGAAAAACATGTTAAAATTAAAGATTATCATGGAAATTATACAGATAAAATGATAGGCATAAAGATAATTCCAAGTTGATTGAAGGTGGAATTATAAACATTTTCAGATAAAATTGAAGATTTACATGGAAAATATTTCTGGTAAAATTCAAGAAATATATAGACAGACACATTAAAATTGACTATTTCAAGGAAAATTTTACATATAATGTGATAGATATAAAAACTCTTTCTAAATTAATTGAAGGTGGAATTAGGAACATTTGTGATAAAATCAAAGATTTACATTGAAAATATTTCTGATAAAATAAATGAAATATATAGAAAGACATATTAAAATTGAAGATTATCATGAAAAATAAAATGGTAGACATAAAAACATTACTAAATTAAAAGGGGAATTACAATCATTTTCTGATAAAATTGAAGATTTATATGAGAAATATTTCATTAGTCTATGTCTTTCTATTGGGGAGTTGAGTCCATTGTTTTTAAGAGATATTAAGGAATAGTGATTGTTGCTTCCTGTTATTGATGTTATTTTTATGTTTGTGTGGGTATCTTCTATTGGATTTGTTGGAAGAAGATTACTTTCTTGCTTTTTTCTAGGGTATAGTTTCCCTCCTTGTGTTGGCATTTTCCATCTATTATCCTTTGTAGGGCTGGATTTCTGTGAAGATATTGTGTAAATTTGGTTTTATCATGGAATATCTTGGTTTCTCCATCTATGATGATTGAGAGTTTTGCTGGGTATAGTAGTCTGGGCTGGCATTTGTGTTCTCTTAGGCTCTGTATGGGGTCTTCCCAGGATCTTCTAGCTTTCTTCATCTCTGGTGAGAAGTCTGGTGTGATTCTGATAGGTCTGCCTTTATAAGTTACTTGCCCTTTTCCCCTTACTGCTTTTAATATTCTTTCTTTGTTTAGTGAATTTGGTGTTTTATTATTATGTGCTGGGAGGACTTTCTTTTCTGGTCCAGTCTGTTTGGAGTTCTGTAGGCTTCTTGTATGTTCATGGGCATCTCTTTCTCTAGGTTAGGGAAGTTTTCTTCTACATTTTTGTTGAAGATACTGGGCCTTTAAGATATAAATCCTTGCTTTCTCCTCTATACCCATAATCCTTAGGTTTGGTCTTCTCATTGTCTCCTGGAGTTCTTGTATGTTTTGGGTTACCAACTTTATGCATTTTGCATTTTCTTTGACTGTTGAGTCAATGTTTTCTATGGTATCTTCAGGACCTGAGGTATCATGCCCAGTTTTCTGAGGAACCACCAGACTGATTTCCAGAGTGGTTGTACCAGATTGCAATCCCACCAGCAGTGGAGGAATGTTCCTCTTTCTTCACATCCTCACCAGCATCTATTTTCTCCTGAGTTTTTGATCTTCGCCATTCTGACTGGTGTGAGGTGAAATCTCAGGGTTGTTATCATTTGCATTTCCCAGATGACTAAGGATGTTGAACATTTCTTTAGTTGTTTCTCAGCCATTGATTATTCCTCAAGTGAAATTTTTTTGTTTAGCTCTGTACCCCATTTTTTAATAAGGTTATTTGGCTCTCTGGAGTCTAAGTTCTTGAGTTCTTTGAATATATAGGATATTAGCCATCTGTTCAATGTTGGGTTGGCAAAGATCTTTTCCCAATTTGTTGGTTGCCATTTTGTCCTATTGACAGGGTCCTTTGCCTTAGGAAACTTCGCTATTTTATGATGTCCCATTTGTCAGTTCTTGATCTTAGAGCATAAGGTATTAGTGTTCTGTTCTGGAAAATTTCCCCTGTGCCCATGTGCTCAAGGTTCTTCCCCAGTTTCTTTTCTATTAGTTTCAGTGTGTCTGTTTTTATTTATTTCTTTATTGAAAAGGGAAGTAAAGGAAAATAAAATACTTTATGATAAAATTAAAGATTTATATGGAAAATATTTCAGATAAACATGTTAAAATTGACAATTGCCTTGGAAAATTAAGGAGTAAAGTGGTAGACACAGTGTGTCTGGTTTTATGTGGAGATCCTTGATACACTTTGACTTGAGCTTAATACAAGGAAATAAGAATGGATAGATTTGCATTCTTCTGCATGCTACCTGCCAGTTGGACCAGCACCATTTGTTGAAAAGGCTATGTTTTTTTTCCACTGGATGGTTTTAGCTCCTTTGTCAAAGATCAAGTGACCATAGGTGTGGGTTCATTTCTGGGTCTTCAATTCTATTCCATTGATCTTCCTGCCTGTCTCTGTACCAATACCATGAAGTCTTTAACACTATTGCTCTGTAGTACTGCTTAAGGTCCGGGATGCTGATTCCCCCAGAAGTCCTTTTACTGTTGAGGATAGTTTTTGCTCTCCTGGGTTTTTTGATATTCTAGATGAATTTGAGAATTGCTCTTTCTAACTCTTAAGAATTGAGTTGGGATTTTGATGAGGATTGCATTGAATCTGTACATTGCTTTTGGCAAGATGGCCATTTTTACTATATTAATCCTACCAATCCCTGAGAATGGAACTTCTTTCCATCTTCTGAAGTCTTCTTTGATTTGTTTCTTCAGAGACTTGAGGTTCCTGTCAGATTTTTCACTTGTTTGGTTAGAGTCTCATGAAGATACTTTATATTGTTTGTGGCTATTGTGAAGAATGTCATTTCCCTAATTTCTTTCTCAGTCTGTTTATACTTTGAGTATAGGAAGGCTACTGATTTGTTTGAGTTAATTTTATATCCACCTACTTTGCTGAAGTTGTTTATCAGCTGTAGTTCTCTGGTGGAGTTTTTTGTTTTTTGTTTTTTTGTTTTTTGTTTTTTTTTTTGTTTTTTGTTTTTTTGTTTGTTTTTTTGGGGGTCGCTTAAGTATACTAACATATCATCTGCAAATAGTGATAATTTGACTTCTTCCTTTCCAACTTGTATCCCTTTGGCCTCCTTTTGTTGTCTAATTGCTCTCACTAGAACTTCAAGTACTATATTGAATAAATATGGAGAGAGAGGGCAGCCTTGTCTAGTACCTGATTTTAGTGGGATTGCTTCAAGTTTCTCTCACTTAGTTTGATGTTGGCTACTGGTTTGCTGTGTATTGCTTTTACAATGTTCAGGTATGCTGTTAAGCTGCTTTTGTATGCTATCTCCAGCTTCTCTTTGGACTCAAAGCTCAAAGTTTAATAGGATCAGATAGACCGTCTAAAGGGTCCCATAACTCCTAAAGAAATAGAAGTGGTCATTGACAGTCTCCCAACCAAAAAAAGCACAGGACCAGATGGTTTTAAAGCAGAATTTTATCAGACATTCAAAGAAGACCTAACACCAATACTCTTCAAACTATTCCACAAAATAGAAACAGAAGGAATACTATCCAACTTGTTCTATGAAGCCACAATAGCACTCAAAGCTATGAGTTTTCCTCTTAGCACTGCTTTCATTGTGTCCCATATTTTGTGTATGTTGTGCCTTCATTTTCATTAAATTCTAAAAAGGTTTTGATGTCTTTCCTTATTTCTCCCTTGTCCAAGGTATCATTGAGTAGAGCATTGTTCAGCTTCCATGTGTATGTGGGCTTTCTGTTGTTTTGTTGCTATTGAAGACCACCCTTACTCCATAGTGATCTGATAGGAGGCATGGGATTAGTTTGATCTTATATCTGTTGAGGTCTGTTTTGTGACCAATTATATGATCAATTTTGAAGAAGGTACCATGAGGTGCTAAGAAGAAGGTATATTCTTTTGATTTAGGATGAAATGTTCTATAGTTATCTATTAAATCCATTTGATCCAAAACTTTCATTAGTTTCACTGGGTCTCTATTTAGTTTGTGTTTCCCTGATCTGCACAATGAGGAAAGTGGGGTGTTGAAGTCATCCATAATCATTGTGTGAGGTACAATGTGTGCTTTAAACTTTGGTAAAGTTTCTTTTATGAATGAGTGTGCCCTTGTATTTGGAGCATAGATGTTGAGAATTGAGAGTTCTTGGTAGATTTTTTTCCTTTGATGTATATAAAGTGTCTATCCGTGTCTTTTTTGATGAGTTTTGGTTGAAAGTCTATTTTATTGGATATTGGAATGGCTACTCCTGCTTGTTTGCTTGGAAAATTATTTTCCAGCCTTCTACTCTGAGGTAGTGTTTGTCTTTGACACCGAGATGTGTTTTCTGTATGCAGCAAAATGTTGGGTCTTGTTTATCTATCCAGTCTCTTAGTCTATGTCTTTTCATTGGGGTATTGAGTCCATTGATATTAAGAGATATTAAGGAATAGTGATTGTTGCTTCCTGTTATTTTTTGATGCAATTTTTATGTTTGTGTGGCTATCTTCTTTTGGGTTTTTTTGAAAGAAGATTAATGTCTTGCTTTTTCTAGTGTGTTGTTTCACTCCTCTTGTTGGTGTTGTCCATGCATTATCCTTTGAAAAGTTAGATTTGTGGAAAGATACTGTGGAAATTTGTTTTTGTTATGGAATACCTTGGTTTTTCCATCTATAGTAATTGAGAGATTTGCTGGTTATATCATTCTGGGTTGGCATTTGTGTTCCCTTAGGGTCTGTATGACATCTGCCAAGGCTCTTCTGTCTTTTATGGTCAAATCTATTTGGAGTTCAGTATGTTCATGGGCATCTCTTTCTTTAGCTTAGGGAAGATTTCTTCTATAATTTTGTTGAAGACATTTACTGGCCCTTTAAGTTGGAAATCTAGGTTTGGTCTTCTAATTTTGTCCTGGATTTCCTGGATGTTTTGGGTTAGGAGCATTTTGTATTTTTCATTCTCTTTGACTGTTGTGTCAATGATTTCTATTGTATCTTTTGCATGTGGAATTCTCTCTTATATCTCTTGTATTCTGTTGTTGAAGCTTGGATCCATGATTTCTGACTTCTTTCCTAGGTTTTCTATGTCCCGAGTTGTTTTCCTTTGTGATTTCTTTATTGGTTCTACCTCCATCTTTAGATCCTGGATGGCTTTGTTCAATTCCTACACCTGTTTTGTTATGTTTTCTCTTAGTTCTTCAAGGGCTTCTCCCTATTTACTTGTTTTTTTTCCCTGTATTTCTTTAAGGGAGTTATTTATGTCCTTCTTGAAGCCTTCCATCAGTATCATGAGCTTTGATTTTAAATCCAGATCTTGCTTTTCTGGTGTGTTGGGGTATCCAGGACTTGGTCTTGTGGGAGAATTGGGTTCAGATGGTGCCATATTGCCTTGATTTCTGTTAGTAATGGTCCTATGTTTGCCTTTTGCCATCTGGTTGTCTCTGGTGTTAGTTGGTCCTGCTATCACTGGCTGGTGCTTGTCCCTCCTGTGTGCCTGCAAGCCTGTCTCAGCACCCCTGGGTAACCAGCTTTCCCCTGGCACAGAGTACTGTGGGGATTCCCAGTTCCTGGGTGCAGGTGTGTCCCTGGCACACCTACTCCTATGTGATTTTACACTCGGTTGTTTGTGTTTCTGTCTGCAACAGCCTGCTCAGTCTCAGGAGAGAAGATGGTGGCCTCATCTTTAATCACAGGACTCAATGCAGAGCAGATATCCCCTGGCAGGGTAGGTACACAGATGGCTGTGGCACTGCCCACCTCCTGGGTGCAGTTGGAGCCCTGGCGACTGTGTCCCAAGTGATCTTCTACTCAGGTGATCCTTGTGTACCTGTCTGTACCTGTCTACTCAGCCACAGGAGCAAGAATTGCGGCACCTCCATGTTATATATTCTTAAAGCCTGTGTCCAGTATCATCTTTCCTCCAGCGACACTGCACATCCTCATATGCGCCCCCCCACCAATGTCATCAGCTGGGGATCATCAGGCTTGTTGACAAGCACCTTGTATAAATGTTCGAATACACGAACCAATGGAGCAATTCTCATTCAAATCACGGCCATGTTCCCCCAGAGTTGTAGAGATGTTGTTCACAGTCATTTCAGATAAAAATCCATAAATTAGCATATTAAACCTAAATTTGAATAGTCTCAACAGACACCTTTATTATGCATACCTACATAGCCCTGTATTAAGAGTTTATGTGGCAATTTATGGAAGCCAAGCTGACAAAAGCCTTCATCACCACTTGTTCTCGGCCCCCGCCATGTGCAGCCTCTTTCCCAGTAGGCCTGTTTGTACAGTTTCTTATACTGCACTTTTTTATGTGCCACTTTTTTCTACATTTTTTTAAAAAATTTATTTTACACCCAGAATAAAACTGGGACAGACTACTCCTTTCATTTTGTTATTTTTTTTAAAGACAAGAATAGGATTCTAATCAAAAGAGATTTGATTTTTTTTTCTTCCTAGGACACCATAATGGAAAGATAGTTCTCATTTGAACCTAGTCTGGTATAAGAGCTGCCTTGTTCAGATCATGGCATTGTTCTGTTGGGGTAGAAGCAGGAAGTTCTGAATTCAGTCTTCTTTTAATTCACAAGTTTTACATTTTCTACTTTCTCTGTCTTTATTACATATTCATCGCACACACTTATTTTTGCTCTTCATATTCAGTAAGATGCATGACTTTAGATAGTCATATGAGGTCAGTTTTCAATTATATTTCCAAACATTTGAGAAGGTGTAGCAATTTATTACTTAATTGAAAGAAAGTATGGAGTGTTGGAGAGAGGAAGAGGGAGACAACACAAAAGATGTGGCTGGGTGACCTTGTGATGCTTCTTTTAGGTGGAGAAGTCAGTATTCTTTTTTCAATATATCCACACAGGTTATTAATTATACAGGTATGTTTATTGGCTACATCAGACCATGAAATAGTATGGGATAACAGAAAGAGAAACCCTTCCCCAAGCTCATAAGATGAAGAATTTTGGGTGGCCAGTGTGAGAAGCTAACATTTTCAATTTATAGTTTTTGGGTTGCCTCAGAAGGATTTTCATCCTTTTCAGCAAACTCATCTCACCCTTACTCTACAAGCCTGGTTCAGAGCCATTTTGATAATAGTTCTTTGGAGACATAAGTGGTAGAGTACTGAATTTATCCTTTTGAGTATATATAATTTGATGGATTTTAGTGTAGTTGCCAAATTATGCAACTAGCATCTCTTTAGTGTTAGAACATTTAACCAACACAAAAGTCCTGAATTCATTCATGGTCTCACTTTCTTCTTTCATATTAATGGAGTCTTTTGTAATTGGCTTCGTTGGGTGGTGTAGCATGTTCGAGGCTCTCACTCAGTATTATCACTGTCAGTTTTATTTTCAGTTAGTATTCTACTACTCGATATACCACACACTACGTATCTCGTCACCTGGTGGTGGGTAGTTAGTCTGCTAGCATAATGTGGTTTCCTGCTCGGTTTGGATTTGCAAGCACTGATTGTTGATAGTATTGAGCATTTTGCATATGATCATTGAATGTCTGTATCTTCAACAGTATTCAAATAGTCTGCTAGGTTTTAAGCTATGCCTTATTTCCTCTTATCATCGAGTTGCAAGGATTGGTTATATTAATGGGGTCTGGGGAGATGGTTCAGTAGGAAAAAATATGTTTTTGACCCAAGAATGAGGATCTGAGTCTGGATCCACAGCACTCACATAAAAAAAAAAAAAGCATGGTGGCACATCCATGTAAGCCCAGTACCCGGAAGCAGAAACTGGTGGATACCTGGAGCTTGCTGGCCAGCTAGCTGTGCTGAATTGGTGAACTCCAGGTGCAAGAAGAGACCCTGTCTTAAAATTTAAGATGGGTATATCCTATCCATATAAGGTACTGAGAATGAGTGTTGACTGAATGATCAACCCAAAACAAGGCCTTTATATCAGTCCTCTCTAAGACTCTGTCACTACTGCAGAAGAAGGGGCAAAAGGAACAGAAGAGCAAGGGCATGGCGAGAAAGGCAAGACCCAACCCTTGAAACCATGAACTCACAGAAACATGGAAGCCTGCACAGCATCTGCATGAGACTGGGCCTATTAACAACCAGGCATGAATGGAGGAAGGGCTCAGGGACCCCTCCCCTTAAATGCTAAACTCAGTCAAGAAGAGGGGGAGTTGTTGCCTTTAGTTGTGTACCTACTAGTAACACCACCAGGTTCCAATGTTTAGTTCCAATCACAACAAAATTAAGTCATGAATGTAAAAGAAACATTGGCTATAGTACACACACACACACACACTCACACACTACACACTGACATGGGTACATATTTCTGAATATGCATACATATGTACAAGTACATATTTATATGTTATATATTTCATGTAAATCTCTTCTTTCTTTTTAAAAAAGATTTATTTATTTTATGTGTGTGAGCACATGTTGCCCTCTTCAGACACACTAGAAGAGGGCATTGGATCCCATTACAAATGGTGAGAGCCATGTGGTTGCTGTGAATTGAACTCAGGACCTCTGGAAGAGCAGTCAGTTCTCCCAAGTGCTGGGCTATCTCTCTAGCCCTCATGTAAATATTTTCAAATATTAGAAATTTAAAATGGTTACTTAGTAATATAAAAAGAAGAGACTTTGTGTTGGGTTGGGAAGAGAGATAAGAGAAATTATATAAAAAGAATTGAAGGAAAATAAGAGAAGGCAGGAGGAATATAAAGGAAGGCTGAGTAACCAGAATGCATTCTATACATATTGATATGTATGAAGTGAAATAAGGAATAAAGCAGGATGGTCTCTGGACTTCATATAAATGTGTACATAAAAACAAACATACATTGTACACACAAGAGAAAGAAAGAAACAGAGAGAAGAGGGAGACGTGGAGAGAAACAGGGAGACACACAGAAAGAGAGAGACAGACAGAGGCAGAGAGACAAAGACAGAGAGTAAGAGAAGAAACAGAGACAGAAAGTGAGAGAAGAGAGAGAGAGGGAGAGAGGGGGGAGAGAGACAGAGAGAGACTCTCATGCTGTGCAGTGTCCATTCTTGTTCTAGTTTAAAGCACAACAGTTTGCATTTTGGTGAAGTTGAGCTTCTGGAGCTGGCCATTGTCACTTGAGTGTGACTTGATAATAACTGAGAGGCCACTTCTGGACCTGAGTTCATAAAGATGTCCTCCTGACTTCTGTGTGTCTAACAGCTGTGGGTCCAATATTTTTATTTACAAACAATTTCTAATGCTTAGCATGTGTTTTGAGGCCAAAATCTTTATTTTATGCATGCATATTGGCTTGACACAGCCATATTTGTTAAGATTGTAATTTTTCTCATTGAGTTGTCTTGGCTATCTTTCCAAAAATGAACAGAATATAAAATTAAAGGTTCTTCTGAATTTTGGTTTCTGTTACATTAATATACAGTAGTAAGCTTTTTATGACAATAATCCCCTTGGTTATCAAAATTGTATATTATTTTTTGAAATTAATTCAGTATATAAATTTTTCAAAATTGTTTTGGATATTTGCAATCACACACACACACACACACACACACACACACACACACTTTTTTGCTATCTTGTTTTCCAGAGCTCTTGTAATGCCTGTTTTGGTCTCATAAAATCAAGTTTGTTTTGGAGAATTCTCTACATTGGAATATATTATTTTCTTAGTCTGATTTTGTTATTTTATTTGATTTTAATATTATATTCTTATTCATTCACCTATGTGATTTTATTTTAAAATCCTTAGTTTTCTCTCTTTGGAATATGTTGTCTATGTATGTTTTGTTTTATTTCAAGTCCTGGGAAGTTAAAAATAATTAGTGTTGTAAGTATGCAACTATAGGTAGATTTTGGCATTGGTGACTCTATTTGAACTTTCTCAATCGCTCCTGAGCACAGTGGCCAGCTGATAGTCACCTTTCGCTGCAGTACGATTGATAGGCACACTGAAAAACTTGTGCCTCTTTTCCAAAGGAGATAGTTGGAGCCCAGAACCATTTCCTTCAAATACTGATCTATGGAAACTGAGATAATACATCTTCTAAGACTGTAAATGCCAGTGCTTTTAGACTGTCATTTCAGGTCCCCTTATTATGACTTCATACCTTACAAGTATTTGCTCCAAAAATGTTTGTGCAACTAGAAACCTTACATGGGGTTGGGGGGGAGTCTTTTGATTTCATCATTACTAGAATAAAAGCTCTCTCCAAGTGATGACTCCCTGGACCATTTGGGCAATTTATTACTAAGATTGGCAGTGTCTTCTTCTTTATTATTCTCCGTGATTGAGTGCTTCTTTTTATATTAAGAAAACCATCTTTGTTAACATGTTCCAGTGTTCTTTGTGCTTCATTTTGTTGATTGTGTTTTAATGTACATTGCTCTGGTGGTTGAATAAGGATGGCTACCATAGGTATATGTATTTGGAATCTTAGTCACCAGGGAGTGGCTCAGTTTGAAAAGACTAGGAGGTGTGGCCTTGACAGAGGAAGGGTGTCACTGGGGTCAGGCTTTGGGGTTTCAAAAGTACGTGCCAAACCCAGCTCTGCTTGCAGTTCAGGACCAGCTACTTCTTCAGCACCATGGCTGCCAGACCTGGTCTCATGGTCCCCACCATGATGGTAATGGACGACGCCTCTGAAAATGTAAGCAAGCCCCCAATCAATTGCTTTCTCTTGTAAGAGTTGCCTCAGCCGTGGGGTCTCTTCACAACAATAGAACAGTGACTAAGACAATTGCAATATACCAAGTAAGTTGGAGACTATTTTTTTTTGAGACAGGGTTTCTCTGTATAGTCCTGGCTGTCCTAGAACTCACTCTGTACATCAGGCTGGCCTCAAACTCAGAAATCCACCTGCCGCTGCCTCCCAAGTGCTGGGATTAAAGGCATGCGCCACCACTGCCTGGCTGAGACTATTTTTTCCTCATTTGGCTATTGCTCTTTAAAAAACATTTCATTTTTTAAAATTGTGGTGTGTGTGTGTGTGTGTGTGTGTGTGTGTGTGTGTGTATGAGTGCATGAATGCATGTATCCATAGAAGCCAGAAGAGAGTGTTTGGTCCCTTAGAGCTGGAGGTCCAGGAGGTATGGGTGCTGGGAACTAAATAGGGTCCTCTGGAATAGTAGAAATTGTTCTTACTGAGACATCTCTAGCCCCTCATCAGGATTATCTTATTATTATACTTATGATTAAAGTATAAAAGGACCCACTCCTTTTAGAAAAAGCATAATCTTTGATGTTAAATTGTCACCATCTATCGGGAAACTGCATCACCAATTCTTCCCATACAAATGTTAGATGTTACAGAAACACAGCCTCTTTTCCAATTATTGCAAATAAGTTTTGTGGCTCCTTTCTAATCGAAATAAGGCCAACTCTTTGTATGTCAAGAAGATAGAGATTGCAAGTTAAATAGCATACTGCCTAGCTGGGCATCTGGCACTGAGAGAGGTGGGAATGGGAGAAAGGGAGAAAGAGAAGCAGAGGGAGAGGGAAAAAAAAAGAGAGGGAGAGAGGGAGACAGACAGACAGACAGATAAATGGCTTTTTTCTAATGTCTCCAAACATTAGTGATAACAGCTTTAGTACGCAGAGATAGACTGACCAGAGAGCCAGTGTATTGGAGGCATTCTGCCAAACACAGCAGCACATGTTTGCATTTACCCTCTGATTTGGTTCTATCTGATTTTCTCTGATGCATTTTCTACCATACTATAAGTGGATTCAAATATTAATGTTCAGACTTAGAGAGGTCCTGCTTTAGCATGATGCCCTTAAATATGACAAGTATTAGAATCCAGTCGTTGTTCCACCCATGAGGTTGGATGTTACAGCAGGTCTTCAGTGTACTCTAAAATCCCAACGATGTAGACTCTAATGCCACTGAAGGAATGGTCTTGCCAGAGAGAGTCAGGTAAGGCAGGCAGAAAGAGAAAGCGTCCTTCTTCCCTGTCCATTATACAGGTTTCCAGCTGAAGGGGTGGGCCAAATTAAAGGTGGATCTTTCTACCTCAAAAGATCTGCATTACATATGGACTTTTCCATCTTAAAAAAAATAAAACAAAACTGGATTTAAAGTGGGTCATCTTATTTCAAAAGATCCAGATTAAAAGTGGGTCTTCCCACTTCAAAACAGGGTTGCTGCTGTAACAGACATGACCATGTTGCTTTGGAGGTGGGTATTATGAAAGATTTTGCAACTTTTGCTTGGAAAAGCCATTGAATTCTGTGGGAACTTGGAAGATTAGAACGTTGAAAAATGCAGCCAATAGAGGTCTTGTTTGTGACATTTCAGAGCGAAGCACATACTCTATTGGGCTGTGTATGTGGTCTCTTGAGCTAACTGAAAACAAGTGAAATATTTGTTCTATTGGGACAGTTGTACTGGCTTTACAGAAATGAGAGATGTAAGATTAAGGGAGTCAATGGAGAGTGGCTGAGATCCGGCCCTGTTTGGTTGGGTTAGAGTCCCTGAAAATAGGCCAGAACAGGCAATGGTGAAGGTACAGCCTTACTTACAGTGGAGATATCAGGATCATAGAATGAGTGCCAAGTACAGAAGTAGTTGTGGAGTGGAGCCAACCTGAGACTATGAGACAAGCCATGGTTGCTGTGAGAGCATCAGATCAGGAGGGAGTCCCAGATGTTGGACATTATGCTGTCTACCCTGTTGGATTTGAGTTTTGCTTTGATCTGAATGCAATTGCTCCCAGTATTTTATTTTTAACAACAAAAATCTTTATACCTATTTTGGGTTTTGTAGAATCTCACTATTAAGAGATTTGGGGTTTTGAAAGAGATATTGGACTTTTAAACTGATAACATTTTTGAACAATGTGGCATGTTAAAAGTTGTACAGTTACCCAAGACACAATTCACATAACAAATGAAGCTCAAGAAGAAGGAAGAACAAAGTATGGATACTCTGACCCTTCTTAGAAGGGGGAACAAACTGCCCACAGAAGGAGATACAGAGACAAAGTGTGGAGCAGAGTCTGAGGGAAAGACCATCCAGAGACTGTCCCTCCTAGGGATCCATCTCATATACCAGACACTATTGTGGATGCCCACAGGTGCTTGCTGACTGGAGCAGATATAGCTGTCACCTGGGAGGCCCTGCTAGTGCATGACAAATACAGAGGGGGCCACTCTCAGCCAGCCATTGAACGGAGCACAGGGTCCCCAATGGGGGATCTAGAGAAAGGACTCAAGGAGCTGAGGAGGTTTGCAGCGCCATAGGAGCCACCCAGTACTCCCAGAGCTCCCAGGGACAAAAACCATCAACCAAAGAGTACACATGGAGTTACCCATGGCTCTAGACACATAGGCAGCAGAGGATGGCCTTGTTGGACATCAAAGGGAGGAAAGACCCCTGGTTTGGGGAAGGCTCGATGCAGCAGTGTAGGGGAATATCAGGACAGGGAAGGGGAAGAGGGTTGTGGAACAGGGATAGGGGAGATAGGTTATTAGACTTTGGGGGAGGGACCAGGAAAAGGGGACAACATTTGAAATGTAAATGAAGAATATAAATAAATAAATAAATATGCCATATTTTATAACACACTATTAATATGATATCTTGAGGGCAAAGAAGGCTATGTATTAATACTAGTATGTTTGTTTGACAAGTGGTAAATTTGTGGTTGCTAATCTTGGTCGTCACCTTGACACACTTGGGAAGAGGGGATCTCAGTTGAGGAAGTGCTTCCATCAGATTAGCCTGTGGGAATGTTTGTGAGGCTTTTTCTTTGATTGTCAGTTGACATAGGATAACTCAGACCTCTGCAGGTGATGTTGCCCCTAGGTAGGGCCTGGGCTATGTAAGAAAGATACTTTGAACCTGAGCAAGAAGCCTGTAAGCAGGATTCTTCCATTAGTTTTTTGCTTCAAGATCCCACCTCAAGATTCTGCCTTGAAATCCCTCCATGATAGACTAGAATCTATAATATGAAAGCAGCTATATCATTCCCAAATTACATTAGGTCTTGGTATTCATCAAAGTAACAGAAAGCAAATTAGAACAAATACAATATTAAACAATGACTGAAACTAGCTCAGGATGAATAGTCACATAGGTGTGCATTTGCACCTTATATAGCTGCATCAGTATGCATTCATTCCCTCCAGCAAATCACTTAACCCTATACCATACCTTATAACCATACCAACCTTATCAAGTTACAATGTAAACTAAATGGTATTGTGTACACAAGGATGTTAGCTGTTTCTTGAAGGAGAACCTGGAAGCCAATTGCTATATCTACTGAATTACCATTACTATTGAGCACTGTGAAGATTGACCAAGAGCACGACATAAGTCTTTTATAGGGAAACTACCTAGGAAGAAGTAAGAAGTCACTCACTACTGTTATGATACTGTAACCATCACCCTTCTCCTTCTAGAGGTTAACTCAGTGGTTCCAAACTTCAAAATCAGAACTGGACAGATGATAACAAATGGGGGGAGAGTATTTAATACAAAATATTTCCTGGAAATGTTTCAGTGTGTACACTTACCAAATTCACTCTTCACTCATAATTGTCCCCAAATTTTTCTGCTTTAAAATTCAGATATACCCTGCCGCCATTTGCACCTGGGAGCCAGGCAGCTCCACAGCCTTCTGTGCATGGCCCGCCAAGAGAGAGTGACCTCTCCCAGCAGCACCTTTACTTCTGAGCACGGAGGTGGTGAGATCACCACCTTCCCTCTGGAAGGGAATAACTGGGAGCACATGGAGCATATGATCAGTGGAGCAGCTGGGACACAAGTCTTCAGACTGCCATTTGCATCAGGGAGCCAGGAAGCTCCACAGCCTTCTGTGCACAAGCCCTGCCAGAAGAGAGTTGGTCTCCCAGGATGGACACAGGCCTTCAGTCCCACAGGAGGGACAAGCTCCAGCTAGAGACAGCAAGACCAACCAGCACCAGAATAAACAGATGGTGAAAGGCAAGCACAAGAACTCTACCAATAGAATCCAAGGCTACTTGGCAACATCAGAACCCAGTTCTCCCACCAGAGCAAGTCCCAGATACCTCAACACACAGGAAAAGCAAGAGTTGGATTTAAAATCATATCTCATGATGCTCATAGAGGGCTTCAAGAAGGACTTAAATAACTCCCTTAAAGAAATACAGGAGAACATTGATCAACAGGTAAAAGTCCTTAAAGAGGAAACACAAAAATCCCTTAAAGAATTATGGAAAAATGCAATCAAGTGAAGGAACTGAACAAAACCATCCAGAATCTAAACGTGGAAAGAAATCACAAAGTGAGACATCTCTGGAGATAGAAAACCTTGGAAAGAATCCAGGGGTCAGAATACAAGAGATAAAAGAAAGAATCTCAGATGCTGAAGATACCATAGAAAACATTGACTCAGCAGTCAAAGAAAATGCAAAATGCAAAAAGTTTGTAACCCTAAACATCCAGGAAATCCAGGACATAATGAGAAGACCACAATGAGGATTATAGGTATAGAAGAGGGTGAAGATTTACAACTTAAAGAGCCAGTAAATATCTTCAACAAAATTATAGAAGAAAACTTCCCTAACCTAAAGAAAGAGATGCCCATGAACATACAAGAAGCCTTCAGAATTCGAAACAGACTGGACCAGAAAAGAAAGTCCTCCAGCACATAATAATCAAAACACCAAATGCACTAAACAAAGAAAGAATATTAAAAGCAGTAAGGAAAAAGGAGCAAGTACCTTATAAAGGAAGACCTATCAGAATTACACCAGACTTCTCACCAGAGACTATGAAAGCTAGAAGATCCTGGGAAGATCTCATACAGACCTTAAGAGAACACAAATGCCTACCCAGCAAAACTCTATCACCATAGATGGAGAAACCAAGATATTCCATAATAAAACCAAATTTATTGGCCGGGCGTTGGTGGCGCACGCCTTTAATCCCAGCACTTGGGAGGCAGAGACAGGCGGATTTCTGAGTTCGAGGCCAGCCTGGTCTTCAGAGTGAGCTCCAGGACAGCAAGGACTACACAGAGAAACCCTGTCTTGAAAAACCCGTCAAAAAATAAATAAATAAAACCAAATTTATATAATATCTTCACACAAATCCACCCCTACAAAGGATAATAGATGGAAAGTGCCAACACAAGGAGGGAAACTATACCCTAGAAAAAGCAAGAAAGTAATTTTCCAATAAACCCAAAAGAAGATAACCACACAAACATAAAAATAACATCAAAATTAACAAGAAGCAATGATCACTATTCTTTAATATCTCTTAACATCAATGGCCTCAATTCCCCAAAAAGACATAGACTAACAAAAATATTTTTATGTAAATCTTCAATTTTATTAGAAATATTTGTAATTCCTCTTTCAATTAATTCAGTAATGTTTTTTGTTTACCAGTTTATCTGCATTATTTTCATGATAATCTTCAATCTTAACAGGTTTTATGTATATGATTTTATCTATATGATTTCAATTTTAACATGTTTTTCTATATATTTCTTGAATTTTATCAGAAATATTTTCCATGTAAATCTTTAATTTTACCTGAAATGTTTATAACTCCACTTTCAATCAACTGAGAATTATTTTTATGCCTTTTATTTTATCTGTATAATTTTTCATAATAATCTTCAATTTTAACATATTTCTTCAATTTTATCACAATATTTTCACTGTAAATCTTTATCAGAAAAGTTTATAATTCCACTTTCAATCAACTTATTAATACTTTTATACCTACCATTATTATATCTATATAAAATTTTCCATTATAATCTTCAATTTTAACATGTTTTTCTATATTTTTCTACAATTTTACCAGAAATATTTTCCATGTAAATCTTCAATTCTATCATAAAATGTTTCTACTTCCTTTTCAATTAGTTTAGCAATGTTTTTTTAAAATTTTTATTTTCTATATTCTATGTTTACATTCCAAAGGCTTTCCCCTTTCCCAGTTGACCCCCACCATACGTCCCATAGTTCCTCTCCCCCCCCAACTATTCCCCAATCATTCCCCCCCACGGTTTCTTTACAAAACTGGATCCAATCTTTACAGGTCCAGGGTCCTCTCCTTTCTTTTTCTTGGGAATCATTTGACTTGCTAATTGTGCCTTGAGTATTTAGGGCTTCTGGGCTCATTAATATCCACTTATCAGTGATTGCATTTCATGTGTATTCTTTTGTGATTGGGTTAGCTCACTCAGGATGATATTTTCCAGGTCTAACCATTTACCTACAAATTGCATGAATTCATTATTTTTAATTGCTGAGTAGTATCCCATTGTATAAATATACCACATTTTCTGTATCCATTCCTCCTTTGAGGGATATTTGGGCTCCTTCCAATTTCTGGCTATTATAAACAAGGCTGCTATAAACATAGTGGAGCATGTGTCTTTATTGTATGCAGGGGAATCCTCTGGGTATATGCCCAGCAGTGGTATGCCAGGGTCCTCTGGAAGTGTCATGCCCAATTTTCTGAGGAACCGCCACACTGATTTCCAGAGTGGTTTTACCATTTTGCAATCCCACCAACAGTGGAGGAGTGTTCCTCTTTCTCCACATCCTCGCCAGCACTTGTTGTCTCTTGAGTTTTTAATCTTAGCCATTCTGACTGGTGTGAGGTGGAATCTCAGGGTTGTTTTGATTTGCATTTCCCTGATGACTAATGATGTTGAACATCTCTTAAGGTGTTTCTCGGCCATCCGAATTTCTTCTGGTGAAAATTCTTTGTTTAGCTCTGTACCCCATTTTTTGATAGGGTTATTTGGTTCTTTGGGGTCTAACTTCTTGAGTTCTTTGTATATATTGGATATTAGCCCTCTGTCGGATGTGGGGTTGGTGAAGATCTTTTCCCACTTTGTTGGTTGCCGTTTTGTCCTTCTAACAGTGTCCTTTGCCTTGCAGAAACTTTGTAATTTTATGAGGTCCCATTTGTCAATTCTTGATCTTAGTGCATAAGCTATTGGTGTTCTGTTCAGGAACCTTTCTCCTGTGCCCATGTCCTCCAGGGTCTTCCCAAGTTTCTTTTCTAATAGTTTCAGTGTGTCTGGTTTTATGTGGAGGTCCTTGATCCACTTGGAGTTGATCTTAGTGCAAAGAGATAAGAGTGGGTCAATTCACATTCTTCTGCATGTTGACCTCCAGTTGAACCAGCACCATTTGTTGAAAAGGCTATCTTTTTTCCACTGGATGGTTGTAGCTCCTTTATCAAAGATCAAGTGACCATAACTCTGTGGGTTCCTTTCTGGGTCTTCAATTCTATTCCATTGATCTACTTGCCTGTCGCTGTACCAATACCATGCAGTTTTTAGTACAATTGCTCTGTAGTACTGCTTGAGGTCAGGGATATTGATTCACCCAGAAGTCCTTTTATTGTTGAGAATAGTCTTAGCTATCCTGGGTTTTTGTTACTCTAGATGAATTTGAGAATTGTTCTTTCTAGATCTATGAAGAATTGAGTTGGGATTTTGATGGGGATTGCATTGAATTGGCAGATTGCTTTTGGCAAGATGGCCATTTTTACTACATTGATCCTGCCAATCCAAGAGCATGAAATATTTTTCCATCTTCTGAGGTCTTCTTCGATTTCTTTCTTCAAGGACTTGAAGTTCCTGTCATACAGATTTTTCACTTGTTTGATTAGAGTCACGCCAAGATACTTTATATTGTTTGTGGCTATTGTGAGGCATGTTATTTCCCTAACTTCTTTCTCAGCCTGCTTGTCCTTGGAGTACAGGAAGGCTACTGATTTGCTCGAGTTGATTTTGTAACCAGCCACTTTGCTGAAGTTGTTTATCAGCTGTAGGAGTTCTCTGGTGGAGTTTTTTTTGGGTCACTTAAGTATAGTATCATATCATCTGCAAATAGTGATAGTTTGACTTCTTCCTTTCCAATTTGTATCCGTTTGAATTCCTTATGTTGTCTAATTGCTCTCGCTAGAACTTCAAGTACTATATTGAAAAGATATGGAGAGAGAGGGCAGCCTTGTTTATTTCCTGATTTTAGTGGGATTGCTTCCAGTTCTCTCCATTTATTTTGATGTTGGCTACTGATTTGCTGTATATTGCTTTTAGTATGTTTAGGTATGGGCCTTGAATTCCTGTTCTTTCCAAGACTTTTAGCAAGAAAGGATGCTGAATTTTGTCAAATGCTTTTTGAGCATCTAATGAAATGACCATGTGGTTTTTTTCTTTGAGTTTTTTTTTTTATGTAGTGGATTACATTGATGGATTTCTGTATATTGAACCATCCCTGCATCCCTGGGATGAAGCCTACTTGATCACGATCGTTTTGATGTGTTCTTGGATTCGGTTGGCAAGAATTTTATTTAGTATTTTTGCATTGATATTCATAAGGGAAATTGGCCTGTAATTCTCTTTCTTTGTTGGATCTTTTTGTGATTTTGGTATCAGTGTAATTGTGGCTTCGTAGAACGAGTTGGGTAGTATTCCTTCTGTTTCTATTTTGTGGAATAGTTTGAAGAGTATTGGTGTTAGGTCTTCTTTGAAGGTCTGATAGAATTCTGCACTAAAACCATCTGGTCCCTTATGCTCTAAGATCAACAATTGACAAATGGGACCTCATAAAATTACAGTTTCTGTAAGGCAAAGGACACCATCAGAAGCCAACAAATTGGGAAAAGATCTTTACCAACCCCACATCCGACAGAGGGTAATATCCAATATATACAAAGAACTCAAGAAGTTAGACCCAAAGAACCAAATAACCCTATTAAAAATGGGGTATAGAGCTAAACAAAGAATTTTCACCAGAAGAAATTCAGATGGCTGAGAAGCATCTTAAGAGATGTTCAACATCATTAGTCATCAGGGAAATGCAAATCAAAACAACCCTGAGATTCCATCTCACACCAGTCAGAATGGCTAAGATTAAGAACTCAAGAGACAACAGGTGCTGGCGAGGATGTGGAGAAAGAGAGACACTCCTCCACTGTTGGTAGGAGTGCAAGATGTTACAACTGCTCTGGAAATCAGTCTGGTGGTTCCTTAGAAAATTGGGCATGACACTTCCAGAGGACCCTAGCATACCACTCCTGGGCATATACCCAGAGGATCCCCCTGCATACAATAAAGACACATGTTCCATTATGTTCATAGCAGCCTTATTTATAATAGCCAGAAGTTGGAAAGAGCCCAGATGTCCCTCAAAGGAGGAATGGATACAGAAAATGTGGTATATTTATACAATGAAATACTACTCAGCAATTAAAAATAATGAATTCATGCAATTTGTAGGTAAATGGTTAAATCTGGAAAATATCATCCTAAGTGAGCTAACCCAATCGCAAAAGAATACACATGAAATGCAATCACTGATAAGTGGGTATTAATGAGCCCAGAAGCTCTGAATACTCAAGGCATAATCAACAAATCAAAAGATTCACAAGGAGAAGGAAGGAGAGGACCCTGGTCTCGAAAAGACTGGATCCAGTTTTGTAGGAGAGTATCAGAACAGAGAAATGATGGTGGTGGGGGTGATTGGGGAATGGGCGGAAGGAAGAGGACTTATGGGACATATGGTGAGGGGGGAACTGGGAAAGGGGAAAGCCTTTGGAATGTAAACAAAGAATATAGAATAAAAAAAAGAATCAGCAAAACTAAGAGCTGATTCATTGAAAAAATTAACAAGATAGATAAACTTACAGGGACAGTATCCAATTTAGCATATCAGAAATGAAAAGGAGACATAGCAACTGCATGGGATTGTACAGTGATAGGCAGGTTGATCAATAGAACTGAAGATTCAGAAATAAACCCACACACCTATGGTTACTTGATCTTTGACAAAGAAGTCAAAACCATACAGTGGAAAAAGAAGGCATTTTCCACAAATGGTGTTGTCTAACTGAAGGTCGGCATGTAGAAGAATGCAAAGTGATCTGATTTTATCTCCTTGTGCAAAGCCCAAGTCCAAGTGGATCAGTGACTTCCACATAAAACCAGATACGGTGAATCTAATAGAAGAGAAAGTGGGAATGAGTCTTGAACACATTGGCACAGGGGAAAATTTCTTTAACCAATGGCTCAGGCTCTAAGATCAACAATTGACAAATGGGATATCATGAAACTGAAAATCTGCTGTAAGGCAAAGGACACTGTCAATAGGACAAAATGGGAAAAGATCTTTACCAACTCAACATCTTATAGAGAGCTAATATCCAAAATATATAAAGAACTCACTAAGTTAGACTCCAGAGAACCAAATAACCCTATTAAAAATAAGATACAAAGAGTTCTCAATTGAGAAATCTCAAATGGCAGAGAATCATCTAATGAAATGCTCAACTTCCTTAGTCATCAGGGAAATGCAAATCAAAACGATCCTGAGATTCCACCTCACACAAATCAGAATGGCTAAGATAAAACTTAGGTGACAGATGGTAGTGAAGTTGTGGAGAAAGAGGAAGAAACACTCCTTCACTGCTGGTGGGCTTGCAAGCTGATACAACCACAACCACTTTAGAAATCAATCTGGCAGTTCCTCAGAAAGTTTGAATAGCTCTACCTGAAGACCCAGCTATACCACTACTGGGCATATACCCAAAAGATGCTGCAACACATAAAAAGAACAAGTGTCCGTCTGTGTTCATAGCAGCCTTATTTATAATAGCCAGAAGTTGGAAACAACCCAGAAGTCCTTCAATGCAAAAATGGATACAAAAATGTGGTACATTTACACAATGGAGTACTACTCAGCTATTAAAAACGATGACTTCATTAACTGTGTAGGCAAATGGATGGGGTTAGAAAATATCATCTTGAGGGGGGAAACCAGGCAGAAAAGGACATATATAGTATGTATTCATTAATAAGTGGATATTAGTGCAAAAGCTCAGAACTCCCATGATTCAACTCAAAGACAATATGAAGTATAACAAGAAGGAATGCCAAAATGTGGATGCCTCAAACCCACTTAGATGGCGGAATAAAATAATCACAGGAGACAGAGGGAGGGACGAATCTCAGAGGGTGACGTGAGAGAGAGAAAAAAAGGGGGATGGCAGGGCCAGGTATGGAAAGAGACAGGAGAGAAGTCTAGAGGGACAGGAGAATGAATAGTAAAAGTAGCGGTAGGGGGTAGGGAACTTGGACAACCACTAGAAAGTCCCAGATGCTAGCATTTGAGAGGCTCTCAGGACTCAATGGGGATGACAGTAGCTGAAATACCCAACAGCAGGAGAGATAACCTGAAGACTCCACGCCCAATAGATAGACATGGCCCCCAGTGGAGGGATGGGGGCTACTCACCCATCTAAATATTTTTAAACCAGAATTGTCCCTGTCTAAAGGAAATTCAGGGACAAAAACTGTCCCACCATCTATTCCATCAGCAGACACCAAATCCTGACACTAGTGCTGATGCCAAGATGTGCCTACAGACAGGAGCCTGGTATGGCTGTCCTCTGAGAGGCTCTGCCAGCTTCTGACTAAGACAGGTGCAGATATGCATAGCAAACCATAGGACTGAGCCTTCAAAGGCTGAAAGAGCTGAAGGGTATTGCAACCCCATAGGAAGAACAACAGTATCAATTAACCGGATTCCTCAGAGCTCCCAGGGACTAAACCACCAACCAGAGTACACATGGACTGGTCCATGGCTCCCGCTGCATATGTAGCAGGGGATGGCCTCATCTGGCATCAGTGGGAGGGGAGGCACTTGGTCCTGTGGAGGCTTGATGCCCCAAAGAAGGGGGGTGCTGGAGGAGTGAGGTGGGAGTGGGTGTTGGTTGGGGAAGCACCCTCATAAGGCAAAGGGGTGGGGGAGGGGATGGGGGTTGTTGAGGGACAACCGGGAAGGAGGATGACATTTGAAATCTAAACAAATGAATGATTAATAAATTTTAAAACATTCAGATGTATAAAAAGCTCATATTTGTTACCATATACCATGTACATACATATATATGTATATTTATTTGTATGTACATATACATACATATACATATATACATAATTTGACATTTCTCAAAGAAAACAAAATAGCAACAACACCGTCTACTCAAAACAAGATAGGAGGTAGTATCCTTAAACCCATCAAGACTTATTTCCATTCAATAATGCTAGAGATCCTTCACTTTCTTCTCTTCAGAATCTTCAGCCTGTGGGTGATCAAAGTGTCTGGATTCTGGTCATCCTCTCTGCTTCTTCTCTTCCTGATGTGAGACCTCTATTTCCTGAAGAGAAGTTGACACACATCAATGACTTTTACCCATTAGGATCCTTGAGTTATTTTCCTTAGAAACAGCCAGATTCAGTATCTGTGCAGACCACAAAGGACTTCTTCTTCTTCTTCTTTCATGCTGTGAAGCTAAATGTAGTCCTCATTACCAGGAAGTTAGGAAAGGTTTAGTCTTAAGAATGACTAAAAGTGAGCTGGCCCTTGAGAGAAATAGCACATCCTAAAGAACATAGTAATAGACTGGGAAATAGGAGATGTAGCTTATTTTTCTGGAGTTAATTCACCATCTGAATGAATAACCTGATTTAAATATACTACATAGTGACTGAAATATGAAGAATGAGGTGAAGACTAAGATTAACTAGGTATTTTAGTTGGTTGCTATCGGCAATGGCTGCAACCATATAATGGACTCCCATTTTGAGTTCAGAGGTGGGGAAGCTTGGGATAATAAGTCTAAATTACAGTGGTCAACATCTGGATAGTGTCAGAGTTGGCACTCAAGAGTCAATATGAGAGTTCAAATTCACAACTTTCTGAATTCAACCATATTTCTCCCTTTATGTTATCCTTCTTTTGGATCTAGTATCTCCTTAATTTTCATAGAATAATGAACTTTAATATCTCCCTGCTTCTACCTCTGGTTGAATTAAATTCTCCAAAGACAGTATGTAAGTAGCAAATGCTATAAAATCTCTTCACTTAACTTGACTACAACCTTGATGCCAAGGCCACTCTTACTTTAGAAGAACAATTTAAAATACCTGAGACCAAAGAGGCCCCCACTCACATGCCATTTCTTATATATGAAGAAATCCTTTAAATATCTTTTCATTATCATTGAAATATATTTCTGTGTGCTACATAAAGAGAGTATCTGATCAACTGCTTTGTTTTTTATAAAACAGTGTTTAATGTTTTCAGGTAATGAGATTTGTGGGGTTTCTACACATTACTATTTGACATTTCTTAATAGTAGAGTTTTAAAAGGATATGCTATTACATAGCTTATATAAGATAAATGTCATAATGATCTGTGAGAAGTTCAATAACGTAATTTAATTTATCATGTGATTAAAATTATAATTATGGACTGAAAATGAAACTCAACAGAGAAGCAATTTCATATGAAAGGTATAAAAGTTCAGGGGCTATTGCAACAAGCACATAATTATTCATATGTTCATGTGTGTGTGGTTGTGTATGTGTAATATGTATGTTTTCAGAGTGACCAAAATGAGTTTTGAAAAGCATTCCTCTAATTAAAAAAATTATGAAAAAAAGAAGAAAGAAAAGGATTTCTTGTCATGAACTGGTTTCCTTTCTGGGAGTGGGACATTAGGGATATGGGGTTTTGTTCAAGCTTGTATTCTACCACCAAATTAAATCCTCAGCTATTATGTGTCAAATCATGATAATACTAATGTCCCTTAAAGATCTCACACAAAAACTAACACAAATGTTCATTTTTCCCCAATTATCACTGGCTTTCTTGACTATGCCTCTGTGAATACCACGTTCTAAACAGCCTGAGTTCTATGGACACTCAACTCATACTTAAGTTGAAATCTTTTGGTATTGTCCCTAAACCTTAATGTACAGAGGAATGGTGGGACTGGTGTGAAATCTTGTCTAGCATGCTGAAGGCCCTGAATCTAGTGCCCAGCCCTGGAAAAGATGAGATAGGGAAAGAAAAGCAGCAGTATTGTTGATAGTGTATAACTTAGAAATACCTCTATTCTGGCTTTCTGTGTGCTCTATTATCTTCCTTGATAATATTCCACCATGATTTCATCAGGACAGTCCCTTTTTGCATATCTTGTTTTAGGTTTGGAATCTGGGGTTTGAACATGAAATTTCTCAACACTGTATGCCATTTAGCTATACCTCAAGCCCACTCCTTATGTCTCACAATACAAAATCACCATCAGTTGTCCATTTTGGTAGCTCCAATTATTGTCTATAATTTGATGTTGCAGTGATCTTCTCGAGGCTGAGGAGGTCCTGTTGTTTTAAAGAAGCCAGAGACTTTGAGCTGATTGTAATGGGTGATGATCATCAAACAGGGCATGGTTAGCACTGTGTTGTCAGTGCATGACAGTCAGTCCTTGCAGGAGGATGGAGGTGGCAGGGGAGACCTTCTCGAAGAGCTCTTATTGAAAATTGAAATAAATTATTTATTGGTCTTAGTTTAAAGGCCTCCTAATGTTGTTTTTCCCCTAAGTTATGTTTTTCTCTCTAATTACATTTCCAAGTTCAAATGGGTGTGTGGAAATTATGAACTCAAAGTCTGCCTTGGAATCTGGATTTTTTCTTTCCCTTCTTAGTCAATGAAGCCATTTTAATAAGAAATTTTTCATTATATACAGATTCATGTATATAACCACACACACACATACACATACACTTTACTAATGTCTATATACCAGTGCTTTCTATTTGACTGGTATGATTGTATACTTTATTAAATCCACAATTACTTGTTCATTCATGATTATCCTTCAAGCGATTTTATTCCTACAAAGAACTTTAAGATTTCACAAAGAAAATGGAGTCACATCTAACTCCACTATATTATTTTTCTTCCTAATAGAGAATGAATTAGCAACAGACTCTGGCAATGTATACCTGGCAAACAGTAATATATCTAATGTTTTCATTTTTAAAACTTAATGGGTGAAAGTGAAGTTTTTATCTCAAACTTTCAATAAAACATGCCCAAACAGCAGTTTTCATCTAGGATTTCATGCTTTTCATGTTGCTTCTGTGTGTTTGGGGAAAAAATTAACTTTTATTTTGAGTTTTCTTGTCTTTTCTTGTACTTTTCTGCTCAACTTCTTGTCCTTTCACTCTTAAAAAAATACATTTAATAAAAAAGAGAAACAAAAACGAAACAGTTCTTCTGGCTGCCGCTCGTCTTCAGCACGGTAGCTCCAGGGAAGCTCTAAAGTAAGAGGTCATACATCACCCTAGCAACCTGGCTTGCGGGAAGTGAAGCATCCTAAAACATAATGAGGGGTGACAATCATCTGGCTGATTTATCACAGCCAGCTCTTCTTCCTAAGTGGTCATGTTGCCCAGGTAAAAAAGGAATGCAGAATCTTAGTGGTGTTAGAATACTGTGTGTACTTGCAAAATCAGCAACTTATTCTCAGAAGAGTTTATTAGAGAGCTACAGATACATTAGCATTGCACTATCTTTACTGCATAAGAGCTATTCATTAAAATTTGAGTAACTGTTGAAATATTCAGACTGCATACAAAGTAAGTACTGTGTGAGAACTTGTCAATGTATACATGGAACCCGAAAAGAAGTTAGAAATTGAATGCTCATGTTGAAATATCAGTATAGGATCATTTGCTCTGTTGCTTACCACTTAAGACAAGACCAAACTCAAAAAATTCAAAGGTCTCATATGTTTGTATCACTTTTATGTCTCGTTTGTGGCACAGTTTTTTAAGCATGTAGCCATCTTTAAGCTAGTGAAGTCTGAAAACCATGGAAAATATTTTTTCTTTTATCTTTATCAATTTCTTATAAAAGTTTGAAAGAAAAGCACTTGCTTATGCAGAGGCTAGAGATGTGACTTAGTGTCTAGAAGCATTTACTGATCTCCCAGAGGAAGAGAGTTTGGTTTTTGGCACCCAAGTCTCTGGTACACACACACACACACACACACACACACACACACACACATCCAAAATAATTAGAAGGACTAATCAGTGCTCTTAATTAAAGATAGAAACATTATTATTTCATTACTGTTTCATCTTTTATTTCTTGCAGGACTTCAGCCTGCTCTAACAGAAAGAAAGCAAATGTACAAAGAAAATTTCAGGAGGATGAAATTTGGACTTGTGACAGCCATCCTATTGCAAAACTAGCAGGCAGTATCCCTCTGGTAGCTCTATCTATAAATCATCTCCAAGTGATAATTGCCCAATTTTCTACCACACTAAGGGAAGATTATGTTATAGCACAATCCCCATTGAATTCCAACAGTAAATCAGGTTTGTCCAAAAGTTAAATGGACTCTTAACCACTGCCTTACCAAAGTAGCTTCATTACTAATAGATATTTTAGAAAAGGGATGATGGGAGACTCAAAATTTCACCTTTTGGTGTTTTTTTTTTTCTTAATGAAAATGCAAGAGTGAGTTTTATGTCCTTGTTTCCATAAAATTGCATTATGATCATTATGTGTGTTAGGAGATTTGGCTGTTAGGAGAAAAGATTTTCATAAAAATTCAAGAACCTGATAAATTTTAAAACAGCATGTAGAACCCGTGTTCTGTAAAATTAAAGGACCAATTGTATGCCAAATAGTGCAAGGCTTAGCACTCTCTTTTTGCATCTACATGCCACGTAAAACTCAATTCTGTATCAATCACCTACAATCCAATCCTACCCACCACTCACACCACAGCCCCTACCTAACACTCACAACACAGCCCCTACTCACCCTCACAACACAACCCCTACCCAACACTCACCATAACCCTTACCCAAGACTCACAACACAGTCCCTACCCAACACACACCACAGCCCCTACCCAACACTCACACCACAGCCCCTACCCAACACTCACACCACAGCCCCTACCCAACACTCACACCACAGCCCCTACCCAATACTCACACCACAGCCCCTACCCAACATTCACAATATAGTCCTCTGTCCACCACCTTCAATACAATCTTCAATTGGGAGCCTTCTGATTCCCAATTCTCAAAAGACTTGTGAGTTCATAGTCTTTGAAGATTATAATTTGGCAGTGTTCTTAAGAAACCTTAATTACATGTATTTTATTTATTAAAAAATTTATTCTAAGACAATCTTAGGCTGTCAGAGATGGCTCGGCAGTGTCCACCAAGCAGATTACCTTATTTCAATCTCTGGAAATCACACTGTGAAGGAGAAAATGGATTTCTGCAAGTTGTCCCCAAATCTTTACTTGCACTATGATACACACACACACACACACACACACACTCACACACACATGTGCGCACGCTCATGTGTGTGCATGCACATACATGTAAACAAATGAAATAAAATGAAAATATTTTTAAAGATGAATATTCTAGTAGAAAATATGACGATTATGTACAAAATCGGTGATAATACATTCATGGAATGTTTTATATCACTGAAAACATAAAAATGATCAAAATATCCTTGAAGGTGCAATTAATTTTGATATTATCAATAATGTGTAACTGTAAAATATACAATGAATAAAAGGCTACTGTATTGATAATGAATTATTCTCATATTTTCACATGAATAAAATGAATAAAAAAGCCAGTGATTGTATTTTGAAATAGTAAAGTATAGGCATATATATGCCTAAGAAAGTAAAAACCTGGAAAGCCAAATGAAAACTATAAAATTATCTGAGTGTAGGAGCACTGCCCCTGCCACTTGCATGCTATGTGGTGGTGTGGACATATGGAAGATGCCCTCCCAACCTTTTTGTCCCTCACCTCTAGCTACCTGAGGTAGGCAGGAAAGCTGGCCCTGAGGTCATGAGCGTGGGACAGCTAGTCTTACCCCTCATTGGCTGTAGCACTTGGGAGAGCAGGCCCCGTACCTTGCCTGGGCATCACCATGGAATTGGCCCACTGGCATAGGCATTGGATGAGCTAACCATGGCAGGCTTGGAAAGCTTGCCCTGGTGGTGTGGGTGTGCTAGAGCTGGTGAGTTGACCAGCTCAGCTCCTACCTGGGCCCAGAGTCAGGGCCAACATCTACTTAGTCTATGAACTGCTGGAGGGTAGGAAGAGGCTGGTCCTATAGAACCAAAGCTGCAGGATCTCCATGACTTACAGCAATGACAAGATATCCAAGATCTAGTATTGATGGTGTAGCAAAGCCAGATCAATGGTTCAGTGCAAGGAACATTTGCAAGTAAAAAAGTATGGACAAAAGAGTACACTGTGGGACACACTGTGACACACTACAGCTTCTAAAATGAAATTTTGTGGTTGTTTCTTTTGAGGAATAAAAGGGCAGAGGGCAGATACAATGGAATAAGAAGATGAGTGGGATTGGTTGTGATGGGAAAATCATGAGGTATCAATAAAAGTTTAACTAACTAACTTACTAACTAAGCAAATAAATGAAAATACCTCCATAAGACATGGCTATGGACAAGTGAGTAAGGTATTTTCTTACCAGTTCCTACCTCTAGGTTCCTACTCTGTTAGAGCTCCTGTCTTGATTTTCTGCAATTGTGAATAGTAAGATGAAAACATAACCCAAACAAACCCTTTCCTCTTAAACATTCATAAATTTAAATAACAATGAAATCAAATATTTCATAAGTCTAGGCGTGAGATACCTACACACCAAAATAAATCATATTCTGGTCTTCAGTAGATACTAAGTTGCTTTGGAAATAGCTGATAGAAATTGATGCTACCTCATAGAGTTTATATTTTAGAAGAGTCTGAACACGAACAAATTGTTTTTTTTTTTTTTAAAGTAGTCACATAGATAGATCAGAGACTATGCTCTTCATCATTTTCAGGATGACAAAAAAAAAAAGGAATTTTTTCATTCCTTACTACTTGAGAAAATTTGCCAACATGTGTTGACATAAGTAGACAGGATATGGTGCATGGTTCACCAGGGACAATAGTTGTTACTGTATTTTCTGTGTACTGGTGCCAGAGTACATTTTTACTTATTTTGAAAACACACACACACACACACACACACACACACACACACACACACACACAGAGAGAGAGAGAGGGGGGGGATAGAAAGAGGAAAGAGAAAGAGGTATGGGGAAGATGGCAAAGATGAAGAAGGAGGTGGAGGAAGAAGAGGAGAAGAAGGAGACGTAAGTAGATAAAAAAATCAGAAGAATCAAATTTTGTCTGAGAAGTAAATTTAGAACATCAAGGAATCTGATGCCAAAACAATATGAACTAATACTGCCAGACGCCAGCTCACAGGGACACTCCTCAGCACACTGGCAACACCAAGTGTTTCCAATGTTGCAGAGCAATGGGATTTCCCATTTACTCCCAGTGGGGTTGCAAAGTGGCACAGCTGTTTGAGAAGAATGTGTAGTGCTTTCTTACAAAACTTCACACCAGCTGCAAAGTAATTCTTGGTACCTATCTAAGGACTTGACTAGTAACGCCCATACAAAAAGGTGCACTTAAGTGCCCCTGTGTAAATCCATAGTCTTTCAAGATTGTAATCAGGCAGTTTTCTTCAGAGGTACATATTTAATATGTGAATTTTATTTAAAAAAGTCTTATTCAAAGGTATTTTTAGACTGGCAAATGACTCAGCAGGGAAAGGCCCCTGCCACCAAGCCAACTTGGTGGATCCCTGGAGCATGGATTGTAGAAGGAGAAAATGATCTCTGCAGGATGTACCCCAATCTCTACTTGTACCACGATGTGCGTGGCTGAGCATGCTTACACACACACACACACACACACACACACACACACGCACGCACGCACGCACACACACACACACACACACACACCAAATAATTGAAATTTTATGAAAATATTTTTGCAAATGATTATTCTAGTATAGTATATTCAGAAACATGCAAAAAGAATTAGTGAGAGGATAATCATACATTCATAAAATACATTTTGGTTTGCTTAGCTCATGAAAATGTTATTGAGCTATAAAAAGAAATGAGCCGTCTGTCATGCCATGATCTTATACTGTATTCATGTATATTACTAAGACACTAATTTGAAATAATATATTTAATACCTCCCAACTTTATGAGGCTGGAGAAGGAAAAGTATGGAGAAAGTTTTAGAAAAAGCAATTAGTAGTATTCAGGATGTTTTAGTTAAGGTTTAAATGCTGTGAAAAGACACCATGACCACATTGACTCTTTTAAAGGAAAGCATTTAATTGGGGTTGGTTTACAGTGTCAGAGGTTTAGTCCATTTTCACCATGGTGGGAAGCATTGCAGTGTCTAGGCAGACATGGTGCTGGAGAGGGAGCTGAGGGTTCTACATCTGGGATCCACAGGCAGCAGAAGGAGACTGTGTGACATACTGGGCATAGCTTGAGCATCGGTGGCCTCATAGCCTACTCCATAGAGACATACTTCCTCCAACACACTACACACTTACTCCAACAAGCCACACCTACTCCAACAAGCCACACCCACTCCAACAAGGCCACACCCACTCCAACAAGGCCACACCCACTCCAACAAGGCCACACCTACTCCAACAAGGCCACACATTCTAATGAAAAAGTCCAATTTCAAAAGTCCCCATAGCCTATCACAATTTCAACGTTTAAAAGTCCAAAGTTCAAAGTCTCTTTTGAGAGTCATACAATTTCTTAACAGTAATCCCCCTAAAAAAAACTAAAATAAGCAGATCATATATTTTTAACATATAATGCACAGGATATACATTACCATTCCAAAATGTAGGAAAGGGAGCACAGTGAGGAAATACTGGACCAAAGTAATATCATGGTGGGAAGCACAGAGGCATGCAAGCAGACATTGTGCTGGGAAAGGAGTGGAGAGGGTGTTTTCTTTTTTAAATATATATAAAGCATTTAATTGGGACTGTCTTATAGTTTCAGAGGTCTAATCCATTACCATTATGGTGGGAAGCACAGCAGCATCCAGGTAGACATGACTCTGGAGAAGGAGATGAGAGTTCTACATCTTTATCCACAGGCAGAAGGGGGCTATGTGTCACACTGGGTATAGCTTAAGGATATGCTACCTCAAAACCCACATCCACCGGAAGTGACCCACTTCCTCCAACAAGGCCATGCCTACTGTCATAGTACCCCTCCCCATGGGCCAAGCATTCAAACACATGAGTCTATGGGAGTCATGCCTATTCAACCAAACAGGGGTTACAGGAAAGGGTTGGCTGGAACTGGGGAAGCACAGAGTAACTTTAACGCATTTGTGAAACTATTCAATATGGCACTGGAATGATGAACATAGGTTTTCATTTGTCAACAGACGTACTGGATGACATTTTACAAACTGGACCTTGGATGATGGGTCAGTGTTGGCACATGGCAGCATCTGAGATACCACTGTGGGGAGGGACGAGGATGAGGGTCACGGTGGGTATGTGAGGAATGGAAAATTTTAGAAAATGTTGGGCATTCCACACACTTTTTGTTCTAAATCAAAAGTTCTTTTTTTAAAAAAATAAAGGCCATTTAAAAGAAAATTATATCCAAGAAATGTTAACTAATGTTGAGAACATGCTCTTAACATTTCTGAGTGTAAAGGAGGCAGTGTGAGCAGAGCAAAGAGAATGCTTGCTCTTCTATCCTCCGGAATGAAGAGGGGAGGAATTTTCCTTGTGAAGACAGATGCTTTTGCAACTGATTGCTGTCAAACATTTATTTGTTACAGGCGGTCTCACGCACATTTGTCCTCGGTGCATTTGCTGCTGCTGGGCTGTTATATTGCCTTGCTGTCTTTCCTGTTCTCCTGTGGTTTTCCACGTATCTGCCCTGCTTTTAGCTTGGCCTATCTGGTTTCTCTGTACTTCCATTACCTCCATTCTCCAGTGAGACCTGAAAATGTGGGTCATGTGGCTTCCTAGAATAAATACCTCACTATGAAACACTCATAAAAAGTCTTTAGAGTCATCCCAGCTTTAGGTTCCTAAGCATATTAGACACATGAAAAGATAACAGTACTTTATAAAACACAAACATAAATACTTTTTCTAAGCAGGACGATATTTGCTATGGTTTGCTGTTGCTTTATTTTAAGTGAAAATACTGGTTCTTTTAGTATGTTATTCTTCTCAGAAAGTACTAAAACTGTAGTAGGCTGTTATTCATTACTTACACAGGAATTTTTGTTTTATTTCTTTTTACTCTGAAAAAGAAAGAAGGATGAAAACCACTTGAGAAAAGTTACCAACTCCTATTTCAAGGTAGAGTGTGATAGTGATATAATGGGAAGCATGCTTGCTTATGGATTATATTTGATTCCTGTTTGCTAATGGGCTATATGGTTGATAGTGTAGAAGAATTAGAGTAACAGCTCATTTCTATTTTTCTTTGGCTTTCTTGGGAGAGTGTGTGCTGTCATGTTAATGCAAAGAGATGACCATCTGTATGGGTCAGGGTGTGAGTTGATTGGAGAGTCCTTTAGAGACCATCACGACCACTAAAGAATGTCTCTGGAAGTTTTTGACTTCTAAAGTAAGGGAAGAATTGTAGATAGTTAATATATACTACTCTATTGGGCTTTGATCTAAGGGCTGATGGAGGAATGAAACATAATTGGAGTTGTACAAGAGATCAGAAGAATTTTTTTTCAAAGGGAAATTACAGCAAATTGGCATCATGGTAGGTATCATTCAGCAGGAGGAGAGAAATCACACAGGGGAAAGTGGACACAATCTCTGAAGCAATGTTCTTGAGCAAGCTAGAAAAATCTGAGTTTCGTAAATGGAGGGACCAACCTTAGATGGAAAGTCATTGTTAGGAGCTATGACAAGGAAGTGCCCATAGGTCAGGGATGGCTGTGTATAGTATATTGGGGTTCAAGTGGTCATAGTCAGGGGCAAGGCAAGGAAATCCATCTCTCCATCTCTGTGTCTGTCCCAACAGTATTACATAGTCAGATTGGTTGAGATTCTACTAAATGTTTCTAGATTTCCTTTAGGGAGTTGCCTCAGGCAGTTACAGATGCTGGCAAGTGCAGACTCTACAGAGTGACAAGCAGTTTGACCACCCAGAGGGAGCAGTTCTGTCTCAAGGACAGCACACTGGCAGATGTCTCTTTGCTGGAGGCTGGTCTGTACTTTGTTCTATCCAGCACTTTAATTGATTGGAAGAGGCCAAATTCATACTATGAAGAGCAATTTGCTTTAAAAGTTCAACAATTAAATGTTATAATAAGAAGCCTCACAGAGCCAGTCAATGGTGGTATAGGCCTTTAATACCAGTACTCAGGAAGAAGAGGCAGGAGGGTCTCTGAGTTTGAGGCCAGCTTGGTCTATAGAGCAAGTTCTAGGACAGCCAGGACTACACAGGGAAACTCTACCTCTTAAAAAGAATAACAAACAAGCAAACATCAACAACAAAAACCCAACCCAAACAAACAAAAAGAAAGAAAACAAAGCAAAACAAATAACCTCACAGAAATATCTAGAATATGTGCACACCTCCAGACATTTTGTTGACAATCTTAGATTGACATATCACACTCTATGGTTGATTTCTAACCATAGAATTCTTTTACAATCTCCATGCTTTCTTTTTCAAATGTGCTCTGTCTTGGAATCACTGTGACCAAATGCTCTTGCCTAATTAATTGCCTGTAGGGATTAGAAAGAAAGTTCTCAGGCTAGCTACTGCCTTGCCTCAACTCAAGAAACTACAAGATAGGTGCACTACCCAGACCTGTCTCTGTACTAGTGCCCAGTCTTCTTGAAATGTAGGATGAAAGCCACCAACCTTAAAGAACTGTTAGCCTAGGCAGGAAGATGGCAGGAACAGTAAGGAAGAAAATGAAAGAGTACTCAATGAGGAAGAGAAACTCAGGTGAGGGTCTGAGTGACAGGAGCCCCTTTGGGGTGAGGCCAAGACTTTGTAAGGGAAGATGTATGAGCCAGGTTTTCACGTCCCTGAGGGATGTGGCATTTTCCTATTAAACTAACAAAATACAAATCTGATCTGTATGTTTAAGGGAGAGTCCACAAACATTAACTCTCAAGGGTGGGACTTTTCTATAGTTGGGTTCCTGTGAGGCCATTCTGGTGTCACCCACATGAATGGCAATCTAGCCCGGGTGGAAACCAGGAGCACATCCTGCCCCCTTTATCAAAAATAGATTCTTTTGCCATACAGTATAGCTTGGTTACAATTTCCTCTCCCTTCCTCTCCTTCCAGGTCCTTCCTGCCTCCTCTCCCACTGAGATGCTCTCGCATTTTGTTCCTCATTAGAAAAAGAACAGGCTCCTAAGAAGTGATGATAAAACCTAACAAAATAAAATATAATTAGATAAAACAAAAGCCATCATATTGGAGTTGGACAAGACAACCCAACAGAAGGAAAAGAACTCCAAGAGAAGGCACAAGAATCAGAGACCCACTCATTCACACCCTTGGGAATCCCATAAAAAGACCAAATTGGAAACCATAATAAACCTGTAGAGGACCTGTGAAGACCCATGCTGCCTCAGTCTCTATGAGTTTGTATAAACTTTGCTTGGTTGATTCAGAGGGCCTCCTGGTGTCCTCCATGCCTACTTGCCCTTACACTATTTCTGCCTCCCCCTTCTGGAGGGTTCTCTGAACTCTGAGGGAGGGATTTGATGAAGACAACTCACTTAGAGTTCCAAGATCTCTTACTCTTTGCATAATGTCTGTCTGTAGGTCTCCATGCTAGTTCCCATCTAGGGCAAGCCAAAGCTTCTCCGATGACACCTGTATGAAGCCCTGATCTGTGAGTCTGGCAGAATAGCAGTAGTCATTATATCACCATTTTCCTTTTTCTCTTTAGATCTGTATTATTTGGTTTTACCCTAGGTCTCTGGACTATTGAGTCTCTGGTTCTTGGTTACCCAAGCATTGTCAGGTATGGGTTCTTTCTCATAAAGTGGTCCATAAGTCAAATCAGACACTGGTAACCCCCACCACTGGCCTAGCATATTTTGCAGGCAGGACACCATTGCAGATCAAAGATTTTGTGGCTGGATGGCTGTATGCATTTCTGTCTTGGTAGCATGCTGTGGACCTTCCTGTACCAAAAGTACTAGGACATGGTGATGAGGACTTTATGAAGGCACCAGATCCATCTCTCTGCGTTGTGTGGGTGTTGTCTCCTGCAATGGGGCCTTGATGCCTGTTTTTGGAGAGCAAAATATTGTCTTGGCAGCAGCCTGGGTTTGGGGATTTCCATGGTTTCCCTTTTGGCCAACAATTCAATTGGATGCAACCCTCACTGGGAACAGATTCCTAGAGAACTGTGTGGAATTTTTTGGTTGCTTTTATTCTCTTAACAGAAAGAGGCCGTCAACAGACAGAGGAAGGGTTGGTGGTAGATTCTGCATATGAACAGATGAAATTCAATCTTTTACAGAGTACAAGAGGAAAGAGCCTGATTTGAAGTTCTGAGCAGCTCAAGGGCCCCATTTGTATAAGCCACGAATTCAAGGAAAAGCCATGGTTGATCTTTCTGATGTGCAGGTATGACAAGGTAGTGTGAAAAGTCAGATTTAGGGAGGATTGGCACCTTTCAGGTAAATACAATGGAGTAAGAGATGATTTAGGAATCTAGGAAGTTCTCAAGGTCTTTGCAGGACATCAGAACATTGCAAAAAAAAAAAAAGTCACATTTCTTAGCATATTCTATTTTGAACCAAATAGATTATTTTCATTATTTCATGTAATTACCCAGGCATTATTTATTTATTTATTTATTTATCATTTTTAGCTAACAAATACTTTTGGAACTCCCGTTTAGTATGAGGCATTTTTGTTCCGTGCTATGGCTCACTCATAAAGGAAATCTGTACATCCATGGAGCACAGTAAATATGATTAGAACAAATACAGGAACAAAAAGCATTGAGGTAGGACGTTCCTTGAAGACAACATAATTGAGCCCGAAAGTGTACATAGGGTTGGAAGGAACATCTGGTGGTAAGAGATAGACTGATAGATATAGCAGCTGATCCTCCTTAAGGGTGATAACACAGTACACACGCGCTGCAGAGAGCTGGTAGGAATAGAGAATAAGCTGGCAGGACTTTCCCCCCCCCCCCCATAAGAGCCCCTGAAAGACAGCAGAGGACGCCATTTGCAGGCCATAGCTTGACACTGGTGTCCCCTAGAGGCGAGCACTGCAAAACAGGCAGGCACAATTCTAACTGAAGGAGCTCTTCCCTTCTACATATCCAGAAGCGTCTCTACTGAATTCTCTTCCCAGCAGCAAAGGAATGATTAGTGAAGATGCAGACACCACTGCTTGTGCGTTACATACGTGTCATTCCTAGCTTTACTTGTAGGGACCGGAGACATCCCCTGTTCCCTGCCTGGTACCAGTTTCCTCTTTTGCGGAGGCGCTCTGCTGATTCTCATGCTTCCCCATCATCCTGTCTATGCTCTAATATCATTTACTGTGAGCAGAAAGGTTATTTAGCTCTCGGCGCGCAAGGTCTGGCTTCTGTATCTGCAGCGGCACCGAGTTCATCTAGAGAAGCTCATCTCACCTCGTTCACTCGGAGGCTTGGCTTCGCTTCTTTGGGCTCTGCAAGATGCCAAGCTGGGTTCCAGGGTTCTGATTGATTCCCGTTCCTTGGCAAGAAACCCAGCGTTCTCCATTCTTTCTGCCCTACAGCCACAGGAAGAAATTTAATTCTCTCCTCCATTATGCTGAGGTCTGGCATAAGGGAACATTTTCCGATTACGTGCGAATTGAAAAGAAATCCAGAGAGGATAAAAACATGAAAGTTTAATAGTTTCCATTTGATCATCTGTATCTTAAATTACGGTCTTACTAGCACTTTAAAATTTCAATGGCTACTGTTTTACAAAGTAGTAAAATTCATACATTTAGGACATGGCGTGGCTGTTGCATGCATCAATTCACAACAGCTGCAGCTGTCTCCATGAGATCCAAACAGCCAAAACTCTAGCTTGGATGCAGTAGAGGTGCCTGAGCCCTTACCCCTATTGGAGATGACGTGGCATTGGACGGCTGCTGAGGGGCGTGGTCACTCTCCTTTAGAGAAGTGGCCACTTGTAGGTTGATCATGCCAGAGAGCATCGCTGTAAACCATGAGCATATTGGAAGCACCAGTTAGGCCTAGAGGTCATTAATAACAATGTAAAAGAGGAGATGAAGTTGGGAGGGGCATATAGTTGCTGGCCCTATGGGAAATTGGAGGATCGTGTGCTATAAATATACATTGTGATATATATATATATATATATATATATATGTGTGTGTGTGTGTGTGTGTGTGTGTATACATGTATATATATGTATATATATACACACACATATATACACATTGTCTAAATGTAGGAACTTTCAAAGAATAAACACATTATTACTTTTTAAGAATTGAGAGGTATAAGCCGTGGTTCCTCTGCTGACATTTTATTAGCAACCAGGAAGCGTGGCTGCCTGTAATTTTTTATTTGTTCGTTCGTTTGTTTGTTTATTGGTAAACAGATGTGCCTATCTGGAGTTAGCTATAGCGCTCTGAAGACCAAAGTGAGAAAACAGCTATCAAACGGTTTGTACACCAAAGGCTTTTCTAGACATGAAGCACTGTTGCCACAGCTAAGGTTTGTGCAATCCATTTACTTTAAGACGATGGCCAAGAAATGTCAGAAACTGATACAAACAAGACAACATATGGATAAAGATGCACCCTGGGCTATTCACACATAATACTGTCTCACGTCAGACAAAGAATTTGCGCTGGAAAACTTACTGTTGAGGAGCTGGGGTTAAAGATATTCACAGTAATTGATCTTTCGCTGAGTGTGAGTCATGAGAAATTGAACTGCCCTAATGTACTAATGACTTAAAAGCCTATAAACAGACAAAAATTCAAACCACACATGAGAGAGAACATCATGGCCCCATGCAGTGCTGAGGTCATGCTGCTACTTTGAAATACACCCAAGTGGATGTCCCATTGCTGACTTTTTTGTAACCCCGCTAACTAAAGGAACTTGTGTTTCATATCACTACTGAAGTGAATGTTTTAATGAGAGAGTGACATAAAGAAGGAGGTCTTAATAGACTCTGGAAATGACAAAAGGTTAAGAGAAATAAGTAAATCTTTGATTTTTTTTAAAAAGCAAAGTAGCTCTTTTAAATTAAACAAATCTCAGGACTTCTAAGCAATTGGCACTGATGAACCAGATAGAGGTGGGCATAGGTGGTGGGTGGGGGTTGAGCCCAAAAGAGTATTCTGTGTCCTTGCGGGTTTTCTTCCTTCTCCTCCTCTGCTTCTGCTCCTCCTCTCCTCTACCCCTCTTCCCCATCTTCTCCCTCCTGCTTCTCCTCCTCCTCCTGCCTTCCTGTTATTCCTACCACCTTGGTATACTTCCCTACAGCCCAACAGCCCTGTGATTCTTTAGCTTATGTCCCAGTCTATGAGCGCTAAGCCCAAGCTAACGGCTGGGCTGAATTTGGGATTTCAGGAGTTACCTCCTCCATTGCTGACAATCTTCACTTCACCGGCCACAGTCCAAGTGCAGGCTCGGCTCCTTTCCCTGGGCTGTCAGCTCTACTCAGCCTGAGACAACACTTGTTCATACCCTGAACACCTTCATAAGTCACCTCCGGTATTGCCTGAGCCAGGGAGGAGATGTCCCTCTCCGATAGAGTTGTCACCTCTCAGCATCTGGAGTGAAAGCTGCTCGGCCTCTCAGACTCGTGACACCACTTACGCTAAAGTGTGCAAAAGTAGAGGGTTCGCTTCTATTTACAGTTTTAATATGATGTATTTTGATCATTTCCTCTCCCCAGCTTCTAGATTCTCCCCATATGCTTACCCACCTAGTTTCACATTCTTTTCCTTGCTCTTTCTTTCTTTCTTTCTTTCTTTCTTTCTTTCTTTCTTTCTTTCTCTCAAACACAAAAACAGGAAAAAAAGAATATCAAAACAAACAAAAAAACCATAAGACAAATTAAAAAGACAAAAGCCCAACAAACCCAAACAACAAAACAAACAAACAAGCAAACAAACAAAAAGCCCTTGGAGTTCCTTTTGTGGTGACCAACTACTCCTAGGGATGGGGCTGGCCTGGTGTCACCTGATCTACCTAATGACATCCCATTGGAGAAACCTCTTTTCCTTTTGCCAGCAAGTATCACTCTCAATCATCTTATGAGTTAAGGTCGGAAGCCCCTGTCTGTGCCCCCCACTTGGGGCCAGGAAATAGTTCTCTGGTTTGATTTTTTTTCAGAAACCTGTTATCAATTAAGTTATGCTTCCTGGAGAACCCTGACATTATTGTGAAAGAGACCACTTCTTTCCTGTGGCTAAAGAACCCATCTTAGATGCGACTCTAAGAATGACCGAGTGGTAGCAGCTACTACACATGACACAAAAGCAGCAAATTAAAGGAAGTCCCAGACAATAATCACAGCAAAAATCCCAATGTGAGATGCCTTGGCAGCTGACTAAGTGCACTTCTCGGACAGCTATGTCTTGATTCCCAAAAGAAAGGAATGAGTTACCTTGTAAGGTAAAAAGGACTGTGTATACGGGGCTGTTTATATTAAGGTAAAGAGATTACAGGGTGTGATCAAAGTGATGCAAAAATAACGAAAAGGGCCCTTCGAAGAGGGGTGCTGTGTGGTCAGAGTCGGAGCACATGTGTGGACAGATGTGGAGTTCTGAGGGACGTGAACTACCAGGCAAGGGGTGCAGAGAGTTCTGGGCTGTAAATGGCAGGGACATGGGTGGGTCTTTCTCTACAGTTCTACCAACTCTTTTAGACTGATGACACTTGATAATCAATGTACATTGTGTTCATCCCTTATGCGGATGGCGATTCATGACATTCACAGAAAAAAGTAGTGATGGGATTCTGCTTGTCTTTAAAGACACTTGCTGGTCATGCAGGCTAGACTGTGTGAGTATGCTCACCTGGTAGGAAGAAAGAAGTCCTGAAAATTCTCTATTGATCGTCACACAGGTGCCATGGCACATGTGTGCTTATACTTGAAGTATTTAATATGCACACACATTTAATAATAAGTAACATTCAAAACAAAGCAAATACAGATTTCTAAGACTTCTGATTAAGGAAATCCCTTGTCATCCATAATATTATATGAATTGATTGACATGTATATGTCATGTCATATGGATATGTCATGTGGATATACCTGAATAAATGTTTAGAAGGACTTAACAGCTGTAGAGTAAGACTTGGAACCATCTTGAGAAAGTTTCATTTTCATCTTTCACTCTTGGGTTATTGGATTCATTCATTCAGTCAGTCAGTCAGTCACTCATATGAGTTGGTCAGCCTAAGATGGTCCCAAATCTGCCCTGTAGCAAAGATGATATTGACTTCTTATCCTCTGGAGTAATGGAATTATAGGCTTGTACCACCATGCCTGTCCTGGCAATGGACACTGGGATTCATGCATTGTAGAAAAGCAGTCCACCAACTGAGCAACACTGGCAGGATTTCATTCTTCTTTTAAAGTTAGATAACTGCATAAATTATTTTGTATAATTTCTGAGCATGTACTAAAGAAGCTGAAATGAGCTAATTCATTTCCAGTCACTTCTCAAAATATCCCCACCCACCATTAGTGGGTTACAACGGTTTTGTCATTGGGAACATCTGGGTGTTTTTCAGGGAATGCATAGACAACTGGTTTATACTGATGCTCTCTTAAAGGACAGAGGTGTCTTCCATTTTACACAGAAGCATAAAGCCACCGAGAAGATGGAACTATGGTTTTCATAATTTTCCAGATATGTTCCAGTCCAAATAATAAAGACTCATTAAATAACAGTGTTGTCCTACATTTAGAGAAGATAATAGCTTTGAGACAATGTTTTATGTCTGCCTGGTAGTGTTCATTTCTTCTTAGAAAAAGGATGAAATCAGGAAAGGAAATGACATCAAGATTCATGAGTAATAGCTCAAAGACACAGATGGAATTAGGGATTTGGTGGCCAAGCACTGTGATTCAGCACCTTGTGTTTTGTCTCGGTGGCGAGAGACTGATCATGAAGGGCATGAACGTGCTTGTTTAGCTAGCGCCATGTTTGGCTTAATGTGAGTCACTGATCTAGACCACCTTTCTGCAAAGCGTCAGCATGTCCGCTTCATTATAAAATGACGCCACAGATGACAGTCTTGGCAGTAATCATCGGTCTGAGAGGATCAGGGTGCAATCAGCGAGGCTTCCCTATTTGGGGAAAATAAAATGAAATAGATTTACAAATCTGTTATTTGCTTATTCTGATGGGTGGACAGTTCTCGCCTGTTTCGTCCAGCACAGCCTGCTCTGATCATCGCCAAGCCACTGCTAGGCTGCCACGTTGTTACATTCTCACATTTGGCTGGTTTCCCTACTTAGTTCCACACAGTACATTATTATATGATGACACAGGACTCTAGTCTCATTTGGAAAAATTATGTTTATACTAATCTACTAACTAACTACATATGGTCTCTAGATATTGTTTGTCAAAATTCCAAAACTTACTGACATTTCTAAGGAACAAAGGTAATTCTTGTATTATGCCTTTATACAGTGAAATAGTTCCTTGTTTGCTAGATAAAAGGCTCATGATATGTTTTTATAAAATGCTGGCCTATTTCTAAAACATAGGGGGCTCATTTAAATAAAAGCTATGCTGTGCTTTGATGCTCATTCACAGAATTTAAATGTAAAAGGTGTTGTCTTGGGAACTTATAACCGGAAGCACAAAGAAAGAGTATCTTTAATTTCTTCCCATCATCATTAACCTTTTTATAGTCCCTACAGTTTTCATTTAAAAAGACAAACACAGGGAGTTCCGAAATAGGTTTTTCATTGTTATTGGATTGAAACAGAATCTGGAAAAGTTAACAAGTGATATACAAAGAATGATTGATTCAAAAACAACACACTACCATCTCCTTTTTCCAGCTTAATTATAAAAACAGCAAATAAGGATACTGGTGAACCACTCACTCAGGAGGGTCTTTTAAGTGACTAACTTTATGAGTTTAGGTTTGCAGAGCATACACTTGGTCCTTTGCGAAGGATTAAGGTATCTTTTCCTCAGTCATGTCAGAGATAGTTCTCCATTTATAATGCACAACAGAGCAATGCCAAACTCAAGACCTGCTGTGAATAACAGTGGGCTATATTATGAACTTTTGCTAAGTGAGTAGACAGTAGCTAGTTTTGAACACACATCCTTACAAAACACAACCCCTGTAAGATGACAGGGAATCAACCTGGCTTCAGTACAGTGCCTATCTTACCAATTATATGTACTTCATCATATAATACTATGTTCTAAACATGCAGAACAAAATTCATTTTTAAACGTTGTGCATGCTTTCCTTTTAACAACATTAATAAAATCACACAATATTTAGCAATAGCCAAATATATCATTAGTCATAAAGTAATAATAATAATAATAATAGAAGTAATAAAAAATAATACAATTAGGAAGTTTTGAAATAAACATTGTTCTCAGTTTAATACTTCCTGATAGGCAGGTATTTTGTTCTTGCAACCCTCTGTGAGTGGGTGCTGTTTCCCTGCTCTGCCAGCTTTCAACAGTAGTGTCCTGGTGGTAATAGCTGTTTGGGCTTCTTCTCTTTTATGTGTTTGAGGAACGGTAGCCCTATGCTATCTGTGATGAAATTCACTGTGTGTAATTAAGAATCAAATATCATTATGTGGGGTTGTCAGAGTTTCGCATGTGAAGAAATTAAAGAACATCCCGTGTTGGACCCAGTGGCTTCCATCTGCCCAGGTTTCACCCTTTGTCTTCAGTGTTGCATGAATGCAATGAGGAAGATCCCTGTATGGATCAGGGATCCATATGGATACAGGGTGTCACATGCTCCCTTTGACAGCTCTCAAAAATCACTGTCCAAACTCCAACTAAAGGAAGAGAAGACACATATTCTGCCAGCCTTCTGAGAGTGAGAGTCCCATCATCCCAAGTGAGGAAGACAAAACGCCTTCTTGTGACAGAACTCCGAATGCACAGTCTTTAAAGGAAAGACATTCTGTCTTTCCGATAGATCGGAGGAAAGCCTTGAAACTATGTGTCATTTGTTTTAAACTTAGACCTTAGTCTTTGAAACTTTTAGAAAGTGGTGTTTCTAATGTGTGACATGTTATTCAGTTTATTATATTAACAAAAAGTCTGGCTGCATTTCAATCTTCTAATTAGAATGTTAGCCATGTGCCCATTCTTGCCTGTTAGCAAGACATTGCACAGGGTAGCGATTCAAGAAGGCCTTTCACTGTCTGTGGGATCCCATTTAAATTCTTTCTAAGCATCACATGCCCCTTAAGTGTCTGTTTTCAGTATAACATCACATACCCTCTCACAAGACAGCTTCCAGAAAAAAACATCTTGTAATTCAACTGAGCTGTTAAGAAACAAGAAATTTCCACTTTATTTGATGTCAAAGCCTTATTATCCCAGCAGATACTGAAGTGTAAGTCTTCACAGTTGGTGGTTTCTGGCAGGGGTTGGGGTGGAGAGGGACTCAGTTTTCTTTAAGGTGCTGGCCACTGGGTACAAAGTGGACTTGGTGTATTTGTTCATCTTCATCTTCTTCTTCTTCTTTTTTTTGGGGGGGAGGGGGAGGGTCCCAGGGTTGGAGGGTGGACCTGGGAGAAATGGAAATCAGGTGTGATGGGGTGCATTGTATGGAATTCCCAAATAATTAATAAAAACACTCTGTTGGGGGGGGAACACCATTTTAAAAGTTTTTAATTTTCAGTGTATTAAGTGAACATTAGCTTTTATTCATTTTAATTTCCCTATACATATATAACTAATAGAAAATACCTTATCTTTTGGAGAAAAAAACTTAAGAACCACGGAATATTTTATTCTTCATCATTAACTATCACTTTTATTTCCTGAACTGCTCAGGATCAAACCCAGGACTGTGTGCACATGAAAACATTACTCCTGAGTGATACCTCCAGCCCGCCCATCAAAAAACTTTTGCATGGTTACCACTGCATGCAACCATAGTTCCACACCAACATCAGAGCAGAAATCCCACAGATTTATACATTTCACTTTTTCCTGGATGGGAGAGTGGGTACAGGTATTGTTTGAATATTGATGATCAAAACTCTTATTTCAATGTGACAGCTGTGCACTCATGATTCTCCTTGGTTCTTCTGCAAAGATGTTTTACATTAGATAGTCTTGTCATTTTGGTTGGCATGACAAAAATGACTGAAACATAGAAGACTCATAACATGCCATTTTCTAAGTAATTTTCCTCTTTCTTGGACATCTGATTCTGATAGGACCCAATTCAGCAGTCTTTTCAGTGTCCTTAGTTGTTACTAGATCCCAAACAAGTCTACTGCTCCAGCAGAGGACCTTGCTCTTTAAAAGAAACTGAAGCCAAAAAGGTTCTCATATGGATGTAGAGCATGCTGAAATCTTAGCTGAATTCTCTAGGAATATTTCGAGAAAACCAAAACATGTCCAAATAGTAAGGCAGTGTGATTTTGCCTTCACTGTATAGTCTCTGTCTCCAAAGTACTGGGAATAAAGGCATGTATCACCACACTCAGATAGTGTGTGTGTGTGTGTGTGTGTGTGTGTGTGTGTGTATGCATATGTGTTCATGGAAAAGTCAGAGGATGAATTCAGCTGTGAATTTGCAGGACCACTGTGTTTTTTGAGACAAGGTCTCTTTTTGGCTTGGAACTTGATAAGTAAACTAGGCCAGTAAGGTCCAGGGATCTACCTGACTCCCCCTTTCCAGGGGAGATTATAAAAATGTAAGTAGGATTATAAGAAGACTCTATCACACTCAGCTTTTTAAAAGTGGTCTTTGAGGGACAAAACTCACGTCCTCACACTTGCAAAGCAAACACTATCAGCCAAGCTATCACCCCAGACTGCTATGGGGAATTGGATTCTAAGGCCTTGAGTACCGTAGGCAGATACTCTACTTATACACCAGCCCTGGGTTTGGCTTTTTTTTTTTAATGATGTAGGGATATTAAATCAAATGATTTTCAGTTAAAAGAATAATCTTTTCTACAACATATCATGACTTGACCATACATTTTTATCTCAGCAATTTTTTTTCTGTTCATCACTTAACTGTGTTTGTGTCTCACTCTCTAGCATCAGAATATAGTACATTACCCAATACAACAAAAACAAAAGTATCTCTAGTTTCTTCTCATTTCCACTTCTTTTCATTTAATCTTCATAAGACAGCGCAAAATATAATGTTTTTTTTCTCTCCTCTTGCTATCCAGCTTCTGGCATTTCCAGAGATAGACCACTAATCACTATTTTATTGAAACTGTGACATTTATTTGCTGGACTCTGACTGAATGCATGTGTAGATGTGCAGCCTTGAAATAAGATTACATACAAACCAATCTGCAGGGGCAATTTGGCAGTGGAGGCCACGTGCTTCGCCTTCTGTGCCCCGCGGCTCCTCGCTGCCGTTTGAGAGGCCAGAGAATGAGTTGTGCCAGCGGACGACCTTGTGCATAAGTAAATAAGGCCAGACCAACACAACAAAACGCAAAATTACCTATGAAAGATTGCTCAAAATCATGCCGACAATGCATCTTCTGTGTTTTCAAAAACCACCGCTGTGAAGAACACCAGGTCTCATGCTCATTTAATACCCATTAAAGAAGTAGTTTTGAAGCACTCCTTCCCCATGGTATGTATTCTTATATAATCTTACTTAATTAGACATGGATATATGTTAACAAATTATATTTTAAATATTTAGTTTTCTATTAATTTTAGTCTTACTGTGTATGGGTGCCTATGTGTGTGCAGGCACTCATGGAGGTCAGAACTGAGTATCAGAATCTAGAATTACAGGGAGCTGTGAATTGCCCGGTATGAATGCTGGGAACTGAACTCAGGACCCCTGGAAGAGCAACTCTTAACCACTGAGTCATCTCTCCAGATCCTGACTTGCACTTTAGATAATCCTTTGAGTACTAAATCTTCTACAGAATTGGAGACTAAGGTATATTTTGGATTAAACTATTGCACATCAGCAAACGGAAGTTACAGTGTGAAAATAAATAAAAACCAAACCTGTAAACAGTGTATACCTTAAATACATTCTCTAGTTTTATCAATTAAAATTAAGTCCACTGAGGTGTAGCTCAGCAGTACAGGGTGTGTGTAGCATGTGTCAGACCTTGAGCTCATTTGCTAATACACACACACACACACACACACACATGACACACACACATGACACACACACTCACACACACACTCACACATGCACACACTGACACACACCACACACTAACACACACACTGACACACACCACACACTAACACACACACACTGACACACACACTCACATACTGACACACACACACTAACACACTGACACACACACACTCACACACACACACACACACACACACACACACACGAATGTGAGAGTAACTGGATGTCTGTTTAGGCTAGGCCAGCTTGTTAAGTTTTTAACATTTTATTAACAATAATAGCTTACATCTTCTATAAGGACTCGTAGACACAGGACAGGGAGCAATAGGAATAGATTGTGACTTTTATCCTAACTTGGCCACTGATTAGAGTTCCTGAAAGAAGAGAAAAATGGGGATTTTTTTTCCTGAGGACCTATTATGTGCTTTGTGCTGTCTGGCTATGACATCTCAGTTTTTCAGACGGGGCTTCCCGTGGCATAAGAGCAATTAGTGATGGTTAAACACTAACCAGATACACTGAGCAGATACTCAAGAGAAATGATAATGCGGTAAAAACATAGTTTGACTCAGAAGGACTGCAGTAAAGAGGAATGGGCTTTAGTTTAAGACTGCATTCAAATCTGAAGACGACGCAGAGAGTGAAGGAAAGGGGCAGGATGTGCAACTACTGGAAGATCACAGCGTGGCTGCACCATGGAGTAAGCCTGGCTAATGAGCCCTGGAAGGCTTCCTGCCCGGGCAGAGCAGCCAAGCTGACCAGACGCCTCTGTAAGGCAGTGGAGAGAGAACCTGATCAGATGCCGAGGCTCACTGGGGTTCTGGGTGAACAGACAGGAGGGGCCTGCTGAGAGCTGGGTGTGTAAGTTTGCTTGGAAGTGCATTGAGAAGCACACGCAGGGGGCTTCGGGGGTTCAGGAAAGCTGCCTTTAACCCAAGCTTTGTCACTCTGCAGTCTACTTTGAATTGAGCTTCTTTCCAATCAATTTCCAGTGCAAACCTAGAGGTTTCCTCTCGAGGTTTTCATTTCTCTCAAGCCGCTTGTATCAGTTGCTAATATTTTATGATAAGTTTAACATCAGTGGCCTATATGTAATTATTTCATCCTAAGGAAAACAATTATCTAATAACTGCTCCAGCAAACTGCTCTTACATACAGGAAGAAGTAGGTTGGCTGTTCAGGGTGGAATACAGTTCTCGGTGGAAACTGAAGCCAGGGAGCCAATACGGAGGATAGATGGGTGAGCACCTACTTTAGAGAATGTAAAAGTGGGGTGTCTCTCTCTGCCTTTAGGGGTAACGGCAATTATTTCTACATCTAAATAAGTCTCTTCCTAGGCCTATGACCCAGAACTGTCTTTTCTGAGAGCAGTTGGAAACATTTATTGGGAATGGATCACCGTGGAGGAGAGGAGCTGGTCCCACTGTCCGGGAAGGTGGGAGTACCGTCTACTAACCCTCCACCATGACTTACAAAGTCACGGACAGCCAGAAAGACAGAAGACTGTTTTTCTCTTGGGACAAAGCCAGTCCACACAGATGGTCACTCCAATTAGACTCCCATGTGGCCAGTAGTGCTGCCTATCCCTTTTGCCGGATGAGCGGCTATTGCTTGTCTTCCTTTTTGTTTATTGTGTGCATGCATGTGTGTATGTATGTAGGTGTGTGCATGCATGTGTGTATATATGTAGGTGTGTGCATGCATGTGGATATGTATGTAGGTGTGTGCATGCATGTGGATATGTATGTAGGTGTGCGCATCCATGTGTGTATGTATGTAGGTGTGTGCATGCATGTGTGCATGTATGTAGGTGTGTGCATGCCTGTGTGTATGTATGTAGGTAGGTGTGTGCATGCATGTGTGTATGTATGTAGGTGTGTGCATGCATGTGGATATGTATGTAGGTGTGTGCATGCATATGTGTATGTATGTAGGTGTGTGCATGCATGTGTGTATGTATGCAGGTGTGTCCATGCATGTGTATATATATGTAGGTGTGTGCATGCATGTCTATATGTATGTAGGTGTGTGAATGTGTATATGTATGTATGTGTATGCATATAGAGGGCGGTGGACGACTTGAAGGAATCCATTTGCTACTTCTATCATGTGGGTGCCAGGAACTAACTTACATTGTTGGATTTAGCTGCAAACTGAACCAGCTCACTCAGCAAGCTGAGCCTCTGATTATTCTTATTCTTATTCTTATTCTTATTCTTATTCTTATTCTTATTCTTATTCTTATTCTTATTCTTATCTTATTCTTATTCTTATTATTCTCATTCTCATTCTATTATTATTTGTGTTTTGAGAGCATGTACTGGCAGGGTTGAGAGTGCAGGTCTCATTCCTACCAACTGTCACTTTTTTTCTTTACTACCTTTTTACTTAAATATATAGTCCCTCATCTTCCTACACTCAACACCTCCATTCAGACCCCCATAGAAAATTTAAATATTCTTCTAAAAGGACAAACCATATATCTGTTTAATACTGAAAGAGACTTGAGCTAGCCCATTCCAAAGGTGTCTCTTTGGCTCACTTTTGCGGTGGTAACAGAAAGCGACAGTAGGACTTCTGCAAACACAAGGACTTTGAAAAGCTGTCCTTTCATGAAAATAATACATCTATACACTTAGTTAACAAACAAAAAGTAACAGGTGGAAACATCTTCTCTGATCTGATAGCACCCTTTTGGCTTAGTGGAGACCTTTCCAGAAGTCTTGAAGTTTTAGATCTCTCAGAAACAAAATTAACATGGGCAATTGTTAGATGGGTATCAGCACAGAAGCCCACTGCTGGCTTCTTTCCTCCACAGAGGCTCTCAAAAATGTTTCTGTTCCCCATTGTTTGTCTCACCAGTAGATAAAAAAGTGGGAATATGTGAGCTTGAGAATTATGCTGGGCTGCTGGGTAATTATACCCGTGTGAAGTTTCTCCAGCACAGTATGTTAATAAACACACTGGCCTTGTTTCCTGTTTGATTTTTGCCAGTCTATTGTGACAAAACTTCAGAAGACCACAGGGAAATTATTCTTGCCCAAAGAGAGTAATTCAGTACAAATTTCTTCTGTGAATGAGTCCCATATATCATTTCAAATGCTCATTGTGAAATGGGCATTGCTTCTTAGCCTGTTTCTGGTGTTCATAACCCAATGAGGACCTCTGATGCTCTGAAGACTGTTTTCTCCTGGTGGAGAAACACAATAATAATCACAACATTAATATTAAAAATAAACCCCAAATCTCTGAGTTCTGGAAACTACCACCTAAAGGTACAAGAGATAGGAAATAACCTATTATTAAACAAGCATCACAAGAGACTGTGATACAAAGAGTGAACAAAGATTCCGAACATAGGAAGAAGGTTCTTCTCTGTAGTCAACCAGGTATAAACTCACATTTGCTTTCAAAAGAAATGATGATCTGGCTAGTGAGATGGTGCAGGAGTTAAAGGATTTCACCAGATGAGTCTGGCATCATGAGTTTGAGCCTCCCATCATGAGTTTGAGCCCACAGAGCCCACAAAGAGGTGGAAGGAGAGAACCAGATGAGAAAAGTTGTCCTCTGATCTCCACTTGTGTTCCAGTCAATTCAGCACTCTCTGCGGATGAGGAGGTGACCCCGAGCTTCTGATCCTCAGACTTCTACCTCCTGACGGCTGCTCTTTCAGGGGACCAGACTAGGTGCCAGAGCCCACACCTGGTGACTCACAGCCACGTATAACTCCATCTCCAGGGCATTCAACACCCTCACCTGGCTTTCAGAGACACAAAACACACACTACTGGGCAGATGCTCACAAAGACACACAAGCATACACATAAATAAGAAAAAAAATATTTTTAAAAAGGACAAACTAAACTTACTATGTAACTAAGGCACATTTCGAGGTGTTTCTGAGTTGTGGCCAGCACAGAAAATTTAGATTTTTTTCCCCCTGAGTTCCATTTGAGAGTTTAGAGAAAAGAAGGCATTTGATCATGGTAAAATGAAGCTATGACGCAGTTCGCTTCAGAGTTAGCATATGGCAGCAGCACAACTCAAGGCTTTTGGTTAATGGGGATTAACAGAGCCAGCTGGAACCCCTGTCAATCACTCAGGAAGAGTCATCTGCCGAGGTAGCTTTAAAAGCTTTTTTTGTTGTTGCTTCTGGAAATTTTTGCATTTCACCTGTCTTAAGGGAAATGGATTTCCTGTTAATCCTTGAAGAATAAAATTGATATAAGCCTTTCCTGGAATTACCTGAACTCCTTTTCATCAAATCTAAAGCTTATGCAAGCATTTCCCAAGGTAAACAATCAGATAAACAAACAAGCAAATAAATAAATAAACAAACAGACAGACAGATGTGTTCTTTTTGGTGGAGGTCAATTATTTTCTTAAAAGTTTATTCTTCAAAATGAGAACCCACACCACCTACCCCTATAATCAGTATGGCTCCTAAGAGCTGAAACTACTAGTCCTCAACACCTACCAGGACTGTAGTTTTGTTACTCTCCTGGCTGGATTAGCATCATTTTCTCTGGCATCTCTTCTGTGAGCAGGGCTTGACCTGTTTCAAACACTGTGTGAAATGTCCCGGAACTCTTCAATGGACACTGTCAGCCTTTAGTTAAGCCTTATCTAGAAATCCTTGCCTTCTTCTTCTTCTTCTTTCAGTCTAGGACTTTTTTTTTTTTTTTTTTTTTGCATGGCCCAACTCAATCACATCCACTGCATCAAGTCTTCCTGTAGCCAAAACGTCCCAATTTCCGATTGGTTTCAACTTCTATTTGTATTCTATTGCTGGGGCAGACCTGACCATGTCATATGGGACGGACTGTGGAAGGTCTTTGGAACATTGAACTAGAAAAACCATTGAGTGTTCAAAGCTTGGCGAACTTTACTGTGGCAGTTTGGAAGGTGTGAGTGTTGACAATAACATAAATGATGGAGGTCCTGCCTTAGGAAGTTCAGACAGTTAAAGATTCTATCAGGGTTGTTTGCTGTTTTGAGCTGAGACTATGTGGTTCAGGTTAGATGGAGCTGAAGAATCAGCTGTGATTAACAAGAGACCAGAATAATTGAAGAAAATCCTTTAGTCTACTGGGACAATCAATACTGGTCAGCCAGCGCTAAGAAATTAGCAGCGGTAATTAAGAAGGCAAAAGCATCACTAAGGGGAAATCCTCTAGGAAGTGTTTCCTCGGGAGTTGGGACACAGAAGCTATGTTCTAGAGGAATGCAGAGGAACAAAGCAGTAAGAGACAGGACATTCTTCCATGGTCTCTGTGTGAGCTCCTGCCTCCAGGCTCCTGCCCTGCTTGAGTCCTGACCCTCACTGCTTTTGATAATGAACTGTTAGTCAGAACTGTGAGTGAATTAACCCTTTCTGTCCTCAGGTTGCTGTTGGCTGTGGTGCTTCATCATGGCAACATAACCCTGACTGATGTACCACTGAAAATAAAATCAAATCTTTTCTCCATTCTCCTCTTTCAAAAATGTATGAAATATGTCCTTCTGTATCTTCCCACTCTAATAGTATAAGGGACTGACTAGGTGATCTGTTAGTAGGGAGGGGCACCATAGTGATTCTGAATCGATGATGTCTATACAGTTCCATATTTCACACAAGGAATATGTTTCTTTAAGTAGATGTCCTACTCAAGACATGACCAATGGACAGTTACCACACCCTAGCACTTAACTGAAGTGTTGACTCCTTCATCACTTGAGTGATGACACTTGAGTCAGACACTCACTCCAAGTTCTAGTCTCTTCTGCTTGGCATAAACCTTTTCCCTCCTCAGCTAAAACTTAGAGCTTTTTGTTGTTGTTGTTGTTGTTGTTGTTGTTGTTTGGGTTTTTTTTTTTCCGAGACAGGGTTTCTCTGTGTAGTCCTGGCTGTCCTGGAACTCACTCTGTAGACCAGGCTGGCCTCGAACTCAGAAATCCGCCTGCCTCTGCCTCCCAAGTGCTGGGATTACAGGTGTGTGCCACCACCGCCCGGCTTAACTTAGAGCTTTTGTATGTGCATAAGTACATACTCCTTACTTCCCTCAGTGGGGAAAGGAGAATTTTGAAGCAAGTCGAGTAGAAGATAAAAATCCTGCTGATTATAAGAGCAACCCCTAGGGCCACTCCTCAGGGCCTTATCATTAAAGCTAAGGCCAGGATACTCCTTTGGAATAATAAAGCTCACAAGTTACCTTTTGGAGGTAACTCCAGAATTGCCTCATGTCAGCTGAAAGCCAGCAGGTCAAATAATGAACATCTATGAAAGAAGTCTGCTTACTGGGAAAAGACCATGGAAATCTCAAGCTCAAAATCCTCCACAGTGCACATAACAAGTTTTGCACCAGAAGCTTCCCTTTCTCCGTGCACACACTCAGCTCCTCCCTCCCAAACAGTTTTAATTCCCCCAATGCCACCCACCCAATCAGGCAGGCAGACTCAAATCCAGTGACTCTCCCCTTGATGGTTTCCACCTAACAGCTTTCTCTTTACAAAAATGTGGTGGCAATTTTGACTTCTCTATGCCTTTGGGCAGTGAGACCTTGTACAGTATCACAATTTTCTCAAGTTCTGAATATTAATACAGTTTTATACAGCAAATACAGTTTTAAGATGCTATTGACAGCTAGTGATTGTCAGAGGAGGGAGAGACATTATATTCAGTGATCATGCCAGTGGTAGGTTGTCCATGATCTAGGAAATACCTTCTTGAAACATAGTGAGATATGTACACACACACACACACACACACACACACACATACACACACACCACATAAAAGTAGAAGAGGTACTAAAGTAAATGGGAAGACAGGGTCCAGCAAGAGGGAGGAGAGAAGGCAATGGTGCAGATACCATTAAAATAACATTATACAGATGTATGTAATTATAAAAATGCAAAATAGTTTTAGTTAAAGCAATGTTTGTTTGTTTGTTTGTTTGTTTTTGTTTTTGTTTTTTTTTGTGAGGAGAAGCTCACACATTACCAAATGCCACTAAGAGCCACATTGTTGGGCTGGAGAGTTGGCTCATCAGTTACGAGCACTGGCACTGGCAGCTCTTCCAGAGGTCCTGATTTCAATTCCTAGACCCATATGGTGACTCACAACCATCTATAATGAGTTCTGATGCCCTCTTCTGGCACTGGGGTGTATGTGCAGTTAGAGCACTCACACATAAAATAAATAAATCTTTAAAAAAAAAAGAACCACATTGTCTAGAGAGAGAGCAGCATTAGAATCAAGTAAATAATAAGTATCTCCCAAATGTGATGGATTTATTTTACGTAAAAATCAGTCTTTAAAGTTCTACTGAAGTGCCACTTGCCAGCCAGAGGCCAAGGGACGGCTTCTGCCTCCTTCACTCATTTGAAGGTCCTAAGAGGAGTACGCAGAGCCATGCACCATCTTAACCACCGAGAACTGTGTCAACAGAACACAGGCACTGTTTGAGACTCACTAACTCCCACATTTTACAGCTAAAGTCTTGATAGTTGAAGTTAAGGACCAAAAATTTTGTGATGTATAAAATATATTACTCACAATCCTTCCTTAAGAAGTACAGAGTATGCATCTTGTCTTAATTCTAGGAGACTTAGGAATGTTTTCATAGTCTCTGCCAAGGCCCTCATAATGTTGTTTCTGAAGTTTTTATTTCATTAGACAGCATTCTTACCTAATATGTTTTGGTTTCCCAAATTTTCTTCTTTCAGTGAGAAAGTATTTCAGTGAATGACGTGCTATTAAATTTGTACCCCAGGAAGCTTTCAGAATTCTCCCAGAAACATGCTTAACACTTTTTAAAATGTGATTAAATGTCATTTCCCAATGATATAAAAGTTACTGGTGACTTTATGATGATGTAAAGGCACATAATTAGGTTCAAAATGACACGTCTAAAATTGAGACTTGTAAAGTCGATGGCAGCGTCTCCAGGCAGAAAGCAAACTAAGGCATAAAACTTTGTAGGTGAGATTGAATATTACTCTATTTTGGTCTGTATATTTAGTTCAAGTTCTAAAATCTTTGTTTAATTGTATTTTTTTTAATTTTATGCGCACTAAGCATACTTGGTACCCAAAGGGGCCAGAAAAAGGCATCAGATCTTACAGACCTGGAGTTACGGATGGCTCTAAGTTTCCATGTGGGTGCTGATACTGGACTCTGGTCCTCTGCAAGGGAACTGAGTGCTATTAATTCCTCTACTTCAAGTTTTAAAATATTTCTATATTTCCCCAAACTCTCAAGTTTGGCTCCTTCACTTTTAAATAATGCAATACCGTAAAACGAAGAAAGGTAATGCATTAGTCAGGGTTCTCTAGATGAACAGAACCTATAAAATGAATCTCGCCCTCTCCCCCTCCCTCTTCCTCTCTGAGTCACCAGCAGGATATGGTTCAGCTACTGCAACAATGGCTGTTTACCAGTGGAAGGTTCAATAATGTTCGGTCCGCAAGGCTGAATGTCGCAGCTGGTCTTCAGTGTATATCAGAAGGACGTAAGCTCTCATGCCAGGGAAGGAAGCGCAAGTGAGAGCGAGGCCCAGGAGGCGGGGAGAGCAAGTCTCCTTCTTTCACATCTATTACACATCAACAAAAGACGCGGCCTAGGTTAAAGGTGTGTCTTCTGACCTCAAAAGATTCAGATTAAAAGTGAGTCTTCCCACTTCAAATATATAATTAAGAAAAGTCTCCCAGAGGTATACCCATGCACTTGGGTTTTAGTTAATTCCAGATGCAATCAAATTGACAAAATAGCCATCACACAAAAAATTGTGGGTTAGTGGGATTAAAAATTTAAAAATCTACCCATAACCTTACTAGATTAGAAATTATCTTTACACGATTAATATTTTTAGAACATGAAATTCACCAAGTAGACAGCTGGCAAAAACAGAAGTGACAGCATACTTCATGGAAATATATTTAGGTGTATAATAATTCATTTAAAAATACTTTGCACATAGTAACTGCTCAATAAATAAATACCATAAACATAGTTTCTGTGAGTTTGCCTTAATTTTTAGGAAACATTTACTAATAGAGTTTGCCTTTCCTTCATTTTTTCTTTTGTTTGTTTGTGTTTGTTTGTTTGTTTGTTTGTTTGTTTCTTTCTTTCTTTCTTTCTTTCTTTCTTTATGGAAGAAAGATTTATTTTAATTCACAGTTTGAGAGGTTTCAGTGTAACCCAACAGCACACCTAGTAAGCAGAGAAAAAGAGATAGATACATGATAGATATATAGCAAGCAGACAGACAGATAGATAGGTAGATAGATAGACATAGCGATACAGATAGATAAAGAATACCTACATTCATTTGTTTTTTTCCTTTTCCTGTATTCATTCTACCTAGAACTTTCATCAATGCTGGTACTGCCGAAATGCATGATGGGCTTTCCCTCATCAGTTAACCCTTCTTGAAAGCATGCTTGTACTCATCACGCTCATACTTGGAACTTTGCCCCTGAGACAAAATGCCAATGTGTAGTACAAATTGGACTTCAACTCCAGGCCAAGTTTATTAGCTAGCTATGTAAGTTCTAGATTTATAAGCATGAACCAACATGCCTTATCAAGAGTGTGCTTAAATTTTTTTTCTAGGTACTTCTCAGTCTAGCCAAGTGGACAATACAGATGAACTCTCATAAGTCTGAGGTTTAGTGACTTGATCCCACAATGCATCTCCTTGAACCACAGCATTCCCTCTTTTGTTTCTGAAGGGCTCATGTGAATTTCCTGGCCACTCAGTTCATCCCAAGAGTTCCCAAGTCTTCCTAGTTCCAACACTTTAAACATTCAAGTTCAAACTGGGCCTGGTGGTATAGAACTGCCATCCTAGCTACTTGGGATGCGGAGGCAGGAAGATTATTACAAGTCCAAGGCCACCCTGGGCAACTGAATAACACAATTCTCTCAAAATTTAAAGAAATCTGAGGATATAGCTCAGGGGTGGATCATTTGCCTAACTCGTGCAAGCCCTGACTGTGCTCAGTTGCTAGCACTAATAAAAAGAACTCCACTGAGAATCAAGGTAACTCTTAGCTAACAGCTACTTTGATTTTTTAATTACAATATCCGGGGGCACCAAGAAAACACTCCCATTGCAAAAGAGGGGACTGGGGTACAGAGTGGAAAGGGACCAAAGGAAGTCCAAAATTAAGGAGGCCAGATGTTAAGTCCTGAGGTCGCAGGTCTGGCATCAGGAACCCTTGATGCCGTGTGAACTCTAGAACCGCCACCCATCAAGCGCCATGTCCCGAACTGTAGGACTTCCGGTGCACACCTCCCTTCATTTTGTTGAGTTTTTCCTACAAACAAGTTTCAACTGCTGAACCCCCACGTGATCAAATTTAGCCGTGACCTGCTTTTCTGGGTAGTTCCCATTCCATCACGTTGACAAATGCCTTTGTAAAACTCTTTAAGGAAGGAAAGAGTTATTTCAGAGGTTTCCATACAGGATGGCATATAATTTGTGGCAGAGGAGCACAACATAATAAGGAAACCTATTTTATTACTTTTGAATATTAGATCATAGATAGGGAAAATCTGGTCTACACAATGAAATAGAAAAAGTGTGATGAAATTTACACTCTGTATGTGTGTATGCACGCATGTATGTATATGTATTATGTATATCTGATGTGTATATGTATGTATGTAGGTATGTATGTCTGATGTGTGTATGCATGATATATGTATCACATGTGGTGCTTGTGCTTGTGAAGGTAGGTATATTTGTGCGTGTGTAAGTGTGTGTGTGTGTCTGTCTGTGTGTGTGTGTGTGTGTGTGTGTGTGTGTGTATGCATGTATGTGTGAGTGTTTCAGAGAACTTGTGGAAATTGGTTTTCTCCTTCCATGATGTGGATCTTGGGGATTCGAACTTAGGCAGTAGGTGTCTTTTACTTGCTTAGCCATCTTGCTGTGGTCATTTTTAATGCAGCCATTTGGAAGCAGCACTTATGTGCAGTCCCAGCAGCTGCTAACAAATGTGACCTTGGTCATCTGGCTACAGGCATCTATAATTGGTAAACGTACTTGTACAGGGACATGTGACATAGGGTTAGTGTATACAAGTTTGATGGACATTTTATTGAGTATATACATTGCTTTTTGGTTGTTTTGTTGTTTTTGTTGTTTTACCTTCTAGAATCACATCTCTGCTTCTGACAGACGCTCCCTGACAAACGAATTTGTACTGCCTGGAAACACATCAACACTATTCATTCAATATTGAGTTCTTGTCCCCATCTTCTCTGAAACTGGATTCACAGCTATCAGAACCTGTGTCTATTGAATTGTGATCTCCAAGGCCCCAGATGAAGTCCTTTTTACTTTTGTAATTTCACAGTTTGAATTGATAAACAACACTCTAACAAGTGGTAAACCTTATATAGACAGTTCTTCGAAATTTTCCATAGCTCAAACATCAAATCATTAACAGAATCTTTGGTTTTGTGCCTTGCCAATATGATAATCATTTGACATAGAAAAATTGTTTATGCTTAATGAAAAAGTAAGTGAAATCCAATTTTGGATTTCCTACTCAAGCTTATCAAAAACTTTAATAGAAATACTGAGCTTATAAAAGCAAAGCCTTGAATCCCCAGCCTCCAAATAGCCTTTTTCATCTCTTCAACTCAGTGGGAGAAAGAAAGCTGGCAGAAAATATTAAAGTCATTACAGAGGTTGGAAATTGCTCTGTACGGTGTATGAGGAGAGTGCACCAAGGCTTCTGGTCTCTTCAGTACTCGCTTACCAATCTGAGGACAAATGCAGCTTAATTCCTGAATATCCTGAACCACCATGACTGTAAGATCATTGAAGAGACTGAACTTATCTGCTTAATCATTGAGCAGCCCACTAACTTTTAGTGAGATGGTCAACTGGAAATTTATTAATAATGATGGGAATCAGTTACATAGTGAGCATAACTTACAAGGTAGTAGAATAAAATCCTTAATGAGGGACACATCAATACAGGAGAAAAGTTTGCTACAGGATAGCACTGCTTGTGGGGGGAGGAATATATTCCAAAGAAAAATACAGTTAAGATAATAAATTAGAGCATATGTCAGAACTTAGCACGAGGGGCAAACTAGATTAACAATTGGGGTCTTGCATTTTTCTTGTAACCTTCCATTAATACTAGTCAACTAATTTCAAATTATTCATGTAACCACCAGGATGTGGAAGTAAGTTGGATCAATCTTGGGCTTTCATAAGTCATAGGCTCTCATCTGGCACAAGAGAGGCGTGAGCAGAAAAAAACCCATCATTTTTCCCCTTCCTGATTCTGAAAAAGTGAGATTTCTAAGTTTTGGGAAATTTAATTTGGCACTGGCATATTAAAAAAATATTCTTTTTAATAATTTTTGGTTCCTCTGTCAACTATTAATAAAGGAGTTTCGCAAGCTAGAACATCTATTTATAACACTAAGAACATATGCAGTATCATTTTAATTAATTCATGTAAAGGATGAAGCTTGAGCAATGAGGCAAGGGTAATTGAACACTAACATTTGGTGGCCGTGGTTATGACACGTAATGGTCTGGTAGTTGTCTTAGGTTTTCTATTGCCGTGAAGAGACACCATGATCATGGTAAGTCTTATAAGGCAAAGCATTTAAAGGGAGCTGGCTTACAGCTCAGAGGTTCAGTCCATTATCACCATGGCAGGAAGCATGGCAGCATGCAGGCAGACATGCTGCTGGGGGGTAGTTTCGAGTTCTACATCTGGGCTCCACAGGCAGAAGGAAGAGAGGGTGATACACCGAGCCCGGTTGGGGAGAGACACCACACTTATCTCAAAAAAAAAAAAAAAAAAAAAAAAAAAAAGACCACACCTCCTAATAGCCTCTCCCTACGAGGCTATGAGATTCATTTTTTTTTAAACCACCATAGTAGTCCTTTTACTTTCTACAAAATACAGATTTTTCTTTATACTTTATTTTTTTATTTTTTTTTAAATTTTTAAAAAAAATTTTTTGGTTTTTTTTTTTTTTTTCTGAGACAGGGTTTCTCTGTGTAGTCCTGGTTAGATTTTAATAAAAAGAAATTAATGTGCAAATATATATAAAGAATTTTAATTTTTTAAATTTCTCATTCTGAAAAATATTAAAGGACATTTCTCAAAACTGAAGCCACTGGGGCCTTGAGAGATGGCTCAGTAACTAAAATATGCTTTTGCAGAGGATTGGGGTCCCACCACCCACATTGTGTGGCTCATAATCATAGGTAACACCAGCCAGAGGGGATCTGGCGCCCTCTTGTGGCTTCCACAGGCACACTCTCGCACATGTGCATATGCATACACAGATATATATCTTAAAAGGTCTTAAAAATAAAATAAAATAATCTGAAGTCACGTATAATTGCAATTAACAGATAATTAGACCTGAATATGCATTAAATTCAGCCACTGGGCAACTCTATACAATTTATTTTTGTTTACTGCACCCCTATGACAAACATTGTCATCGCTTTGTGTTTGTGTTGCTATGGAAACAATACATTTAATGAAGGTTCCCTTTCTATCACCACATCACTTTCCTGCCACTGTGACAAAACCCCTAGCATGAAGGAGAAAGTGTAGAAATGTCTTCTGTTGTTGCTGTTATTGTTTATATTTTCAACTGTTTCCATTCTCAGCCTTTGGATTTGTCAGTTTTGGAACCAAAGCAATCAGTCCACCATAGTTGGGTTCCCAGAACCCACATGGAAGAAAGTAAGAACCAACTATCGCAAATTTTCCTCTGTCCTTAATATGAACCCTGTGGCACATGTGCATACCTCCCCACCCATACATTAAATAAGTAAATGTAAAATATTTTTAATCGATTTTTCTGCCATCTTGGCACCCGTGGAGGCCATCTGGAAACAGGACGTCTAAAAAACAAATATGCTGGAAGACTGCGGGGCAAGGCCATTTTGTTTGCTGGCTACTAGCAAGGTCTCTGGAGCCAAATAATATGTTTATGCCCAAGATGAAACGGAGTTCTACCTTGACAAGAGATATAAATATGTGGATAAAGCAAAAATCAATATAGTGACTCCTGGAGGCAAAACCAGACTGCTCTCAGGAAAAGTAACTTGGGCCCCGGGAAACAGTGGCATGGTTCGAACCAAATTCCAAAGCAAGCTTCCTACAAAGACCATTGGACACAGAGTCTGTGTGATGCAGTACCCTTCCCAGATTTAAAGTAACGAAAAATAAACAAATAAAAGTGGATTTGTTTAAAAAATATTAATCAAAGAAAAAGAGCGTTTAGCAAAACATATTTTAGAGCATTTAGAATGGTAGATGCCAAGTTTTAAAGACCTTTTAAATTGTCAACTTAAATTGCAACTGTTGTCTCAGACTCCAGTACAGATAAAAAGGATTAAAATAAGGCACACTCTAAAACAAGGTACATGAGAGAATGTTTGAAACTATCAAAGTCTGAATACATCTAACACAGCCAAAAGATGGGCTTTTCACAGAGAGATGAGCATAGTATAAAAAACTCAGCTAGGGATGGCACAGCTCTTTATAGCTATCAAGAGCAAAGAGCTGTTACCCCCATGCAGGCTCTGAGTTTCAAGAAGAGAGAATGAATTGAGGAAGACGGCACCATTATCAACAGAGCAACCAATAGGGAGTCTCTGATGGAGGCACCCAACCAACTTGCAGCAATTATAGGAAAAAAGCCTAATCGCCCTGCTCAAACTTGAATAACTTGAAACCTTCTAGTGCCTACTAGTATATGCTATTGACAGACTCTGACTTGAAGCCCTTGGTGCAATCCATAACAGCCATTGTTTTTAGTACTAAGCAAAAAGAAAAAAAATGTACAAGTGTACCTAGAAAGCCAGACCAATATCCACTGTGTTCGTAATATTTCTATTTTAAGATTTCCTTCTATATGACACTAGGCTGGATAAGAAGATTGCGTAACAGGGTCACGTGGGAGGTCGTACCTGAAGCAGGATAATGGAAACTGGTACTGCGGGATGCAATTTTTTTCAAGACAAGTGTGATAGTGCTGTCTAAGCTTCTGATGAGTTGGCTAGTTTGAGGAACTCCATGAACTCCTGAGTGATGAGCCTGTCCCTATCGATTCGGTATTTTAAGATCTGGTATTACATAATAATAGTTTGAGATGAGTAAATGCTGTGTTTCAGACTATAAGGTGACTGCATTTTTGAGTGTCTATCGTTTACATTATTCATTTATTTACTGATCTGTTTATTTTGTTTTGTTAGGGGATTAAACCCAGGACCTGGACCATTACAGGTGTGATGTGCTGTACAAAAAAAAAAAAAAAAAAAAAAAATCACGAGACTTACACCTAGATTTTGAAATCTCTTTTTTAGTGCTGGGTTTACAAACATGCACTTTAACACCTGACTTTCAATTTTATTTTTGAAATACATTGGGACTGGGTGGTAACATTCCAGCTTAATAGGGCATTCTCTTACAGGAGCTTGGGAACGTGTCCCACTGTATTCTTGCTGGCACAGCTTTTGACAAGATTTGTACTGGAATGCCTGCCTTTGTTTCCCATGTTCCCTGAGGATAGCATGTAGTGTCTGTCTCTCTGCCTGCTTGCAAGATGTTCATACTTTATTTGCGTTTTGAGTCTCGATGAGGAATTTTTCCATGATTCCTGTGCTCAGACAGTCATTATTCTTCTTGGATTTGATAGCTTGAGTCACACCACAGAATTGCTTTATAAAAGTTTTCGTTTATGAATTATGTGTCGTTTTCTTTCCTTTCCCGGGAAAACATCTTAGCAGCCTGGCTAGCCTCAACCATACTCCTGGCCACTGCTGTTTTTGTCCCTGTCTACTACACATACAGGAACTCTGAAGCCAGGCATGTTAGCTTGCACAGGAGGTTTCTTCAGATGATTGTTTCCTTACTTTCTTTTTCTCTGTTTATTTTGCATAGTTTATACCTCTATACCTTTGTGTTTCCTAATCCTTACTTTTCCAGACTGTAATTAACTTCTAATCCACCCATTTTGCTTTTCCTTCTGTACATTATAATTCTCATTTTAGAAAGGCTGGACTGGTTTTTTTTCTATCATTCCATTTCTTAGTACTTTGAAAGTCTCAACTATGGCTTCAGTAACTATTTTGCGGTCCTTCGGTGTTAACTGTGGTATCTTCTGGCTTCAGGTGGTTAGTTTCCTATTCAGTAAGGAGTGCATACTCCCCTCCTCCTTGAAGATGATCTTGGATACTGCAAATCTTGTGCTAGGGAATAGGGTGGAGCAATATTTTCTACAAATATTCTTCATCATCGCTTTGGAATGGAGCAAATTTCCTTAGCGACATATTGATCCTTTGCATATTCTTTTTCTGATTTGTTTGTAGAACCAAAACCCATTACAGAAGGTAAGACTTTCCTGAAACCGGTACTGCCCTTCTTCCTGTCTCTGTGAGAGTCAAGCACAGTTCCCCCTGGTCTTCTGGTGGATCTTTTGCTCAGTCCCAGGTAGTTTTCTCATACACATGCACAGATGCTAACTTTGCAGAGTAGTGAAGAAAGAGCATGGCTCTGTAAACTGCTCCTTAATAGGCCTGGGTGTTTTAGCTGTCTCCTCAACTCAGGAGTTTGGCAAAGCCCACTCGGGTTCCCCACATTGGGACTCATCCAGGGTCTTCAGTATGGTCAGGCTGGCACAGTTACTGGAAATTTTAATCTGTTTCCTCTCTTTTAGATCCACTTTCCTTTGTGGATTCTAGTTGCCACAAAAAACAAACAAACAAACAAACAAACAAACAAAAAAACACTGTTCCCCCAGTTTGGTAATTTTTAGTTGGGTCAGGTGAGAGGACATAAAGCCTGCTCTTGTCATTTCCTTGTGGAGATGCCTAACTCATTCATCACTGAAGAAGAAAAATTGGGGGCACTGGCAAGAGGGGCTCAGTGGTTAGGAGCACTGACTGCTCTTCCAGGAGACTCTGGTTCAATTCCTAGCACTCATATGGCAGCTTACAACTGTCTGTAACTCCAAGATCTGACGCCTTCACAGAAGCATACATGTGGGCAAAACACCCATGCACATAATAAAATAAAATATAATAATTCATTAAAAAAAGAAAGATGGGAGTTTTTCACTCACTGCTCCTTTACAGTTTATAGCAACTAATGATGTGACAACCTGGGTAGCCAACGGTAAACACTAAATTATGAAAATTGAGCATAGGTGTACTAATATCATAATGACAAATTCCGTAAAATTTAGTAAAATTTACGTGACACGGTGGTAGATCAAACAGTGGGTGCACAGGCTGTGTGCCAATAATCTTGAAACTGAATTCAAATTGATGTGACTTTCATAAAACACAATTTTCCCATATTTTATAATTCCTTTCTTCTTTCTTTCTTTCCCTGTGCAGATCCCTTCTCTCCTTTTATCTTCCTTTTCAGGGATCAGGGATCTGACCCACAGTCTCATTTACTCCAAGTGCACACTTCACCGCTGGTCAAGCTGAATCCGGAGCCCTTAAGGACTGCTTACTACTGTTGCTGTGGACAATTTGTAATAATGCTTCAGGCAGTGCAGTCACTGCAGTAGGCATGGGGCTTGTTTGGATCCTCACAGATATTCTTTCTGCCCTTGACCCCAGTTACTCCTTTCTGAGTTACATAATTACCCTGATTATCTTCAAAAATGCATTAAAAAAATCAGATTAGACAGCATATTTAACATCAAACACATCTTGAAATTTTTATTTGCACTTTTTATTACTAATAAATATTGGTTAAATATTTTAGATAAATAACACACATATTCTATATTTCTCATTAAATAAAACCTAAATAATTTTAGTAGTAATTCTTTCAAATATGTATCTAGAAACTTAGCTAATTTGGGGGGTTTTGGCCTCTCTGAGGAAAAGATGTGTTTCTTATCCTATATCATTGTCTTAGGGTTTTACTGCTGTGAACAGACACCTTGACCAAGGCAACTGTTGAAAGGACAATATTTAATTGACATCAGCTTACGGGTTCAGAGTCCATTATCATCAAGGCATATCCAAGCAGGTATGGTGCAGGCAGAGCTGAGAGTTCTACATCTTCATCTGAAGGTTGCTAGCAGAATATTGACTTCCAGTCAGCTAAGATGAGGGTCTTAAAGCCCACACCCACAGTGACACACCCACTCCAACAGGCCACACCTTCTAACAGTGCCACTCCCTGGGCATAGACAAACCATCACAATCATGAAGTAGCTTTTCCCATCAGGGTTTGCAGACCAAAAGTAGCTCTGTTTTCACTTGATGCTGGTCACGTGGGATTCTTCAATTTCAGCTACCAGTGTTCTGGAGGGCTCACATCTAGGTAGATTCTCTCAAGGGTAGCTGGAAACATGGAGTTGTGGAGACTCAACCTGCATTTCATCATAGCCTTTTCGATTGGATACTGCTGATGAAAACCTTTCCTAGTGAGATGGTGCCTGTCTTACTTATCAAGATAGTAAACTGGAGTGAGGGGGAATCTCAGGCTTGCATCAGCAACGAGCTGAAGAGTTGGCGTTGTAGGAGGAAGCAAGAGATCACTGCCTTAACTCTCCTCCTGCAGGCAGTCCTCAGGCAGTGAACATGAGGAAACAATGTACATGCAGAGGAAGAAGACCAGAGAATATATGGAAATTGTTTTTCAAAGAAAATCATTGTCAACTAGACATTAATTTGACTTTTTGTTTTGTTTTGCTTTTTTGTTTTTTCTTTTATTAAAAACATATTTATTTTTATTCTTTAATCATTTTATTACAGTCCAGACTTCTTCCCCCTCCCATTCTGCTCCCCAACTGCTTTCCCATCCCATACCTCATCCCTCCTGCCTGGTCTTCAAGATGAAGTCCCCATCTCCTGACCCATACCTCACCCCAACTCCCCACTCCCTGGGCCCTCAAATCTCTCGAGGGTTAGGTGCATCTTCTCTCACTGAGGCCATACCAGGCAGTTCTCTGCTGTATATGTGTTGGGGGCCTCATATCAGCTGGTGTATGCTGTCTGGTTGGTGGTTCAGAGTCTGAGAGCTCTAGGGGTTCCAGGTTTGAAATGATAAAACCATTGGATTTGATTAGTGCTGAGATTGACATTTGTGATAACTCAAAAGCATGCCAAGAGATTTATTTATCTGAACTTCAAGCTTTGCTGGCTTCCAAAAATCTGATGCTTTTGTACGGGCAATGATTTTATTTTCTTGGTATCCTAAATCCCCTTTGGTTCTGACTCCCTACACAGGGTTCTTTGAGCCCTGAGAGGAGGGATTTGATGGAGGCATTCCATTTAGGACTGAATGTTCCAATGTCTCTCACTATCTGCATGATGTCTGGCTGTGGGTCTCTATATTTCCTCACATTCTGTCTGCAAAAGAGAGCAATATTCTTTCATGGTAGATTTGCCTTCCTCAGAATATTCAGAAAATAAGTGTTTTAAGTGTATATGTTCCTGGGCCCTATCTTCATCATGAGGGGGTGGAGGAGACTAGAGAAGGACTAAGACATTTTTCTTTATTTTCTTTCCTTTTATTGAAAATAGATTTTTTCCTCACAGAATGTCTCCTGATTTCAATTTCCCCACCCTTCACTCCTCCCATCTCCTCCCATCAACCCCCTATCTGTGTCTCATCAGGAAACAAACAGGCTCTAAGGGATTATACTATAATATATATAAGATAATACAATTCATAAGAGTTGGGCAAGACAAACAGGAGGAAAAAAGCCCAAGAAAAGGCACAAGAAGCAGAGACCCACTCATTCCCACACTCGGAACACTAAACCGGAAGCCATAAAGTGTAAGCAGAGGACCTGGTGCAGACTCTCGCAGGCCCTGTACCTGCTGTCTCAGTCTCTGTGAGTTCATGTGAGCTCTGGTCATATTGAGGGCTTTATTTTCTCGGTGTTCTACATCCTCTTGGGCTCTTTCAGCCTCTTCTTCTACAGGGTCCTCTGAGCCTGAGAGGAGGAGACATTCCATTTAAAGCTAACTGTTCCAATGTCTTCACTATCTGCATGATGTCTGGCTACAGGTCTCTGTATTTTCTCCCGTCTGCTGCAGGGGGAAGCTTCTCTGGTGATAGCGGAGCAAGGCACTCACCTATGGGTATAGCAGAATTATCATCAGGAGTCATTTTGTTGCTGTGGGGTTTGTTAGTGTTTTGATCACCTTTCTTCATTCTTCCCTCTTTTCTTCATTCCTTCTTTCTTTTTCTTTCTTCTCTCTTTTTTTTCCTTTTGGCCAGTAGTATTTGTCTTCATCCTAGCACCCTGGACTATCTAATTTCTGGTTCTTGATCACTCAATCAGTGTCAGATATGTGTTTCATCTCATGGAGTAAGCCATAGGTAAAGCCAAAAAAAAATGGCAGATATGAACAAAAACAGAGACCAACAGCCAGACATATGCAGATTGTGAGAGACATGGGAAGATTCGGCCCTAAATGGAATGTCTCCACCAAATCCTGCCGCTCAAGCTCAGAAACTGGTTGGTTACGCCCACAAGGTTTGTGACTCCATTGTCCTAGCATATCTTGCAGGCAGGACACCATCAAAGATCAAAGGTTTTGCGGGTGACTTGGTGTTTGAGTTTACCTTTTGGTAGCATGCGGAGTACCTTCCTGTACCACAGTGCTTAAACATAGGATAAAAACTCTGGGTAGGCATCGGCTCCATTCCCCCATGTTCAATGAGTTGTGTAGGTATTGCCTTCAGCAATGGGAGCTTGTTTTCAGTTTGGGGAGAGCAGCCTATAAGCTTGACAACAGCTTGTGATGTTGGGGATTCCCATGGGATGCCTTTGGCTAACACATCAAGTAGATAGAACTAACGTCCTGTACTAGAAGCTTCAATTGATGACAATTATTTGGAGATTTTATTTAGATCATCTTCCTATATGAAGAAGCTTTTACTGTATTAGATTTCCATTCTACCACTCAAATAGCCCTTAATTTCCCTCCCTGTTTTCCTCTCCCCTCACACTCCTCAGTTGATTCTCCCTTTACAGCCCTCCCAATCCATCCTTAACTATTGTATTAGTCAGGGTTCTCTAGAGTCATAGAAATTATAGTATGTCTCTAATATATTAAGGGAATTTATTATAATGACTTATAGTCTGTAGTACAACCAACCCAACAATGAGCAACCGCGGATGGGAAGTCCAAGAAACTAATAGCTGTTCAGTCCCAGGAGACTAGGTGTTTAAGCTGGTCTTCTGTAGAAGTAGGTTTCAATAAATGTGCTGTCAAGTAAGTGCAAGGAGTTGAATAAGAGTGAATCTTCCTTCTTCCAGTGTCCTTATGTAGGCCTCCAAGGGAAGGTGTGGCCAAGATCAAGGGTAACCTTGGGCTCAGAGATCTCCTTGCCTCAGTCTCCGGGGATTAAAGGCATGTACTACCTTGCTTGGGTCTAAGCTTTTCATGGCCACTATGCCTCAAATTCTCCATGTCAAGATGCAAGTCAGAAGCTTTTGTCTTCTAGCCTCAAGATCTAGATTATAAGTATGCCCTCAAATTCTGCATTGTAGTTCATTCCAGATATAGTCAAGATGACAAGAAGGAATAGCCACCACAACTATCTATTCTGTTTATCTTTCCTCATGAGATCTTTCTGTACTCTCTAGTCCCTTACTCACTAAACCTAATCTCTATGGTTCTATGGATTCTAGCTTGGTTATCACTGACTGAACACCACTGCAATCCACATATAAGTGAGTACATACCATACTTGTCTTTTTGGGTCCAGGTTATCTCACTTAGAAAGAAATTCTTATCTTTAAAGAGTATGACAGATTATTATTCATTTTAAATTCCAAGAATTCTGACCCTAGCCTAGCATATGAGTTTGTACATATGTTGGTTTATAATCAAAGTACAACATTAAAATATTTTTAACCCAAATGTTAAGAACTAGATTTGTAAAGATTGAAAAATATGCATATCTCTGTATGTATATTCATATATGTATATCTCTGTATGTATAGATTTATGTGAATAACTGTATCCCCCCTCATGTGTGTATGTGCATGTGAGTACGTGCGTGTGCATGTGCGTGTTTGTGTGTGTGTGTGTGTGTGTGTGTGTGTGTGTGTGTGTATAATAGTGGATGTAAGAGATCAGAGGTCATCTTGGGTGTCAGTCCTCAGGTACCATCAAACTTTTTGTGTGAGATAGAGTCTTTCGTGCAACCTTGCCACATGGTCCATGCTAGCTGACTCATAAACTTCTACTGAACCTCCTGTTTTAGCCTCCATCCTTCTCTGAAACTCTTGAATTGTGATCTAGCACCACCATGATAGACAGTTTTCCCATAGCTCTCTTTATGCTCTCAAGAA